>OU795044.1:34189475-34510123 GCA_917208275.1 Patella pellucida
TGACGACTACAAAGATATATATCTATAAAGTTTTGTGTGATTTAAATCAAAGGTGTGGATAAAATGTGAGTTCAAAGTTAGAAACACTAAAGATGAAAATGATTATTCTAGAGGTGTAACATGATCATTTAATTTCGTGATTCCAACTTTGAATCAATCATCAGTTACCAATGTCCGCAAGGTCTCAATTTAATATATTATGGCGTGTTTGAAGCCTTATTAATAAAGACACATTATTCAGTGATTTGATGTAATGTCCTATTCCTCAGTACGTTTTAGTTGAATGCAATACGAGTTTATTTTAATATTTAAAACGCTTGGTTAATTCAATAAATTTAAAGACAATTCGGAAGAGGTCTATGTTTTCTTCATTACTTTTATTTTCGTTTCCATTTAGAAGAATTTTTTTTGTATTTTGAGTCTTCGTCCAATGTGTAGATTGTGGTTTGTCTTCGGGTCAAGTACAAAGGACACTTTAAAAAATAGTGGTCGCAACTTTCAAATGTATCCCCATAAGAGCAGTAAGGATCATCACTTATGTGCATTAGAAATTTATGATGGTTGAGATCGCTTTTTGAGTTTCGAATTTTACAATGAATGATTTGCCAGTTTCTCTTGCCAAAATAGAAATATTCTTTAGGTTGTAATTGATAGATTGAAGATACTTTTGTTTTAAATTCTGAGAGTGTTGTAGATTCTTTTATGCCCGGGCTAAAAAAATCCTGTCTTGTATCGCTGACGGAAAGAAGGAGTTCTACATGGAATTTGTTTTATGTTTTCTGAATTTCGAAGATTGTAAGAAGTGGTTGAGGCGACATGGGATGTTTAGTTGGGCATAATAAAATCGTGAGCTATGTCGTAGCGTTATTTTGTCCAATTTGACGCTCTGTTTTAAGAATAATGCTTTTGTAACACAGTTAGCGATTAGTTGTTAATTGACAAATCATGATTTAGAACACAAATTTTTCCTCTTTTCAGCAGTGAGAATTCGAATTAGCTCTAATCAAACGGAACAATGTGAGGAGTATGCAAATAGCCCAATAGAATGATGTGGAAAATAATAGAGGCAATACATATCAGAAGGAACAGTTCACGGGGCCGTTGCTCAAAGCTCCGTTAACTCTTAACGATATGTTAACCGTGAGAAAGGTTGTTGCTGGAAGCCCCGTTAACTTTTACGTGTCGTAAACTTGCCGTTATATTTAACGGGGGTATTGGGCTCCGTCATCTGTTTAATGATGACATTAGTGGGCTGAAGCAAAAAGTCATAGATTGCCGTTTTCTATTGGATGAAATTCTGTAGAGTTTTGGGACCCGTACGCAATATGACCCCAAATATTATGTAGTGCAAATCCCATAATTTTTCCTACAGGTTTATCGCTAACATTTCTATAGTAAAAAGGGTGGGTTTTCTTTTGTGTTTTCTGTGGTAAACAGACTGCACAACTGTCCTAATGTCTCAATTTCATATTAATACTAACTTGTATGAAGTAGTTAGACATGTACATTGAATTTGAATATTTCAAATTCAGCCAATGAACAGTCTTCTCTTGTATTAACTTTAATCAATCCGTTAGCTAACAGATAATAAAATTGACCTTCCAGCAACAGACATTTAACGGACTGTTATCAAACGACACGTTACCAAGATAACTATCCGTTCACGTTTTGAGTACCGGGCCCAGATCTTATTTGTGATACATGGATATTTTTGCACAACGCGTAAGTCTTATAAATTCAATAATAGTACGTTTTATACTTTTCCTCATCCTTTGATTCTTTATTATTTTTGACCACCCTTCAGTATGCATGGTTACAAGTATTCAATTAAATCTATATCTCAATTAAATTCCCAATTATCATTCTATCACACAATTAGATGCTATTAAATAGTCATATGTAATTAAATACCAGTTATATTTAATCTAGTTTTAATTACCCTCATCATTGTACATTTATCTATAATAAGAAGATTAATAATAATCAAGTTAATTAACTCCCTCATCTACTCATTGTATTTTTTAATTGGTGTGTTTCGGGCCTTTGATCTAGCTGTTGCTATATTGTTGTATTTTGTTCATACATATCAATCTGATTAAACACAGATCCTATTTCGTTTCGTTTTTATTGTTCAAAATTGCGTTTTACTTGTCTTTACTACATTAGAATCTGGGATAGTTGTTTAATGTAAGGGATTAGACAATTACACGGTCTGTTACGGCGACTTCTTGACCTTTTAATGCACAGAACTGTGGGAAAACCACAAGGAACGTCAATGCTGATTGATTTATCAATGTCAGGCATCATAGGGTCAAACACCACTCGTTTGACCCCTGACGTTAACTCATATACTAGCTTGTAAGATTTTCGTGTAAACGAAACAAAATATAGATTTGTTTTTTTAATAAGATTGAATAATATTTGCGTCATATAAGGGGGTTTGGATGGCCTAGTGGTCTAGAGTGTCGCGCTTCCACCTCTAGCTGGCTGGTCACCTCTGACTTGCGGTTGTAGTTTCGATCCCTGGTGTGAACATATGTAGCTTGGCGATAAGGGGCGCCTTCCCAACCTCGTGGGTTTACTCCGGGTACTCTCGCACAGGAGAGACCCCTACTACAAATGAAAAAAAGACAACTCGTCTGCGATATCACCTTCGGTGGAAGCAGGCGATAAACACTAAGGATGTATTACTCGAGGCTAGCGAGCCAGCGACTTACCCACTTAGCCACCGTGATCCCCCGATTTTATAAGTTTGTTATAAGGTGACTTTTTGATTTACAACGACTTTGTTATTTAATTTTTTTTATTAAATCAACCTGTCCATAATGTCATATTTATTGCATTGGACGTTAAATCTTAGGAAACAATCATTGAAAGGCCTTGGATGTGGTTAAATGTCCTGAAAAGCACTGAAATCTCGTTGTTTTTCTTTGCAGCAAAAAATGGGTCAGTCATTCTTATCATAAAAACTTATTTTTCATCTATATACCCCAAGCTATTCTATCATGTATTCATAACCCCATGTTTATATTCTGTTCATATTTACTTTATATCATTAACTTTTTATGTATTTTTTTTATCTGTGATATTATCTCGTATGTTTTACTTATATAAACATATATCTAGGCTCTTTGTGAATTGAGTTACAAATACTAACCTATCATATTTATTTTATAATCTGGAACATGAGAGAGAGAGAGAGAAAGAGAGAGAGAGAGAGAGAGAGAGGGGGGGAGAGAGATGGGGTTTAACGTCCACTCGATACAAATCTAGAACATAAGCCTTGAAATATGGAGAGAGAGATAGACAATTGAGGTTTAACGTCAACTCGAAACAAACTAGGTGATTTCGGGACTAACATATTGTTTAATTTTTTTAATAATTCGTTAGCACGTAGGGGTCTTTAGCAGTGAGAGGAAACCCGTATAAAACCCACGAGGTTGGACAGGCGACCCCACTCCTTGTCACGTACAACCTAGGAATCGAAACATTAACGCCAGTTGACTAAATTACAGGTTGTATGATACAGCGCGCACGTGCTAACCATTCGCTCCCCCCCTCCAGGCTAGCGAATCAACTTCTAACTCAAATAACTACCGCAGCTGCTATAAAACCAAAAACGAGCCCACAGAGTTTTCGATTACCTAGGTCCAAGTCGTGTGTGATTAGGGAAATTTTGCCCAGACAGTGGCGCTACTGCCTATTGTTATATCGAATTCAAATTGTCATCGGTTCATAAACATTCACACTAAGAGGAAACCACGCCTGACAACCCCGAGGAACTTTCTCAGACAACACGGGCAGTGAATCAGGAAGCCCAGGCTAGCGAGTCACAAGACCGCGTTTATCCACTGAGCCACAACGGCTCCAATTAAACAAAGAATGAGCCCACTGAATGTTTGATAAGCTACGACCCAAAACAGCTGTTGTATTAAATTTTAATTTATTGTAGTTCGTGTATTGTGGTTTATCCCATAAAACACGCGCATTTCATCCGTGTCGTGCTAGTTTGTGCCTAACGGTGGGAAAATCAATATCGTGACAAAATCAATAGCGTTGTAGTAAAGACAAAGAACTGGTGTTAAAATAAATTATTGGTGGTCCCTATCCATAACTAAACTGGTATTGGCGAAATATTACTGGGTAACCGGGTACATATACTACGAACGCTTCCGTCTTGGAGATTTCTTAGTGAATTCTTGTCAGTGAAATAAAAAATAAAAAATATCCATATAATATGCCACAGTCCTGGCCCTGTAACGTGCATTCTCCAATAACTGGTATTGGCGAGAATACTACTAGGTAACCGGGTACATATTATATATGCACGTTTCCGTGTTGGAGATTTCTATAAGATAAGATAAGTAAGTGTGTTCTTACCAGTGAAATAAAGGATAAAAATAGCCATGTTGTGTGTAGAAGTCTGGCTCTGTAACTTGCATTCCTCCATTTTGCCAGGAATCCACTGCGAGTTTGTTTATCGTCTGCTTCTCCCTCTCGTCCCTGCATTGTGAACATAAGATATCGACCATTAATGTCAGTGTAGCTGCGATCACCTTAACCTTAAGTTACTTAAAGCCAGGTTAACACTGTATGTCATGTGTGGTCAGAATATCAGTATGCTTTAAGGGTTTGAAGTAGCCTCGTTAGCTATTTGCTGACAAAAAATCGATAGTCGAGTCACTCGGAGTTCATTACAATTTGAGAAGTCACGATTCATCAAGTTATATACCCAGATAATCGGTAAATTTGAACCCAGTTGATAAAACATCGATAGTGTAAGCACAGCTTAAGAATTAGGACTTTAGACTTCAGTTATTATCCGGTGATAGCCAACACATTACGTAAGACGTGTTGTAAAAAAGCTATAGCCTAGAATGACGAGAATGGCTTAACTTGTAAAACAAGGTCAGTAATTTTTTATGGGGCGCTGATTGCGACTTTATTGTCAACTCAAAATATATATGCTAATCTCTAAATATATATGCTAAACTCTAAATATATATGCCGGACTCTAAATATATATGCCAAACTCTAAATATATATGCCATTCTCTATTTATATGCAACTCTATAAATAATATGACGTTCTTCTTTTATAGATGAAAAACTAAAAATCTTTTTCTGTCGAACATTATATGAGGGGGGGGGGGGGGTATTGGACCGGCCATAGAGCGATGATGATCACGTTGTATGTGGCCGGTGGCTTTAACGGGCCGCCACACCATCACTGGAGTCTGGAATGAGCGGGTATAATAGACCTTCTGGGCCGTGTGTGCTTGGTGTGAGCCAGAATTCAGTATCCTGCAATGGCGATTCCGAATTTCATCCGAAAATTTCATCGGATACTGTCGCCTGCAAATTAACCAGTTAAATTCTCTTGACGATACCATGTTAATACGTTAATTAAAAATATGACGATATGGTAATTTCACGGTCAGAAAAAGGGGCCGCGTATTGGATCTTCCATTACTTTTTCCACCCGTGTGTTATCACCATAATGCATAACTACTGTTTTTATATTTAGAGCAATGTAAAAAAAGGAGTGAATAATATATTGGTGGATATAACCGAAGCTCTGTCATGTTGCTTACCGCTATTAAAAACGTTTTTTGAACATTTTAGAAAAGGATGAATATGAATAAGTGTAAAGTTCATCGATGAAATTTAGTTTTGACTGTTAATTAACATGCCGTATATTGTCGTGGTCGAAAGACGAAGAATCCTATTGATTTTCAATGATTTCTGATAATGAATTCCAGATTTATAGCCCTTGATATTTAATGTTTTGAGTACTCAACGACAACATATATTTCAGAATTGGAAGCCAAACAAGTATGACAATTACTTAATGGGTTTGTTATTCGTATTTTTTTTTAGTTTGTTGTAAATGTTTCACTTTATACCGACATGGTCGATGGCCGAATGGTTAGCGCGTGCGCTTTGTATCATAAGGTATGTCGTTGAGTCAACAGGCGTGGTTCCGATTCCCCGGTTGTACGTGACAAGGAGTAGGGTAGCCTGTCCAACCTTGTGGGTTTTCTCCAGGTCCTCTGGTTCCCCCAACACACACTGTTAAAGACCCCTACACACAAGCAAATTATTGAAATAAAATTGAACCATGTTTGTCCAAAAATGATATAGTTTGTGTTGAGTGCACGTTAAACCCCATTTCTCCCTCCTTCCCGACAAAATATGACACCCCTTAATGACTGCCCGGACGACTACTACTTAGCTGCTGTGGGCGTATGTTTTGTTTCCTGGCAATCTAACTTAAAATCCACAACAGGCCAATGAATAATGTAAGATTTATTTGGTGTGTATTGAATGGAATACGTTTTACATTCACGATTTGTAAGTCAGTCGACAGAACAAACTAACCACAGGCGCGGATCAGGGGGGGGGGGGGCAGGGGGGCCGTGTCCCCCCCCCTCAGCCCCAGCGAGACTGGTGTATCCGCTTTTTAATTGATGATATAAACTGATTTTTGCATTGTCAGGGCAGAGCCAAACCACTAATACATGCAGCACTCTAATGATTACCATTTATTACAATGTATGCCCCCCCCCCCCTTGAAAAAATCCTGGATCCGGGCCTGAACCATGTGCGAAAAAAAAGCATGTGCGATGATGTAGAAAATGTACTTTACAAGATTACAATTATCTAAAACATTGCCAACAATTTTTTTTCCAGTTCGCTAGGTTTTGTGTATTTTTTTCTTATACTATTGGATGGGTTTTCTAGCTAATAATACTATTTCGTTGAAGAAATATATATATTTTTTGTTTTAACTACATGTATTAATCTTTTTTAAAATACACAATGTTTCTTGTTATTTCTAAAACAGAGACGCACGAAAATGCATGGTCTGTTTTGACAATCACCGGGTTATAAATGAACACCTACTTTTCCTCACATGATCACGTGTGCACATGGCAGGTTGATCAGTAACGTGAACACCCGAGTCGGAACAAAAGGTCCGGTGTGTAAGAGTACATATTATCAACTCATCTACAATCAACGGTTAATACAAATTGCTATACAATTCGCGGTGGAAGTGGACGGAAAACTCAACGAGAGAGAGAGATAGAGAGAGAGAGAGAGATAGAAATGTGGCTTAACGTCCACTCAACACAACTAGGTCATTTCGGGACTACCATATGATTTAAGTTTATTTCAATAATTCGCATGCGCGTAGGGGTCTTTAGCAGTGGGAGGAAACCGGAGTTTCCGGAGGAAACCCACGAGGTTGAGAAGGCGCCCTTATCTCCATGTCACATACGCTCACACTAGGGCTCTAAACCACAGCCGCAAGCCAGAGTTGACCGGCCAGCTAGAGGTCGAAGCGCGGCACTCTAGATCTCAAGGCCATCCCAACCCCCACACGAGTCAGAACAAAGGGTTCGGTGTGTAAAATTACATATTATCAACTCATCTACAATCAGCGGTTGATACAAATTGCTATACAATTCGCAGTGGAAGTGGACGTAAAACTCAATGAACGAACAAACGAAAGTGGCGTTGACAGCTAGAAATATTATATTTCAACATAGAAGCACTAATATTTGCCTTCGTTTTCATTGTTTGGGGATGTACTGTGTACCTATATATATACATGATACATTCACTCTGCCAAAGGCGCGAGATTTTCCCTTGACGTTTATACTGCGCCATGACCATGCCCGAGGCTAGTGTGAGAGGGGGGGCTGGCTCGCCCCCCCCCCCCCCCATGTCCGTTCCTGTCGGAATATTTCTGTCTGCGTCGGAAAAAAATTGCTGGTTAGCTATCTTGCATTTTCGCCGGGAGAGAGTTTTAGTACGACATATCATCTCAAATTCGGCCGAGAGATAGTTAATGTCGGCTGGAAACTCTTACTTTTTCGACACATTCGCCACCTGCATGTCATAGAGGCCTAAATTCACTCTCTCAGCTTCTAATTTTCGTGCTCTCCCCTCTTCCTGCTTACGGCAGTCGGCGATGACCTTCGTTCATTGATTTTTTGTCGTCGGAAATTTATCTTCCTCGCCCCCCTATGTCGGCTTAATTTTGGTTTCTGGCTTCGGGCCTGCCCATGACTTCTTTATGCTTTTACTTGGGCAATTTTGTTTTTAGTAGTTTGCTAAGCAACTAAAAGTTAACTTGCTAAAGAATGGTAAACGTATCTTGCTGTCATACACGACATTCAAACAAGTCGTCTTATAGATAGACAATTACGAACATAAAACTTAAAAGAGTGTTTGTACAATTTTTTAAAATTTATTTTAAGGATAGTATGCTAAACTAAAAATCAAACTACAACTTAATAACATATTCATCTACATCCTATAAACCAACCTGTTTTATTTCCAACTATCGACTATTACTGTGCCAGTATACCATAATAAGACACTTTTTTATAATTATTATTACACTTTTTTATTATTATTTATATGAGCATTTTTTACAAATAAATGCGTTTTACAAAATAAAAAAATATTATCACACATTATTAATTATCACAAAACAATATCATAGATAAACAATATAATCATAAACTATTTAGTAAACAACACATTATGCAGATATTATTAATAAATGTTTAAAATAAAATAGCTGAAGTCAGTAAAATAAAAGATTACTAAGAGATTCACAAAACATCAACACCGTTATAAGCTAACAGCTTCTTTAAATAAAAAAGTTTTGACCGATTTTTTTAAAAACAGAAAGAGACACAGCGTTTCTAATAGAAAATTGAAGCATATTCCATGCAATTGACCCTCGTACACTAAAATCCCTATCACCAATTGTTTTGAGTCTTGATCGTTTAGAAAATAAAGTTAATGCATCAGAGGATGAGTGGGGCGTTCGGGACGGTGTATATAATTCAAGAAAATCTCGTAAGAAGGATTTTATTTTTAATTCTAAAATAAATGGGTAGCCAGTGTAACTCAATTAAAATAGGGGTTATTTGCGTTCTAAACTTTGATCTGGTGATAAGCTTTGCTGCACGATTTTGTACCATTTGTAGTTTATTAATTAAAACGTCTGAGATTCCTGCTAAAAGGGAGTTGCCATTACCTATTCTCGATGTTACTAGGGAGTTTATGACAGTGTTAATGTCATCAATAATGAGAGTTAACCTTATTTGACTAATGTTTCTTAGATGGTAATAACAGAGTTTATATTGTTAATTTGAGCATTCATAGATATATCATCTTCAAAAAGTACAACAATATTTCGGGCGGATGTAACCGGACAAATAGTATGGGAACCGATCTGTTTACGTGTATCACCCAACGCTTCTGCTTTACTTAAAGAAGATTTTGTTCCTAATAGGATATACTCCGTTTTATCATCGTTGAGTTTCAAGAAATTAGTACGCATCCAAAATTTAATTTTACTGATAACCGTTCAAGTTATTCCTTAGAAGAATTAATATCACATGGTTTAAATATAGGTAAAGCGCAATTATTAACACCTGAATAGAAAATATGGGTTGGGGCTCAGTGAACGAAGCCATTGTTGTTATTGTTCATTACAAATTTAACTCCCAATACATTATAGATGACAGTATGGACATGTTAATTTAATTGAGATTATATATATAGTAATAATAAAGAAATGGGTAAACAAATAGCCAAACATTTATTGACAGTGAGTAATATTTATTTTCCCTTTTTGTAGGCCTTTTTTTATGAAATTCGGGCCTAAAAATTCATTCATTCTTGTCATTTGAAATATACCTTTAAGCCCACATCACACCAAACTAGTTCTCATTACATTATGGAAAATGTTGGCAAACGGGCTTAACAAATTGTGCCATCTGTGAAAGGAGTACTAGTTTACGACCTATTTAAGAATTTCGTGGAAGGACTAAGACTGCCTTAGACGGGAAGGGTGCTATATATCTTTAAGCCTGTCCAAAATGTTCTACGCCATGCAATTAGACGTAGTGATAACGTATACTTAAAACCAGATAGACGTACTACGAACATACTTGCCGTACTAGGGATGCATTACAACGTGAACGGAAACCAATTGTAGGCCTAAAGTTATATGTTATATAGGACGTCGTTGGTTTTGAGCCATTGAACCATGTCATGGGCTTGTTCAAGGGTTAAAATGTGCGTGGAGATCTACATGGCCCAATTGCAGGCACTGGGGATTTTCGGACAATACTAGTGGCTGCTTTCTAACGGACAGTCCTTCTCGTGCGTCTCTTTAAATGCATGATTAAACATATGAGGTAACTGTATTAACATAATATTATTTTAATGTATGTACATGTAGAGTTATACTTTACTCTAAAACAATACCAAGAACAAGATGATTGGGAATAGGCTTGCACTGTATGGAAATGTCAAATTTACCCGAACTGAACTTGACATGAATGACTGGACAGGCTACATACTAGGTGGACGTTTATGAACGAACTAGGATCATATCATAGAAATTATTTACACATTATTCTACCTCGACCATAACCCGTTTTTCAATTTTCTAGGACGGGTTAGCGCGTTTTTTGTGAGAACTTGTTTGGTGTGGTGGTGGCTTAAGATAAATGAGTTAAAAAAAGATTTATTCCTAAAACGTTGGAGCCATGTAGACATTTTCAATCAATTATTGGTAAATGTGCAGAGAATCCTGGTCAAGAATGTAGGATAATTTCTTAGAATTATTCGGATTCTCCCATGGAATAGGAGAGGACCCTATTCTGTTTCCTTTCTTTGGCCTAAATAAAAAAATAAATTAATTTAAGTCATTGTTTAGTTTGAATATGAAATCACATCAATTACAACTACAATATCTAAACCCATTCAGCCCAACCTTTTGTCAGCTCACTAATCCACGGTTAGATCTGCATTGGTGTACAGGGTGGGGGACTGCTTTGGAAAGCGTCTAGCCGTTCGGATGGGCTGAAAATCGAGGTCATATGTACACGTTTGAGTGCAAGAAAAAGAACTAATTACAGAAAGAAATCGACAAAGAATAGATGGACAGGTCACTAATATATTCCATTGTACACTGCATGTAGCGTGTCTGTCTTTATTATCTTTGTGCAAAACAGTAGGACGTTAAACCCCATATTATTTCACGTTCCTTTCCCTTCAGCAAATCAATCAATTAATCAATCAATCAATAATGGTGCATGTGCAAAAAAACCCAACTGAAACATATCTTGAAGTTATCCCCAGAGCAATTCTAACTTAGGATGTATCCTTTAAGGAATCATAAACAGTAATGTACAAACCTGTTTCCTTTACAAACGTAGTACATTATAACCCCGAATATAGCCACAACCACAACACAGACAACAACCGAGCTTACAGCTATTATCAAAGGATTGGGGTTGTTGTCTCTTACACCTGGCCGTTCTTTTTTTGTCGGTTTGGTTTTGGGGATGGTGGAATCTTGTGTCTCTTTGTTTGTCTTGGTGCCTGATGGAACTGAAGGTAAAACGGTGAAATAATGGTATTCTAACTAAAATTCTAATTAAATAGGTAACAAAATCCTTATTAAATCATAACTTAAAGCATAACTAAAATCGTTATTATATCATAACCAAAGCCATAACAAAATTCTTACTAAGGCAAGAAAACCTTATCTATCATACCTGAACAGCTTGATTCGTCGACAGAACCAATAAATGGTGTTGTCCAACCAGAAGAACATTGTTTACATTCAACAGTTCCTCGTTCATCCTGATAATAACCATGGTTACAGTCTATACACTGATTACCATTTCCATAGGTTCCTTCTGTACACACACCTGTATGTAAAATGATATAAAAAGTTTTTTTTAAGAAAACTGCAGGTTCAAAAACCGACTGTATAATCATCCCCAGTTATAAATCTAAATATTAACTATAGTAAACAGCCCCCCCCCCTCGAAGAAAACAAAGACACCAACAACTACAGTAGGATTTTAAAATCAGAGGGGCACCCCAATCAAATCATTCTAGAAAACGGCCTACTAAATAGATCAAAGCAATTTTTTGTAAACAGTATGTTGACACACTAGTGATTAATTCATCACAATTCAAAGACATTACGGGAATGTACTAGCATCTGGTTTGTCCACCGTAAGTGTCAATAACAGCAGTGCAGCGTATTTACGCGGGATGGACAAGACGATTACTGAACGACATTGGCGCAATACATCGGCTGTGTTTGGTGTAGGTACGGCGTTATTAAGTCATCTCTGAATTTCATCCGAAAGATATTCAATCGTGCGAAGTCCGCACTAGAGGATGGCCAGTTCATAACGCTATCACCGTTCTGCTGTAGGACGTTCCGAGAAACTCTGGAGTGCCGGACGTGTGGGAATGGGTCTTGTCATGCTGGAAAACGTTGTTTTGGTGACGTGCGAAATGTGGTATGACGCGGGGTATGAGAGCTTGATTGATGTAGCGCACTGCAGTGATGCCGCCTACTCTGCATGGACCAAGATTTTGGAACACCACAGGACCCACTCTCTGGTTCAGAACGATTCCATCCAAAACCATTATGCTTTGACCTCCCCATGAGTCTCGTTCCATTACACATTGGTCAGAATAACGCTGGTCATATCGAAGCCATCTGCATATAAGCAATAGCGACTCTCATCTGTGAACAGAACAGTTCTCCATTCCCTGTGTCGTCAGTTCTGGTGTTGTTGGGCGATCACATCGATGGCGAGGGGTGAGGATCGGTCGGCGGTAAGGTCTACAGTGCACTCTATGGGTACTTAGGGGCCTTCCGTGTGTTCCCACTGTCTGACGTGCTGCCTCAGATGTATGAAAGAAACAAAATATTTACCACACACACCAGCTTGTCCAACAGATCCAGGTTGACAGATTGTTTTACCATTAACATTTACAGATGTAGCTTTATAAACAACATCATTTACCGTCACTGTAAAATTATCTGTTTGATTCTGTAACATCTGACCTGATAATTCTAATATTTCTACAGCTTCTACTGTAGCTTTTAACTGTGGGCTAACTGAATATATATCAATATATGGCATTATTCAATAATTCTATAGCTTTCGTCTATGGACAAACAAATAATATTCAATATGGCATCTAGTCTAGTTTATAGTTGTGGACTAACTGAAGATATAACAAAACTAGGAGTTATTCGTTATTTATATGGCATTTCTTTAGTGAGCTGCGAGATCAAGCTTACCTTGTATTACATATTGAGTTAATATAACAGTACCATTTGTCTGATAAGTTATTAGATCGCGATAATCTTGTATATATTTAGTAATTATAATAGTGCCAACAGTATATTTACTGGTAACATCTGTCTAAGGTGCAAGATTGAGATCATTGAGATACATTTCATTAATTTACGAATATACTTACTGGTACCATCTGTTTGGTAAGCGGCCAGACCGAGATCACCTTCTGGCAAGTCTTTTGTTAATAGAATGGTAACAGCAGTCTCAGAATCTCGTTTTCTCCTATTTCCTAGAGAACATTCTGGTACTTGGACTTCATATTGACACGTATTACTTCCAACACAAGTATCTTCACGAACTTTATTGGATATCTGATCTTTGAATGCCTCACTATTTTCGCATATCGTTGGAGACGGAAAGTCAACCGTAGCTTGTATTTGGAGGGATGTAGAGGATGCCACCCCTGAAAACACAAAGAGATAAATTATGTTTCACAAAACTGAAAAAATGGCAAAGCCGGGTGGTTGATAACTTGTGAAAAATTATTTTACTGTAGTGTAAAGCTTAATTAAGAAAATAAATTAATACCTGTATACATCTTAATTGTATTTAACTATTGTAAAATAAAATCGGTCAAAATATACCGGACAAATATCTTAATGTACAAAAGTGTGTTTTTGTTTACCATAAATATTTACTAGAATCTACTTACGAAAATATACATGACTTGTATTTATCTAATTAATAGAAATCCATAACTTTTAATTTATTAACTTATGAAAATTTGTATTAACTTATATTTGGCACATTCGGAAATTAAGCAAATTAGTTCTAAACTCGGGAGTCACAGTGGCTCAGCTGGCAAGACGTTGGTTTGTGAACCTGGAAGTCGCGTGTTCGACCCCTTCCGACAAAGTTCATTCGAATTTTCCAGCGTGGTTTCCCTTTGTAAGTGGTGCAGGGCAGAAGGCTTGACAACGGATAAAGAATAGTCGAATAAGAACAATAGGAACTTAAACCCTATTCCATTCAGTTCTAAAGTCAATATAGTAATGCATAAAAAAAGAAAGGCATTATACAGAAAATATTGTGTACTGTAAAATGTTTCACATTGACGTTTCACACTGATCCGCAGTAAATATTCGCTTGGCCACTACAATCACTGATAAGGTTGACATGGACGTGACTTAATAAGTCACAAATATTAACTTTTTTCTTCCGAAAAATTTAATTTTAAAAACATTTTTTCGAAGTATTAGACAAATAAATAAAGGTGTTTTACGTATATCTGGATAAAAATATTCCATATATTTGAGTAAACAGGTACAGAAAATAGTAAATTGGTAAAAAGATATAATTCTGCCAGTACCAGTTCATATTACTACGTTCGACGTAAACAACCCATGTATGGCCACCAATTTGACGTTTTTTTCAGTTTATTTGCTTTTAAAACATTTGGATTATTTTCCTGTTGTACTGAACACCGTTTATTATTGATTAAGAATTATTCATATTGTGATCGACCGGTTTTTCAACGCCATCTTGATTTGTTGGTAAACTTGAAGATGTGGCGTTATCCTTAGAACTATAGCGGTCTGACGTTTTAAAGGTCAGTCATATTGGACAGAGATAAAAGACGTCTGTCGCATTAATGCCCCCGTCAGACCGAGTGGCGTCCTTACTGCGCTGCTGCGACTAGAAAACTTACAAGGTCGCCCGTAAACGTAAACACAACACGAGAAAATGTCCAAAAAATTTATAAAAATGAAGGAAGTCGCGCTCTATACCCCGTCAGACCAGGTTGGCGACTTTACTGCGCTGCTACTGCGACGGAATTTGGCCCCAGAACCCGTCAAGATCGCCCTAAACGTGGTAACGTGTGATGGAAACGGCAGATATCGCGCTGTGGTCTCGATGGTCGCAAATGATCGCCGAGTCACGGCGCGTTTGTTTTGAGCATGTTCAAAACAAACACAGAAGTTCTGCGATATGCACTTGAAAGACTATGTGAAAACACAATTATATTTTTTTAAGTTTGTGATATTTGGAAAATTTTCGTGCGTTGTGCATTTTCTGATCGCCGTACGGTCGCTGCAGCGCAGTAAGGACGCCACCCGATCTCACGGTGACTAGGCGATCATTCACGATCATGGAAACAACAGCACGGTATCTGCCGTTTCCACCACGATTTTACCGCGTTTATGGCGATCTTGACGGGCTCTGCGGTCATTTTCCGTCGCCGTAGCGTCGCAGTAAGGACGCCACCAGAGTCTGGAGGGTGTATTAGATCGGAGAACCTTGGCGTTTGTTTTGAACATGCTCAAAATAAACGCCGTGACCACGGTGACCACAGCACGATAGCTGGCGTTTCCAGCACACTTATGGCGATCTTAATGCGCTCTAATCTCATTTTCGATCGTCGTAGCAACGAAGTAAGATCGCCACCCCGTCTGACGGAGGTATAACTCTGTAAAACAGACTGTGATGTTATATGCTGCCAACACTACGATAATACCTACATGTACATGGTAATAATTTCCTCCCTGGACTCCAAACACCATCTATACAAGTGTAATTCGGTGTTTCATCTCCATTATAAACCGTTCCTGGTCTGCAAATCATTTTACAATCCAGTCTGGACGTTGTTCCAGTACATTGAGCCCTGGAGCTAGAACTACTTGATAAATCTGTAGCCTTACATTCTAGAATTTATAACATGTATAATTAATTTAACACTAACACTATTTAAAGTTTAGTAATACTATAGAACACGTGCACATTTTCATTAACACTGAAACTATAATATATTCATAGAGCAGTATCCTTAGACTGGGTTATCTTTTTTTAAAACTAATAGAACATACTTATTTATAGAAAACATGATAATCCCCTGGGCCTTTAATAGGTCAAATAAAACATCATATCATGAGCATTTCTATATAGATATGAGTTAACAACATGTCACATATAACGGCATATCCGGATCTTTAAACTACAGATCGGGAGTAATAACACGTCACATATAACATCTTATCATGAGGTATACATTATAGATGTATATGTAATAACACGTCACATATAACATCGTACCAGGAGTTATACATTATAAAACTAATTACACGTCACATATAACATCATATTAGGTGCTATACATTATAGAAGTAATAACATATCTATACATTATATAAATAATAGCACGTCACATATAGCATCATATCAGGGGCTATACATTAGAGAAGTAATAACACGTCACATATAACACCGTATCAGGGGGTATACATTATAGAAGTAACACGTCACATATAACATCGTACCAGGAGCTATACATTATAGAAGTAATAACATATAACATCGTATCAGGAGCTATACATTATAGAAGTAATAACACGTCACATATAACACCGTATCAGTGGGTATACATTATAGAAGTAACACGTCACATATAACATCGTACCAGGAGCTATACATTATAGAAGTAATAACATATAACATCGTATCAGGAGCTATACATTATAGAAGTAATAACATATAACATCATATCAGGAGCTATATACACTCTAAAGGTAAAACAGACAAACTATATATATATACTTGCCAGGACATTTATCAGTATTACAGGGTTTAATTTCTGTATCACCACCTTGACATGGTTCACCATCTTCATCTGGTGAAGGATTATCACATAATCTATGTCTAGATGACGTACCTCCACCACACGTAGTACTACATTCACCCCAATATGTCCAATTTCCCCAGCCTCCATTTACTGGTTAACAAAGTTTAAATCATCAACAATAAATTTATATCCCGTAAGGAATTATTTACAAAAAATATAAATGCACAATTTAACATTATAGTAATGGAAGGTTATGCGAGTCTAAAGTTCAACTGTGAACCCGGGAGGAAACTTATTTAGGCCTTTGCTTGTTGTTCAATCCTTTTCAATTGAATAAAATATTGTTAAAACTAAAAGTGAAAGAATAATTAAAATTTCTGTATTGGTATTATGATGATTTGTAAGAATGAGTATATGAATTTGATCCTGGT
Organism: Patella pellucida; assembly: GCA_917208275.1. Classification (NCBI taxonomy): domain Eukaryota; kingdom Metazoa; phylum Mollusca; class Gastropoda; family Patellidae; genus Patella; species Patella pellucida. Next base: position 34,206,670 of record OU795044.1, read on the forward strand.
TTTATTTTGGGCTTATCATACTTTCGATGACCTCTTCTACGTGATGATCTGACTAGTTGTAAACGTAGATGGCGTCAGAAGTCATACGAGCGGGTTTTGAGCCTGTGACGTTAGCCATTTAATTAACCAATCAACGTTAATGTTTCTAGTGGGTTACCCACAGTTCCATGCACCTAACGCCAAAAACTCGCCGTAACAGATCCTAAGCAAAAGGCAAGCAAAACGAAATTTTGAAATATAAAAACGAACGAAGTAGGATCTGAGTTTTAATCAGATTTGGTATAAATAAATGACTAGCAAAAATGAAAAATTGTAATCTAAAAGTATCTAGTTCCCCAACTCGAATGCTGGAGCCGTGATGGCTCAGTGAGTAAGACTAGCTTTGGGACAATGTTGCTAGTGGCTAAGATATATAGAAAAAGGTTATAAGTTGATATAATAGGAGGGTTAAAATTACGATTAAAATAAACTTACCAATAGTCACATCACAAAGTATTCCCTTGTATCCATTAGGACAAGTACATGTAAATGATTTATTGGTAGAAATACTGTTGCATGTAGCACCATTATTACAACCATTTGATAAACAATAATCAGGTGGTATATTACATAGATCACCAGTATATCCATCAGAACATTTACATTTAAATCCTGATAATTCATTTATACAAACATGTTGACCACAAGGTGATGATAAACACTCATCTACAGCTGTAATAAATTAAAATAGATACATATTATAGCTGTAATAAATTAAAATAGATACCTTTGAGTTTCTGTTTGTATCATAGTTGCACCACAATTGAAACAAAGCATCACAAGACAACCCGCTAGCCAAGGACCTGATAATACTTAAATTTAGTTTTATTAATTATTTGTAGCAGGCACGATCAGTAGACATGCCTTAAATTAGCTATAATATTTATTTATGGTCAATACAAACCACCACAGAGAGAACGCTTAAGTTTTTATGATTTGTTTGTACATAGCATGTACTTACCATCACAAGTAGAAGGCGTGACAATATTTAAATTAGTTTTGTTATGTACTGTCGCGTTGTTTAAGGAGGTAACAACAGTCCATGGTGTTGCCATTTCACATGTCTGAGAACTACTTTCAACAGCGGCATCATCGAATACAATATTACTTAAATCCGCTCGTCTGATTGTCACTTCTGTAAAAAAAAAAAAGACAATAATTGTTAATACTGTGGCAAGCGTCATAATCGTTATGCGACGAAATTCATTTTTGAGGATTGGTCACCAATATTCTACAGCTTTTTTAACACGACACCTTTAAAACCATATTGCAATGCACATGGCACTACGACGTCATTGTGTCCATGTCCGTCACACCAAAGGCGTATACATAAAGTTGCAACAACTACGAAGCAAGAAATTCCAAACGACATACTGGGACGCCATTTTGGGTCCAAAGTAAAATTGTCACAAGGTCTGTCATTAGGTCTGGTAAAATTGACATTTCTTTAAAAAAAACAGTATTCACAAGGTCTATCATTGGGTCAGGTGGTGTTTTTTCGTTTCCCTGCCTGTACGTGACAAAAAACACTATCCCTGCCCAACCGCGTGGGTTTCTCTGGGTTCCCCGGTTCACCCCACTGCTACAGATCCTTACATGCAAGCGGATAATTGAAATAAATTTATACCGTATCATTAGTCACAATAATAATATGACATATTTTGCGTTGAGTTGACGGAAAGCCCTGTTTCTTTCTCTCCAGTAATCACCATTTCGCAAGTAGGAAAAGTAGCATATTCTACGAGTCCTGGGTTAAATATATACAACATAACAATGATTCGGTGGTTCGATCTTTCTTATTTTACTACATTATAGTACAACACTTATGTAGGGACTGGGTTTTTCAAGGTTAGCGATTTTAGCCAATTATCGCCTTTAATTTTGGTTATCAAAATGGGATTGTGGAACTTATGTCGTAATATAGGGCGCATAAATACAACGGTACGTGTAACAGGAATAAAAACTGAATTAAAAATCTCTAAAATGAATTAAAGATCTCTTGAAAAAATTAACTTTATGTCTCACATTAGTTTAATCAAGTTCTGTGTTCTGGAATATAATCTAGATTACTAACCGTTTCCCTCTGTCAGTTCTATCTCCATTGAAACATTATTCAAGAGATCTGATTCTAGAGAAGATACTGTTTTTGTAGATACTAATTGACCACCAAGATACACTTTTAAACTTTTCGTGGAGTTCAACCATGTTGCCACAAAGTTAACCCATTCACTATTTCTGGTTTGAGATGTGACGGCAACACTATGTATATACAAAATAAAGAAGGGATTCAATTTTAAAACCAATCAAACTACATGTATAAACATAATAATCATTATATATTTTTTTATGTACTTTTAGATATATTAATATACACAAGTGCTGAACAAAATACAGCTGTTAAATATACTCAATGCCTAATTCGTGAAATATTTTTTGGTAAACCTTTTCTTTGGCTTTCCTATACGGGTGAAACTTGTGATGGGTCTCCCCGTCTCTTTTTTATCAGTTCTCGGTAATGGACTTTGTTCGTGCAAATGCCTTTTTTACGACTTTAAGAAGCCCCATGTCACACATTTTGCACGTGCATTTCCTGCACTCTGGCTCTTTAAATACAGATCAATACTTCAACATTCATTACTTGGGAAAAAATGTCACACCTTACACAAGAAAACAGGAACATAGCTATTGACATGCTGGATCAGGGTGTTTTACAGGTAGCCGTCGCCAGACACTTTAATGTCACTCATCGACCATTATTCCTCGCCTCAGACAACGTTTCCACGTCACTGGAAGAGTTGCCGATCGATCCCGACATAACATACTACTTTTTTATCTATAGCATAAAGTGATGAATACCGTGTAACAGAAATGTCGAGATCCAAATAATGTGACAAATCAATTTCCTTTGTGCTAAGCACAGAGTATTTTTCAAGGACCCACAGAAACAGGACGAACGGACTGTACTAATACATCAAACACAGTAATTTGTTTTAGAGAATGTTTATATATGTTAAATAAAAAGACTTACCCATTAATATAGATAGTGGTCTCACTGGCGAAATAAAAGAGAACAGCAGAATTTTCTTCTTTTATCAGACTGATAGTGAAATTAGAGTTAAGTGATTTATACTTGAACCAAACAGAAAGGGTGAAATTTTCCATATCAGTTTCTTGTGGCTTACTGGTTAACTTTATTGGCCCAGTTAATATCATATCGAAGCCTTAAAAAAATAAATTAATATCAAACATAATACACGGTATTCGAAAACAAAATTTCAACATTTTATAGGATGTTCTACAGATGGCTTATAATATACTAAAAAGCAAAAAAAAAACCCACCAACGTCAGTCCGATTTTAAAATGAGAGAGGCACTTTAATCAAATCATTCGAGAAAACGACTTACTAAATAGATCAAAGCAGTTTTTGTTAACAGTATGTTCCCAAAGATGGCCAATCTTGACTAAGGGCTGTCCAGTGCATAACGTTGACACCGCTCTGCTGTAGAAAGTCCCGAGTACATTTTAACTCTGTCGGCGTGCGCGGAATGTTGTATTGTGCTCAGATAAAGTTGAAGATGTGGCCACAAATATACAACAAAAACATTTGGTAAGTTTTAAACAATGCGTCTATTCAGAGTAATACATCAACCTGCGGCTTAGTAATAGTATATATCAAATTCTACCATCTCTATTCCCTGTCCCCTACGGTGCAGTTTACAGTAGTAGAACATGAGAGAGACTGATATTATTATGTATAAGATACCACTTGAACTATCCTATTTGAAATATATGGTTATAGTTGTTAAAATGTGGATACTATATATGTTTTCATTGACAAACCTTTACAGTCTGTTAGCGATGTTGATCCTGTTGAACTTGATGTGTCTGCCGGACAGTTCTTACAAGTCTGACTGTTTTCTGTATCTTGATACGATCCTACTTGACATGGTGAACATGGCGTTAATCCAGTTGGGGAACTCTCACCAATACCACATATAGCTAGTAAAACATAACATATCTTCATAAAATAAAAATTACACTGTTATCCCATACCACATATAGCTAATAAAACATAACATATCTTTATAACATAAACATGACACTGTAATCTCATACAACATAATGTGTAGTGAAACATAACATATCTTCATAAAATAAACATTACTCTGTTATCTCATACAACATAATAGCTAGTAAAACATAACATATCTTTATAAAATAAACATTACACTGTTATCTCATACCACATAGTAACTGTAAAACATAGCATAAATTCATTGTTTAAGAGGCTATGGCAGATAATATAAAGCGTTGACAGTTCTCGCTATAATAGTTAAACCAGCGGCTGCTAGGCAGACTGCACCAACATTTTGCAAGATATGGATAAACAAAATGCAATTTTTCGTTTTCGTAGCGAATATCGTCAGGAACCACGACCATTGGGTTATAAAGCTATATTTCAAGTTTCACCCAAATCGGATCAACATTGAGACTTCTGGAAGGTCCACAACCTTGATATACCATATAATTACACTATTTGCGTACGAGGGGCGGCCATTTCGTCGGGAGGTTATGGTTCGATTTTCACGAAATTCTCATTCAGCCGTCATTAGGGTGTAACGATGAAATATTCAAACGTTTCATTTTTCAATCGGGTAACAATTGTGACCTCTAAAGGGACCACAAGCTAAAATCGCGATTTTTCCTACAAACAAGGGTCATTATTAAGAAAGCTACGATCTCATATGTTTCATTAAAGTTGGATAAAAATTGTGGCCTATAGAGGGACCACTTATTTGATATACCATAGATTCACTATTTGCGTACGGCAGTTTTGGTTCGATTTTCTTGAAATTCGAAGTCAAGCATCATAACGGTGAAATATTCAAACTTTTATTTTTAAATCGGATAATAATTGTGACCTCTAGAAGAGGGACGAAAAACTAAAACGCCATTTTCGTACAATCAGGGGCCAAACACATAACTGAATATATCGTGTCTTTTAAAATATATTTAATGTCTATATTACTTGCTCTGTATAGCATTTTGTTTATTAAAATGCACCAGGTTTTCCTGTAATAAACTATTACTTTACTTAATAACTTACTTGTTGATAGACAAAGGCCGGGCACTGACCACCAGTAGAATTATACCAATATTTACCAATGGGACACAAGACACAGCTGGTGTTAGCCATACAGAATGGACTAAAGTATTGACACGGATGTAGACATAGAGAGAGAAATTAGGTTTAACGATCATTCGACACAAATAAGGTCATTTCGTGACTAACATATGGTTTGGTTTTATTTCAATAATTCGCTTGTGCGTAGGGGTCTTTTAGCAGTGGGAGGAAACCGGTGGACCCGGAGAAAACCCACGATGTTGGAAGGCGATCCTACTCCTTGTCACATACAACCGGGGATTCGAAACCACGCCAGTTGACTCAATGACAGGCTTTATGATACAGCACGCACGTGCTAACCATTCGGCCATGCACCCCCTCCCCCCATAGATGTAGAAATGACAAATATGTTAAATAGACCACATACCAATCGTAAGACAAAATTAGTATTTACACAAAAAAGATACATTAAAGGCTACTTACCTAAACAATTATTTGCGTTACGAGATCCTTCTTTTATTGTTGAAGTATTTTCAGGACAAGATTTACAGGACAGAGAAAAGTCTTCATCTTGATAAGTTCCTTTAGGACAATAAGTACAGTTTTCAGTTGTTCGTTCATACATCATTCCAGTTGGACATCCGCCTGATAACAATAATTCAATCAATCATAAGCGAATTTCAATGTCAAGGTTTCTCGCATATCTAGCAATGCCTACAACTACACCTGTATCATTAAAACAACTCATATTCAAATTCGTTTTTTTCTAAGGATAAAATGGAGCAAGTGTTTTCAGATTGTACTTACGACATGAAACTGATGCGTAGTTGGAAATCTGTCCTTCTGGACATTCAAAATCATCCCAATCAAAGGTCACAGAATCGCTTCTTATTGTGAATCCTGGTGCAACACTGCTAAAAACACCATTTTCAACATCATGTTTAATACCATCGGCAATACTGTTAAGTTTTGCTGAACTCATATCCCTGGCATTTTCTTTAGATGTTCCATCAACAGAAAATGGTATAGCAATTATGAAGGTTAGCGATAACTCATTGGCATCTCTCTTATACCTATGATTTTCTGCCGTCTGAAAAGATATAGCGTTAACCTTGACCAGAGAGACATTATTCTCGAAACAAATAAGTAAATAACCAATACACCTTACAATAAATGATTTGGACTACAACGGTTCTTTTTTGTTGAAAATACACCTTAGAAGAGAGATGCAGAATCTCAACCAATAATCAAAATATGAGTATGAAAATACCCAGGATTAATCTATTATCGACTGATATTGGTGTCATAATTATTATGAATACGGGGAACCAATTAGATACTTTGTCGATGTGATTACTCTATACGCCCATGCGTAGGAACCGAAGCATAGTGACAGCGCATAGTGTTATTTATGATGTTTACGTGAATTTATATGGCTATCAGATTTAAGTGTCATTAATTACCCTTTTCTTTCGGCTAGATGTAGGACCGCATGTAACAACTACATTTTCTACTGTACAGTCCTCTGGAACAGGACAAGCCTGTGCCCACGTAGCTGAGTTTTGCAGTGTTTGGATAAAATTATTCTTAATAACATCAGTGCTTGTTGTACAGTCTCCATCAAAATAATAAAACTCAGAAGGAAGAACCATTCTCCCGGGTCGTCTGGCTTCTGTAAATTTAAGATATACATTATAAATGAGAGAGAGAGAAATGGGGTTTACTGTCCACTCGAGATAAACTAGATCATTTCGGGACTAACATATGATTTAATATTATTTCAATAACTCGTTTGCGCGTAGGGGTTCTCAGCAGTGAGAAGAAACCGGAGTACCCGGAGAAAACCCACCAGGTTGGACAGGCGACCGTACTCCGGGGACATTATAAATACTTGGTACGTGAATAATGCAGATAAAGCATTCAATGATTTTGTGTGTGTGTAAATTATCTTCGAGCAACATTTTACTTCCTTAAGATAAAAATAATGCTTAGATAGAATTGCTTATGTGGTCCGGTTCCAACACAGTTTGTACTACACTCCACCTCTCCTCCCAATCGCCTAAATGAAAATTTATACCATAATTCTCACACCAGCAAAAGTATATAGTTTTGATTTATTATGTTTATATACCTACATGTATAAAAATATCAATACAAACAATTATTTATCTTACCTGTACAACCAGGAACGTTATCTGTGGGAGACCACTGTCCTGTCTGCCATCCGCAAATAAAACGGTTATTTGCGCTCATAGTTCTTGGTATATCGAAATTTGAATTACACATCATATCACAAAATGTACCAGAAGCCCAACCATCACAGGCTAATGCACCATTCAATGGGGCCGATAAATTACTACACGGTAAAGCTGTAAAGGTTTAATAAAAGTAATGTTGAGTATACCCGATTGTTAAAATCCGCTTAGAATTATAGCCACCATATTGAATTCAAGATCGGTACTTACACGTCCATTTGTAATTTTAAAATACCATATCCTACGAAGGCCCATTAGTGCCAAACTAATACAAATAATATTTTTTTGTTTGGCACTAATGGGCCTTCGTAAACTCGTCCAAAGGGATTAATATTTTTTTTTGTTAAGCCCTAATGGGCCTTCGTGATATCCGACGTCATACACTGTTAAAATTAGCATACAATACGGCTTTTCCGATACTACGTCGAGAGTTAGAATAACCACCTCTCCACATCTTATTTTTGCATGTGTAAAGACTTAAAACATTTTGTTCAATTTCTAAATTAACTAAACCTACCCCTACAAAATGGCTGACTATCAAGGCTAAAATCCCACGATGTTTTGGGTGGATTTGAATCATCTTTTTCACATGTTATTTTGTTTGGTCCGACTAAAGGTAACCCAGATCCACAACCGATGGAACATTGTGATCCCAATGAATAACCGGTCGGACACGTGATTTCCATATTATTATCATTGTAGTCCGGAACCCCGCAGTTTAAGCCTGAAAGAAGGAATAAAAATCAGAAAAAGGCGAATATAAATAATTCATTGTAAGCTATTAAATATTTATTAAGCATTTATTTAATGTTTATTTCGTTTCGTTTTTTGATAAATGCAGATCATACAACGATTTGAAAAATCTTCTGACTTGAACAGAGATTTTATAAGCCCCTGAGTTACGTATCTTAGAAATGTGTACTCGCTGGTCGTTCATGCGTATACAGTACAGGGTTTCCTTTACCGCATGTTGATATACATATACTAAACGTCAAGTTGGTATGTTGGTATATATGCACAAAACTTGCATAATGTTTTTATTATATATTTGTGGCCACATGACCTTCCCAAACACTTGGACCCAGGAAATGTTCTCAAAAACGCAAACTGATTTCTGGGATGGTAATATGTTCTCCATGAATTTCATGTAACTCATGCTGCACGTGCTGTTCACCGGGACACTACAACGTCAGTAGCATGCCATGACTCACGACAGCTCAGAGGAACAAGGCACTTGGAAGACTCGACGCTGCTACACTTTCGGGCTACCAACACTATGGATGACCCCCCCCCCAACTAACTGGTAGGCCAAGGGTTACCACAAGGCGACAGGACATTCACACAGGCATCGCTTAATGTTCAGGTATCAAGCCGATCCCAAGTTCGAATCAGAATCCACACTGCGAATCACATTCAAATTATCTTATATAATTATGTAATTTTCGTTGGCAAAAAAATGTATTTAAATTTATCTATTTCTGATACAAAATTAAATAATTCTAAAATAATCTTACCTTGAACTGATACAGAAAAGAAACAATAAGCTTTATTTTTGTCATCATCTATAGCATGAAATTCAATGACATGCGCACCTTCTTCAAAACGTGATCCCGAAGGTAAGCCTTTAACTAACGTTAGATGTACCGTTCCTGAATTATCTGTAGCAGATAGCGGTCCATACGTGACTGCTGCTGATGTTAAACCTGGATCTATGTAAGCCGTGATGGCTGTATCAGGACAGTTATCAAATACAGGTGCCGTATCATCTGTTAAAAGGAAATATTTAGTACTTTAGATAATAATTTGAATTGTATTCGTAGCAAATGACATAAATATGTTAGATTAATATCAGTATTCTAGAACATTAAACTGTTGTATGTAGATATAAGATAGATTAGCTACTAGATGACATCACGCCTGGTACGTTCGTGCATTTTTTATGCGCGAACTCTTAGTTTTTCTATTACTGGCACGCGCACGGGCACTATTTTTTTGTTTTACATGTACCAAAATCTGGGATTTCGTGCGTAGGTACTTTTAAAGTATTAGGTCTGTTTAGCATAACACTTGCCACTGTATCTGTGTATCACTAATTATAAACCGAATGTTTGAAGACCGTTCATATTTATTACGCACAGAATTTTCAGTACAGTGTTGATTCATGCTCAAATTGTTACTAAGCAAACCAACAGGATTATTTTCTCAACAGTGTATGAACTTATTCATAGCGATAATATCCTTACACCGAGAGAAAGTATCTAGTCTCGGTGAATAGAACCATGGTTGTCTGGTAGAAAATTACTTTTGTATTTTTTGGAACGGTAAACAGTGTTTTTAGAAGCAAACTAACCTGCCGCACATGACGAAGTCATTATACTAATAATAAAAAGGCGAGAACTCTTTTTGCAGCGGAGGCTTATCACTGAGTAATAGGTCAAGGTTAAAACATACAGTACGCGCATCGCGGTGGTTTGATGTTTTTTTATCGTGGAATTCCGTGAATTACCGAGTGAATATCGAGTGACATGATACAACTGACAGAGCAGCCCGGAGTACAACAATCGCCGCCCGAGCTGTCTTCGTCAGCTAGTTTCAAAATGGCGTACAACCAGTGCAAGTGGGAAAAGACGACAATAAAATCAGAAATATGTTATTTATTATTGTCGGACTTATTACATCACTCCTGTCTAACAAATCATAAAGCTTTGGTGTTACGGTGGCGGCATAGTATTTCACCGTAACACCACAGCCACTCTAACCATTCATAATACATCTAACTATCACTCCCTACACATTTCCCCTCGTCTACTTTCCCAAACGTGAACAACACATCTCATACATACATTTCGCTGATTAACCCTTGGACCATGTCTACTGGATCTAACGCATTCTGTAATGGAGGATTGCGCTTGGAAGGGGCACCTTAAGTTGTTCAGATTATCCCATGTCATGATAATATGATACAATATATAAACAGATGAAATGTCTAGTATAAGCCTACTCTACTTTCATTTCACATCTACCCAACAGATGTCCTGTTCATATGGATTTAATTTGGTACTTCGTGGATTATGATTGTTATTGTTGTGAAGGGTTTTGGATTTGTTGGTGTACAGTTAAATGCACAACATTGTTTCTTATGCCCTTAATACAAAACATTAGTACATATTGTGTCCTGCGTATCGCAAGGAAGAATTGCATATTATTATTTCACTTTGTATGCAAGCGAGGAATCTTAAGATCTGGCCTTTTAATCATCAGAAAGAAACTTATTTGAGCTCTACCTTCACATTGTGGTAGAGGTTCTCTCCAAGCACCCAACTTTGTACATGTTGTATATGACGCTAAAGTTGCACGGTAACCATTTTTGCATGTAGTACGGCATACACTTTTATAATTACTACCATCAGAGCAGATGTATTCATTTCCATTTGTCGGAGAAGTTAGTACTGGACATATCTTAGCTGAAGGTAAACAATTAACATTAATTAGTTTGTATGGATAGTAAGGCATGTAATGAGTTATCTCTGGCACGGGATCATGGGGGTTTCCATACAACCTGAATTATTTTAGTAGTATTTTATGGGCGTACCCCGAGTTGTATATCCGAACCTTGAACATTATTGCTGATAATCCAGTCCCCTGCGTGTGAATTTAATCACCTTTTTGTAACAATGAGAGTGGCCGTGGTCCTTGTCCATATGTGGTAGTCTCTCCGTACTGCTTACGCCCCTTGTACAAATGTCAAAATATACTAAACAGCAACAAAACCCAAACAAAAAAAAAACAAAAAAAAAACAAAACAAAAGAAAAAAAAAGAAGAAAAAAAAAAAAGTTAGTACGATTTCAAATTCTCCAAATGTAAAGTATGGTTATGGATATCTAAAAATGAATTTGTTTATACCTTTACAAGTAGGGACGACATATGTTCCATCCTCTTGACATGTAACAAGCTGGCTACCTTGTAAATCATAACCTGAATCACAACTTATAGTACAGGATTTTCCCCAAATCATTTCTACACTATCACAATCTTTTCTTCCATTTTGTGGCCAGGGTACTGATGGACACACATGAACTGAATAAAATAAATACCGAAATTCTATTCTATTTTCATACCACATCACAATTAATACCAGATTATACTAAGCTAAATAAACTCTGATGGTAAAAGCTGCTGAATCACAAGAGCTTAGCATTTACAAAATCACAAAATGATAGATGTTATGGTTGGTCATATAGGGCAGAGAAAAGAATACTGCAGATGAGTTTTCTTCAAATTCTGGTAAAATGAGTTCTTCAGAAATCTAATAAGATATATCGTCACGATGTTAGTATATATTATTTCAGCAATTGATTTAGAACTTGATTCGCCCAAAAAGTTGACTAAACAACATGGTAGTAATATGGCCCAACTTGATAGACGTGCGAATATCGTGCGAATGATTAGTTCGTTCAGTATTTAAATCCGTATTACACGACAATCCAAATAAAACTCACCAGCTACTTCAAACGTAAAGGAACAGTAATCTTTAAATCCTCTTGAGTCTGTTACAGAATACGATATCGTATGATGACCTCGTGGAAAAGAAATACCCGAATCTCCAATACCATTTACCAGTTCAGGACTAGAAAACAAACGCATTCAACATGGCGTTAGTTTATCCTTAAGAAGTAGTAAATATGCTTATTTCATTCAGCCTGTAGGTTAGTATGCTTTGGTACCTTATTAAAACATAGTTACGGTTTCTGTTATTTATTTTTGTTCAAGTATTATAAGCATGGTGGGTTCGTGGTAATGAGGCGCACATGTAATGGATTATATCGGCTAGAATGTTCCTAAAATGAATCCGAAATTTTGCCTACAAGTTAAAAATAACTTTTAACTGATGGAATTTACGAAAACATTAGTAATGTTAGGCTTAAACAGATCTAAGTATTATATTGACAGGCAAACCTTACATACATTAACTCTTCGTTGACATTTCTCTATTTTGGGAGTCGGTTTAATATTAGGTTGATTGTGCCGTTCGTTTTGCTGAGTCTTTATTACATACTTTATTTATATATTACAAACTTCGTATTTTAGCGTTACTTTTGTTTACTCACAGTAAATTATTTCTTATCTATTATCTTATATGAATATGAATATCGAGCGAATATAGAGATGGTACACACCAGTTTCTGTAAATTTGTATTAGGTATACACAAAACTCCAACAAACGCAGGGGCATTGGGTGAATGTGTAAGTCAGAATTTACGTGTAAATAACTACATGCATCAGATACTTTTCTAGTTTTGAAAATGTAAAGAGATAAATTTATAATAGTAAAATATTTGGATTATGTGCTGCACGGATGAGCATAAGCCGTGACAAAATGTAAATGTGCGACAAGATGTGAAAGTGCGACTAGATATCGAAATGTAAAGGAAAGTGAGACCGAATGTAAGAAAATGACTGAGAGTGACGCACATTCAAAAAGTGCTGAGACAGTTGAAAATGATGACTATTTTACCATGTTCAAAACGGGAAGGAGATGTTGAAATAAATATGTAAATCATCATTTTGTTATTTTTGTCCCTTTTCAACTGATATACGGCCATCTTTCAACTGATACACGGCCACTTTTCAATACACGGCCACTTTTGTATAGGTGAATACCCTCCTATTTTCATCAAAGAGTCGAGAAAAAGTATGGGTATAAAACTAAGATATTATTGCTACCATTGCTTCATATATAGACAAGGCTTTATTGTTAAGAGAATTGAAAGTAACTCCGCCATTGAAAAAACATGTATATAGTAAGTTCTCCGTATTGCAAATATATACAATTGTCAAAATAAATGTCACTGTATTATGGGTCAATGACCTGATATACTAAATAAAGATTATTATAATATGTCTTGTCAGTTGGCTTTGATTTTTTTGGTTGTTGTTGGTTGTGGGGCTTAAAGGGTGCTTAGATGTGACTCATAACCCGTCGTCATTACCCCGAATGGAGTATTTGAATATGTCACTTTTCACAGTCGTTTTAAAGGGCCAATCCCGATAGCCTTTTGGGGAATAAAACTGCTTAATTGTGTGTTAAAATCATTTAAAACCCATTATCTAAGGCCGATCAACTAACCCGATATGTGTGATACGCTCTAAATAACTTAAACCTCACAGTTTAATTTACCTTTTGTAATCAAGTACAGTACACGGGTCATTCACTGTATAGACCTCTCAAGAAACGTAAATCGATTAACAGGTCAGCCAATGAAAAAAATGACCTGCAATCTTAAAAGGGTTACGTGTCCGGATAAGCAGTGTTGACGTTCACATCCAAACGACTCAATATTTTCAGCTGAAATTTTCAGACAATGTAAATACATCATGCTTTTATATTTTGGTCCATAAATTTCACAAATCTTCGGACTTTAATTTTTGAAAAAATGTTGTTATCGGGATTGTCCCTTTAATATTAAAGATTTCAGACATAATCGTGTATTGCCCAGGAATACCATGGAACACTATTGAGAACATTCCACTTGTAGGAATAATGAGTTACCTTAGCGGATTTCCTTTTCCATCTTTACCACTTGGTTTTGACCAGGTAACTATGGAACTTGTTGCCCCTTTAGGAGCGTAGATAGGTGTTGATGGTGGTGAACATTGTATACTTGGTGGATGATACACTATAATGATTATACATACGAATAAAATAATAATTGTTCGAGCTATACGAAATACTTATAGCGAGCATGTAGAATCACCAGTCCAACAGTTTAAATACAAAAATATAAAACGCATCCATAAGTTCAAACACGTAGTGACACTGTACTGCACATGGACAGGATAGCGTGACAATAACAAATTAGTGTTCTTGAACTATATAAACGATGTCCAACATGTATTGAAATATAAAGCAATGTTATTCGCTGCCGATACTGCAATATCTCCGTACACAAGATGGAGCGATCATCGAACAATGAATGACCTTACTAATTTACATGATTGGTCCAAAGCGTGGCTCATAACATTCAACCCTCTAAAAACTAATGTTGTAAACTTTTGTCCAAAATACCACGAACAGTTACCTTCATCAGTTTTTGGAAATCAAGTCTTATCAGTGTCGATCACCATGATTGGTATCATGTCGTGATGTCTTGGTGTCGCCCCTTGATATGTCGATGAAATGGAATAAGTTAGACTAAACTAAAAATTATAATGAAATCAGAGGCGGATCCAGGGAGTGGGGGGGGGGGGGGGCTTTTTTACTGTGGAAAGTAACTTGTGTCTCAGGATAATTACTTTGCAAAAAAAATTAATTAATTTGTCTGTATTTTATCAGAATAATTCAAGTACGTCTAAACAATAATTCGAATTTTTTGGATTGTGTGATAATTATAATTTTATGTTTTGTTAGATGGTTTTGGTCGTATTATTTCGTTTTGGATTGGAGTTGTTTCCCTTGGCTGGGTCGTTGGTTTGGTAAACATTGGTTTCCACCCACCGGAGCCGGGTGTTATGACGTCATGTGTGTATTGCGGGTTAGGATAAGGGTTAAGCTTGGCCCAGGGTTGGGGTTAGGGCTGGCCCTGTCTACATCTCGAGACTTTGACGAAATCTGCAGGCCACAACCCTTACCCCAACCCTTATCCTAACCCACAATCCACATATGATGTCATTACACCAGGCTCCGGTGGATGGACACAAATGCTTACCTATTGATTTTTGGTCATTTTCGGTGGTTTGAGAAGGTAATCGAAGCTTAAGACACCACAAAACCTATTACTTTTGAAAACGGGTTCAGAGTTTAATTTAAGAAAGAGGACTGTTATTCGCGTCGTCGGTGGCGACATGTCCCGTATTTATCTGATTTGTTTAGGCAGAGATGGAGTCGGGAGTATCTACCCCTTTACAAGAGCCTCACAATAGAACAACAAACAACAAAACTTTCGCGTTTAGTGACGTTATTTTGGTTGTAGATCACGAATTACCAAGATGTGTGTGACCTTTAGGTCATATACTCGAAGTGTATCCGTATGAACAAGACGGTTATGTTCGCGTCGTAAAACTAAAAACTATAACGTCGGTGATAAAAAGGCCAATTGATAAATGTGTTTATCTTGGAAGTGAACGCTTAATCGATGATGATCAGTTAAAATCGGTATAATATAATAATATGTGTTTGCATATGAAAAACCAAACAGCTCTTTATTCAGTGGTCCTAGTCCGTATTCCTTAATTCATAGTCCTTTATTCTTATTTGTATCTTAAAATTATTATTTGTATCTTAAAATTATTATTTGTTGTACAAATCAGCACAGGAATCTGACCTTCTATCCGTATATATATGCATACACCATGCCGTATCAGACAATATATAATAAAAAAGAACAGGAATGCAATGCCTTTTGAAGACTCGATTTTACCTGTTCTCGCCTCGGTTGTTTTTTTTTCTTCACAATTCGTAATGCCAGGCAACCCCTAAACAAAAAACTAACGAGGTCTGTCGAATGCGTCTATTTGTGTGACGTCAGCGTCAGACCGTCATGGAGTCGGGGACAGAATGAAAATGCTCGAAAATAATGTAAATATTGGAAACAATTGGCTATGATATCGTTTTGTGTGAGTATTTATGCAAATCAAAACCTCTGGATTGAAGAAAAAACATATCTGAGTGGATCGGCAGATGTTTGATTGCCTGAGATTACGAATTGTGGACAAAAAAAACCCTACCTAGGCGAGAACAAGTAAAATCGAGTCTTCAAAAGGCATTGCATTCCTGTTCTTTTTTATTATATATTGTCTGGTACGACATGGTGTATGCATATATATACGGATAGAAGGTCAGATTCCTGTGAAATCAGACACTTGTCATATCATATTTGTAATATGTATTTTAATTGTATTTCAATATAAAGAAAAAAATTAATTTTGTTTGGTTTCGAGAAATGTATTTGGAGAAATTTTATTGAAGAAATAAATTGCAAGATGTGTATTTGGAGATTTGTATTGATAAATTTGTTGTTCGAGATTTGTTTTTCGTTGTATGTCTATGGTGTAATGTAAATGTAGATCATTTTTGTGATTTACTAAAATAAATTTTTATCTTATATTAAAATAAAATTAAATAAAAACAAAAAATGCATTTTACAAATCTGATACGAAAAATGTCTGATTTGTACAACAAATATTGATTTTTAGATACAAATGTTAATTTTAGTGTATAAGTGTCGAAATAAGACAACAAATGAAGAAATAAGAATTAAGGACTAAGAATTAAGAAATAAGAATTAGGGACTAAGAATAAGGAGATAAAAAATAAGAAATAAGAATTAAGCACTAAGAATTAAGAAATAAGAATTAAGGACTAAGAATTAAAGAAATAAGAATTAAGGACTAAGAATTAAGAAATAAGAATTAAAGGCTAAGGATTAAGCACTAAGAATTAAGAAATAAGAATTAAGGACTTTGTATAAAGAGCTGTTTGATCTTTCATATTTGCAAAGTGTATTAAAGGGTGAATATCAGTCATTTTGTGAATTCTTATTAGAACTGTTTTGGACATGCACATTTGTCTTTTATTGCATAAACTGTTTGATTTATTTTAAGATGTTCCATTGCACATTGAATGGAGCGAGTGATGATGATTCTTAAATAATTCTATGTTTTATTGTAAGATAATTTTAGTGGTATCGTTCCGTTGTCAAGTGGCTGGGTTGTTGAGTAAGGGTCATTTCCGGTTGGGTAAGGTAAAAGGTGCTTTAGAATTCAATCTTTTACTGTCAAGCCTGAAGACAGAGCGAGACATCCATGTTTAAATGATAATACATGCTGTATTATTTTTAATTGTTTAGCAATGTAAAATGTTCAATTATGATTAAACATGATAATTTATATATTGAACGCTACACAGAGTTTCTAAGTGGTGGTCATGTGATCATGAAACCAGAGTTATCAACTCAATGCATAACTTAGAATGGTTATTTCTCAAGTATTTGCTATCGAAGATATAACCGTTCAAACAATTACCCAACAACACATCAAGTATTCATAGAATATAATATAATATATTTTAATATAGTAGTAAAATCCCCAACATAATTCTATGGATATCGGTTCTCCTACCTTCTCCTCCTCCTCCGCCGCCGCCGCCACCACCACCACATTGTCCAAATAAACAAGCGATACCATCAATAAAACCACCGACATCACCACCAATAATGTTACCGACACCACCAATAATTTTACCGATACCCCCCAAAAATCGCTTCTCTCTATGAATATATATATCTGGAAAAAACAGTAAACAGGTTAAAGGGACCTAACTGTAAAAAGGCATGAACGACAAAACTGATAACAAGAATTGCAGGACATCATGTCATTGTGATCTATTAATCTACGACCAGTTGAATTTGAGTTGTGTAAATTTGGGTTGTTATTAAAGATTATTACTATGGCAGAGATATGGGAGTTTTAAATGAATGTATGTTGCTATGGATTTTATATTGATCGTCTTCAAGACCATTTTTGTCAAACAGTTGCATTTCCCCGAATTACTAAAATTCAAAACTCCCATATCTCGGCTAATTTTTGTTCGATTCTTAGAATTCAGGTACCAATGAAAAGAGATTTTTATACTCTTTCATTTTCTCCATTTCTTCACTTTGACCCTAGTGTACTGTTTTGTACTGGAGGGTCAAATATGTTATGCTAAAATAATCTGAATTATCTAATATAAAAACTCAAAGAATGTTATTCATCAATAGGAAAATAATGTCAATATGCTTGCTTAAATTAGCCACCATAATCATCAAACATTGTTTCAACTCCTAAATTAAAAAGTGTCTAGAAAAGGCAAGCATAGAGTATACAGTGTATATAATCGTATTTACCATCATCACAAGACGTTTCATGCCATATGTTGTCATAACAACCTTTACATACAACTGGGGAGTTCTCCATCTTCAGAGTACATTTTGTATTTTGAGGAAATAATACGATATCATCTTGTAATTCAGTTGTATTTAATCCTGTTGGTATTATACACCGATCTATGACAGCTCTGGTAGCTTGTAGTTGACATCCTTTGCCTCGCAGTGTTTTACTCTGTAGATCATGTATCTATTTAAAACAACATTCATGCAATGTTATAGTTAAAAAACGATATCAATAACACATAGCTGACAATAATAACAAAGATACATATTTTCATAGCATACAACAATAATAAGCACATATCAGTGCAGATATCAATAGCATATCAATAACAAGCATGTGAAATAACAGGCATACATATAATCATAGCCGATATCAATATGAAAGGAACTGACGTGGCTCATGAATACAGTCATACAATGTGCTATGGGGGATATTTTGCCCAGTAAGCAGCAATATGGGCTACCCTTATATTGGATTCCAACTTTCTAGGACTTTACGTGCACGCCAGTGCGTACACAAGAACTCGGGTTTT
Source organism: Patella pellucida (assembly GCA_917208275.1). NCBI lineage: Eukaryota > Metazoa > Mollusca > Gastropoda > Patellidae > Patella > Patella pellucida. The sequence continues at coordinate 34,225,552 of OU795044.1, forward strand.
CATATTATCTGAACAACTATATCCCCAGATTAGCCGGTCGACGTCTGATTGACTGGGTCACCGTGGCTTCTCAATAACAAGCATATCGGTAAGTAGTATTAGTACAATTCACATCTATTTGATTGGCACCATAAATTACATGTACTAGCAAGCCATGTGCAGGATTTTAAAAGGGATTCATGTGATACTAGCACACTTTAGCTTCCCCTATTCTAGTTACCAACCCGGTCATCTGGGAGTGTCAGGATAAGATACTAGCGCTTGCTTCCAGATATATGTCTGATAAATCGAATGCTTCAGGTGAAAATTTAAATCATCCTCTGTTTGGGGTAAATTTTACCACACATTTTCAATTTAACATCATCATGGGCATATTAGTGGCGCATAAACATATCGCATCACGATTCCCCGGTTGTATGTGACAAGGAGTATGGTCGCCTTAATGAAAAAAAAATGAACCATGCGTTAGTCTCGAATTGACTTAGTTTGTGTCGAATGGACGTTAAACCCAATTCTCTCTCTATCTATTGTTATTGTATTATATCGTATATTTTATTAACATAGACGGAACAAAGCCCATGTGTAAGAATTGATTCAAATTGAACCGAAGTAGACTGGCACGTCTACACTGTCCTCTAATACCCAGATATTGCGTATATTGCATTAGCCTAATACTCAGATATTGCGTATATTGTATTAGCCTAATACTCAGATATTGCGTATGTTGTATTACCACATCTTTAATAATGTTATTAATTTTCAATCCTTCCACTGGACTCAACAGCAATACCAGGAAAATGGCCACTTTATAAATTGACACAACCATTCCTGAAATAATATAGATATCTTGACAGTCATAGATAAATTGGTACCGTAATTCAGCCGAGTATTTATAAATTTTGTATACATAATAACAACAGTCTTTACATTACATTATTCGTATTTTTATATTGGTTTAAAGAGAGTGCTTAACGTTCAGTGAAGAAGGCGACCTTGAATCTGACCTTCTAATCGTATATATATGCATACAACATACCGAACTAGACAATATATAATATTTAAAAAAGAACAGGAATGCAATGCCTGTTGAAGTCTCGATTTTACCTGCTCTCGCTTCGACTCGTTTTTTTTCAACAATTCGTAATGTCTGGCACTCAAAACTCTGTCGATTCACCCAGATATGTTTTTTTTTCAATTGTTTTTGGTTCGTTGACGATTTTCATTGAACCTCTCTCGCAGTGGAAGCTTACGGCTAGCCCCCGGATCCATTCACCCTTTTTGAATTGTTTGTTTGTTTATTGTTTCTGAGAATGATGTCTTGTCAATACATGTATATTAATTTTGTCTTTTGTGTAAATCATGTGTGGTGCAGTCCCCCTGCACTTACTGATAGGTCTACGTTATTTTTATTTGTGTCAAATATTTTTGATGACTGTCAGTCTGGTCATTTCTTGTTGCTTTATATTAAAAGGTAGAGAAACAACTGCCAGTGTTGCATGGAAAAAGGTTGGATTAAATAGAAGTGTAGAACTCTTTTGGGCCATGTTATAACAGTATCTACCATCACTGCTGATAGATCTCCATCTATCAGCAAATTAATGATCACAGATTGTATATTTACCATAATCATATATAATTTTTTTTAAAGCAATATTTTATTCAGATTTGTATCTGAATAGGGATTGGCGAACAGGCATAGCCTGTATTAAACCCCTTTCCCTGTCAGATATAGATACATATATTTACATTTTAGAAATAAATAATCAATGTGCGCGTGTTAGTTTGATTTTAGTGAAGATATATTGAAAATGAGTGTTTATAGTTGTCCCTGGAACCGTCTTGTGATTTCGAAGAACAAATGGAAAGTTTTAAATAATTTAAGTGAGTCTTCCACGTCGTTAATTCCGTACAATAAAACAGTAGTATTTCGTTGAAAAGTCGATAAATTATTTATGTTTTTTTTCGGGCATCTGAATATAAAGAGCAATTCAATATAAAATGTTCAGTGTCTTCAAATTGATGTCCACATTTACAGGATGGATTGTCAGAAATGTGACGTAAGAATTTATGTCCGTTTATATTATATTGCAGGTATTAAAAAGAATATTACTTAAAGCTGAACTCCGATTACAAAACTTCAGAAATAAATAAATTAAAAAAAATAACCGCCATACTTGTTTTAGTTTGATAGCATAAATGGTGGTTATTTTTTTTTATTTAATTATTTCTGAAGCTTGTAATCGGAGTTCAGCTTTAACTGGAAAATGCCATTTTAGTAGGAAGTTCATCTGAACAAATCTGAATAGGCTAATGGAACAATAGAACAATAATACCCTGACGTTGGCAAATACGTAAGAAAATATGAATTCAACTGAAAGGTGATACATATATGGAATGTATATGATTAATATCGACATTCAAGTTAAACTAACCGTGTCTATATATTATTTAAGTCTTACGTCCAGCTGATTTATTGTCATTAATACTCCAATGGCTGGTTAGCATTGTGTAAATAAAGACTATAATTGGATCTTTGTAGAAATACTCATATTGTAATACGGTTGCACATACCTCCCAGGGACATTCAAAGACATAATATAAACTAAGATATCATTACATTCTTTAATTATAATTCCCAATGTCATTAAAACTCCACAATGGCTGGTTACCATTGTTTAATTTAAGACTATAATTGGATCTTTGTAGAAATAATCATATTATTGAATTTAATTTGTCATACGGTTGCATATACCTCCCAGGTAGATTCAAAGACATAATATAAATTAATGTACCATTACATTCTTTGATTACAATTCTCAGTTGGGGGGGGGGGGTATAGAAGGAAAAATACATCCTGTCCAATATTTAGGCTTACAATCATGCACATTTTATAATGTCAATATGACCAATAATTAACTTGCATAAAAAGACGAAACACACTATATCTGCCTTGAATGTATAGCGAAGCATTATAATCATTTTAGCTATAGACCCTACTTTCGAGTATTTACTTTATAAAAGTACAACGATACAATCGGATTTGCATGAATATGACAATGTTTTCAATATTAAATGAGGGCTTAGATACAAACACCCATTCAAATGATTTTTAAAACTGTTTACTTTAAAGTTTCAGTATGCCTTGTTATTGTTAAAATGGACAATAACACTCTTGCTGGCTTGACAGGTCTAGAAAAAAATAGCCTTATTTTAACTTCTATATGTTTCAGTGTCCTACCTGTTTTGTAAACTATCCATTACAACCCATCTTACTTGTCCAGAGGGTTCGAAAATATGTTTAAATCCAAGATGCATTTGAAAGTGTTTACGTAAAGCTTTTCAAACCATGTTACAGCATATAGTTGAATGTTTCCAATTTTTAAAATTAGGTGTGTTAAGATGAAATTTGTATCATCTATTAGTTGGAATATTGTAAAATAATACAAATTGTTGACCAGAATAAAGATTGGGACATATTATTCAGTTGGGGTGTTCTCATCCAGCTCAAAATATTGATTAGGGGGATTAAGGGTTTAGGGCTGGGGGATTATGGTCTGTAGCTGAAAGGTGTTCACCTAATTAGATATGGATTAATTGTTTAATATTAGTGTCATGTGAACTGTGTTTAATAAGTGTCATGTGAAATAGTAGTTTACTTGCCCATATGAAATATATATTTTTAATGTTGATGCTCATTTCATAGGGCTATTTAGTTATTTATTTTTTATATTAAGTTTTTCCATTTACATTAAAAGTGTTAAAATAAACATGTTTTACTATAATAAGTGTTGAATAAAACATCATCAAGTAATTTTGTTTTACTACATGTATTAGGTTTAACCTAATGAAATAAACAGTGCCCAATGTGAAACAGACTACAGCTAATCCTTCTTTAGAAATTCCAATTAACACCTTAGTCACGCTAACATGATTATTTAAGTTTTGAGCTGGGTGAGAATGAACCATTCAGTTACAACAAGAGTGGTATTGGGGCTTTAACTGAATTTTCCTAAAAAAGATATATCTAATAATGTTACAAACAAAACAGTTCCTTACAATCTGAAAAAGAAATTTTAGCTATTAACATACTTTGGGGTGGGGAGGGGCTATGAAGAAATCTTGAAGTAAAGAATATGATACACTAAAAAGAGTAGGCCTAAAAAATGTAGCATTTTTAACCTCGCGAGTATCAATTTATAAAGTCCACAGTTTCGGAGATGTCGTCGATTTTCTTGCCCACTGGCGGTCTTCTTGGAATTATGTTAATTATGCAAATTTCCTCAAGACCGATAATGGCCGTTTTTGTTATGGGAGTACTAGAGGCCATACCTGAACAGTGAACAGGGAAATGATTTATGTTGCAGTTTATTCTAGGTCCCCCGTCTCTTATTGTTCTCTCTACCCACCTAATTGCTTTGATCGACTTAGTAAGTCGTTTTCACAATAATTTGATTAAAGGGCCTCTCTAATTTTGAAATCGTACTGACGTTCAATTTTTTCGTCAATTAATTGATGGCAGATAATTGGTATCAAATTATTGATGGAAAAATTGAACGCCAATGGCCCGCTTAAGACTATTATTTAAAGGCACTCTACCGAGCTCTTGTACCATTCACGAAAACCATTTGATATGTTTTAATGGTGGGGATAAATTTTCTGTAAAGTCTCTGTTGTTCGAGTATCTACAAACTGGATGCGCACGTAAAAAACCCCACTGTAATTGGATTTTAAAAAATATTATTCAGGAATATCCTGTCCGGACGATATTATCCCTTACATTGCACACATACTCATAGAAATAAAAAAAATACCACATTAATTGTAAGTCGCAAAATGGTAGGCATATAGTGTTGACGATTCCGCAATCTTTTCGTACACGCCAGCACATTTTTCAAGAGGTTTATTAAATTTCTTATATGAGCGTAATTACATTTAAATAGTACATAATTTTGTTATTTTCTTTAGATTTGTGCAGGGACGATGTGTCTTATTGTGCCTTTAACATGATATCATAAATATAGGGATTGTGCTACAGTGTGCACAGCCGTTAAACTAATAACCGTCGAATAACCATCTGACTCATGCCTAATTTAAAGCTAAGTTATCATAATACATATCTCGCTTAAAATTAACAAAGTGTATCTAATGTTATAGTCGAATATATAGAAATAAGACCCACACAAAATCCTATACCGATCATGCATACAGTTAATATTATGTTTCAAAGAAACTAATCACAAATCAGATCATTGAAATTCTTTTCAGCGTATCTAAAAAAAATCAACAAAGCGTTTAAAACGGCCGTAAAGGATTTTTATTTTTGACATTTCAAGTTTACGAGAATACCCAACAAAATCCCACATTATGAACCGTTGAGTAATTGGAAAACATTTAATGCTTTATATAGATGTAAGTGCTTACAATTAGGCTAATCGTTGGAAATTTTCCAACAATTTAATATTTCATGATTGTTTTATGGTGGACTATTCCAGACTATTCACATTGTTACATACATGTTTTCAAAAAATGGACTATTTTAGTCAGCTAGTATGTAATTTTGATTACCTGACTGACTAAATAATAATACTAATAATGTTAATACAGTTGTACAGCACTGAGTGATCCACGGGGTCTAAACCACGTTTAAAAAGTTAGGTTTTAAGATTTTTTTTTAAAAAAAATAAACCCAGTAGAGTTTTATTTTAATTCATTCCATATAAAACCCACAAGAATATGCGTTTATTTTAATACCGAATCGACTGGCTTTGACAAACTAATGACAAAATTATTATTATTATATTTGTCCAAGAGATATAAAGATGAAATGTGAAATGATTAGTAACCAATGTAAACGTAAAGTAGCCATATTCGCAATAATTAGTAGACCAGAGTTAAATTGATTGGCGGCCAAAATAATCTATGTTTACAGTAAGCGACATTATAGAGATAATTATAGACACATTGCTAGAACACATACTTTTTAAATATGTTAGAATTTCTAAATAACATAGTATACGTTAGAATTAACAGTACAGATAAATTTTGTTGTAAACCATCTAATTCGAATAACAGATTGCGAATGGACATCTAACTATCTATGTGCTTTAATAAAAATATTATGGCAACTATAATGTCGTTAATATCTGTCATTAATCAATCCGACTAAAGTTGCACAGACATAGGGTCATAAATTAATTTACACCTCGATGTGTGATTAAGAATGCTGATTAGGTGATTATCTTTTTATCTAGCTGGCCGGTCACCTCTGGCGTGCGGCCGTGGTTTCGAGCCCTGGTGTGAGCGTATGTGGCATGGGGATAGGGGCGCTTTCTCAACCTCGTGGGTTTTCTTCGGGCATTCCGGTTTCCTCCCACCGCTAAAGACCCCTACGCGCTAGCGAACTATTGAAATAAAATTAAAACCATATGTTAGTCCCGAAATGACCTAGTTGTGTTGAGTGGACGTTAAACCTATTTCTCTCTCTCTATCTCTCTCTCTCTCTCCCTCTCTCTCTCGCATTAATAATAATATGGCAACTTTAGTGTCGTTAATATCTGTCATTAATCAATCCGACTAAAGTTGCACAGACATGGGGTCAGAAATTAATTTGCACTTCGATGTGTGATTAAGAATGCTGATTAAAATTAGGTGATTATCTTTTTTTACCCCCGCCAGATCAAAGCCATTTAGTTGGAACATGTGCGTAATACCCAACGAACGAACGAAAAAGCTTACGGGGGAACCTTTCTGTAAACATCTCTCCACGCGACAACTAATCGTAGGATCGTACATTTGTTAATTGCATAAAATAATTAAGTTTTACTCATGAGTTGTTTATAGCTTTGTTACCGATGTTTTTTGTAAAAAAAATAGACTCGTATTATTTGTTTTCTTTGATTGGTATTTAGTAATTGAACATATTAACAAAGGGTACAATTTTAAGGATACACAATTACTGAGGATACTCAAGCATATGATAAAAATATGTGAATTGTGGGCAAAATATATACAGAATATGCAACAAAGATAATAATCAAATGCAATTAAAACTTAACACCTGAATGGCACTATCTCTGCATCGCATTACTAAATTTAGATTTCGAACTGAAGACAAAATGTTTCGAATGTTAAGCCAAGTTATCACCACACCTCGCTGAACTTACAAGAAAAATGTGTTTAGTCGTCCGGGTCCGACGTAATACAGTGATCGATGGTGTATGATAAATCGTTTAAATATTACAACTCGAATAGAGATTTAACATAATAAATTATGTGGAAGGAAGCATCGCTGCTAGAAATTATCGGACGACAGTTGATTTTATGTTTCTTCGCGTTTTTTGAACTATCTCTATAAGTCCTCATTTGGATAGTGTTTCTGCAACCCGGCCACTTTTTTTGGGGGGGGGGGGGTGAAAATATTTTAATTTGATATAGTATTTCTTATTTTTTCGCCATGTTTATCTTCTTTATTATATTATGTTTACTATTTGGGTTTGTTGATATATGATATGAATGAATGAATGAAATGGGGTTTAACGTCCTACTGTTATGCACTTAACCTGAGCTAATTGAAGACGGGATATATGATATGATTGTTAAATTATATATTATTGCTTAGTCAATATGTAGAATATATGCCCTCTTTTATATTTATATAGTAAAGTTAAAGACGGCGGTTGGGATCAGTCGTTACATATAGTTAAAAGCAGAAGTCCCAACCACTTGTATTTAAAGGGTGTATGACTCTTATCTTTTTTAACAATAAATAGACGATCTTGTGTGATTTATAATCATGTTTTAAAACCAATATTGTAATTTCTAATCAGTTTTTGCTCGGTGAATTAAACAGCCACCTTTTACGTGAATCGGCCATTTAAAATAATAACTTCAGAATTGTCCTGTAGGAGGCTCGTCTTTGCTAATTACAAATGGAGCCCGAAATCATAGAGTCTTAATAATATATAGGGTATTGCGACAAGATAACAACATCAATATTGATTGAAATGGACCAATACTGAATTCCAATTCGTGTTTTAAATTTCGAAGGAAATGAATGAATGAAATGGGGATTAACGTCCTACTATTATGCACCTAACCTGGGCTAATGGAAGACGGGCATGCGCCATTCAGTGTGCTATGAGGGGAATTTTAGCTTACTGTATGGCGCATGCCCCTCTTCCATTAGCCCAGGTTAGGTGCATAATAGTAGGACGTTAAACCCCATTTCGAATATTATGGACAATAACGAGTTAGAGATTTAACTCCTTTAAAGCCGTAATCAATACTGCATTGTCTTTCAAACTGAAAGTTGTAATGTTTTATTAACTTCAGTCAAATGGTTTAATTTGTCGTTCGAAATTAACAGGTCGTGTTTACAGCAAACAAATAATTACATGTCGCGATTTCGTCAGTCGCGTCATAAATGAAATCCTTAATCGTTAATTTCTGTAGCTATTACCGTTATAACACCATACACATATACGTACCACATTATACACCTTTATACAAAATCATGTATATATAACATTGATTTTCATTTTGCAGTATACATATCTTTATACCACAATGAATAGAATTAAAAGAACAGAACATAACTTAATTTTAACTCAGATCAAATACATGACATATATGAGCGATAGGTTATTAACATATTTACAAGATGGGGGCTTCTAATTTCTTAGTCAATGGGCATAAATTTGTTAAGTATTATCTTTATAAACATACATAATTTTAGAATTGTTGATTTAACAATAAAGTTAAATAGGAAACACATCGAGTATGTGAAAATATTCGTAAGATTGCTCTGTATATCTTATCTCTAAAACATATATCATAGTCCTTTAAAAAGAAAGAAATAAGATTGAAATAATACATACCCACCTTTACTGTTTGTATAGGCACGTCTGATTAATCTTCTGGCAGACACTGAATATTTCAACCTTTTTAAGCTTTCAAAATGACCCCTTGTTATGAAGGGAACTATATGGGAAATACCCTTGTTATAAAGGGAAATATATGGGAAATACCCTTATTTACCCAAGTTTCGTCCAACAATCTCAGCACGTATTTTAAATTGAGTGTTAATATATAGACTTTGATAAATTATATTGGACATGTTTATAACTTCTTGCCGTGTTACATTTTTTAAAATGGCGACAGTTATGCTGTTTGAGCTGGTTATGGGACTCGTTTTTGTTACAACAAGCAATGCAGTGGTATGTACAATTATGTTTTATATTATTTCTGACAGCAATTTTATTTAACAATTTGATGTCATTGTATTGTTACGAAGAGTAGACATGAATATAATTTGTTATAATGACATATTATGTATATTATTATTATATATGTACACCTGTTAAATTACAACGGTAATACATGTAGATTCTTAACGACGGTACTCAGACATTACTCATTTTCTAAATGTATAGGTGCCTCCACATGCATGTTCATGCCTTCTTGAAGGTATTTACCTCTAGCTGGCCGGTCACCTCTGGCTTGCGGCTGTGGTTTCGAGATTGGGGCGCCTTCTCAACATCGTGGGTTTCCTCTGGGCACTCCGGTTTCCTCCCACTGCTAAATACCCCCACGCGCAAGCGAATTATTGAAATAAAAATTGAAAACCATACGTTAGTCCCAAAATGACCTAGTTTGTGTCGAGTGGACGTTAAACCCCATTTCTCTCTCTCTCTCTCTCTCTCTTGAAGGTATTTACTTTCCAACAATGAATCCTTTTATATCTGTGTACTAATCTAAACAAAGGCGTGTCATTCACGGACAGAAAATTAACATTGACACCATGCTTAGTTTGTGAATACGAAATATATAGCTTGTGAATACAAATTGTCGAACACACATGCAACTCCTTACAACGGAATGCACATAACAGTTTTGCTTGAAATCTGTGTACTAATCTAAACAAAGTCGTGTCATTCACGGACAGAAAATTAACATTGACAGTACACCATGCTTAGTTTGTGAATACGAAATATATAGCTTGTGAATACGAATTGTCGAACACACATGCAACTCCTTACAACGGAATGCACATAACAGTTTTGCTTGAAATCCGAAACTTGATAAACACCCATGACTTCTTTTGGCACCAATAAAATCTTTATATGTCAAAATATCTTGTTTATATCTGTTTTAGAAAAATTCGTGTCCTCTACAAACTTTGGAGATTAAAGGCCTTCATTTACTCGATTGTTCATCAGAACCTGCGAGTACCACAAATTCTCACGTGGCCCACGGGATTACATGTAGAGTGACCTGTAAATCAGACTATTCTGGTGTAACACGGATCCAATGTTTTGAAGGTCAATGGCAAGGCCCACCCATACAATGCCCAGGTAATTACAATTCAGATAAAACATTAATTTGAATTAATTTAAATTGTGGTGACAAACTTTTTATCATAATTTACTATCCTGTCTTTTGTATTAATTTATTTTTGACATCCCCGAATATCCACAATTTAAGAATTCGTTGTGCCAGTTCGCAAAGATAACTGTTTTCCAACAATATTTTGTTACGAATAGTTTCATTCATTCCGTCATTTAATTTCTTTCGAGGACGCAACATATAGTTTATTTTCAGATTATTTTATAACAATATTAAAACTTGTGAAAGTATCGATGTCACTCTTAGTATAATGTAGATCGGTAGACGTTTGTGCATGAGTTCTCTGTTTTGGGACCTCATTCGATAACGAGTACATGAGGCTCATGAAATTATTTTGGGGGTAGCTATTTGTGTTTTGTCCGTTGTTGATCATATCATAATACAATATCATAACAATCTTATTACTATACAGATCTATATTTCGTTTCGTGTTTTTTATACTTTCGAAATTTTGAAGTATAAAAACGAAACGAAATAGGATCTGTGTTCTAACATCTACTAAACTGGAGGGATAGTGGAGTAAGAGGGGGTCATGATCAGACGGGCTCGGCATCTAAACACTATTCTGCCAAAACAAATACCAGTGGCATAGTGGAGTAAGGGGAGGCCACGAGAAGACAGGTCTGGCACCTAAAACACAAATCCCACAAAGAAGACATCTACCAATCCAGAAACAGAAGAGATCATCTACCAACGATGTGGTTTTAGTAAATAAAGGGAAGAACTTCCCACTTAAACCTAATCCATGGCCTAAGGTCGAAATGGAAAGATTGCAAAATCATATTCTAAAAATCAGGAAGCAGCTTCGGCTCTCCTATGTCTTGTCTGTGATATCACTTAAGTGGAAGCAGACGTTAAACACCAAAAGAAGAAGAAGGACCTGTGTTTTAAACAGATTGATAGCGTAATAAAACATCATCAAGTAATTTGTTCTTTGTATACAAATATAGACTCAATTTAAAGCTTTAATTATATATTGAAATATTATATTGATTCACATTGGTCAGACGTCCGTTGTTCCGAAGAAACGGGTTGGAAAAGTTTTATCAATGTGGTGGCATGTTAAAGATGCATTATGTAAGATTTAGATAAAAGAGCTAGCCGTTCTTGCAGCAATGGTATTCTTAAATGGATTTCAGTAAAATTTGCTTTATTCTGAGAGATTTTTTACGAATGTTTGATGTTTGGACAAGAACTGGCCGAAACAGTGCAAGTTGTCAAGTAACACTGTTACGATAATAAACGAAATCTATAATGGCATACATCGTATACTCAATATCTTAGTAGCCAAGTTATGTTAATAAGTTGAAACCAAACAAGAACCCACAATAAGCAGATCTAGCTCTTTCATGTTCATATAATCTGTATTAATTATTAATTTAGAATGACAACTCAAGATAGTTTCTAAAAAATAACATCTATTGTATGCGTGAGCGGGATTAAAAAATAAAATATTTTCTAGATATGACGAATTTAATATGTTAAAAGAAATTTAAAAATCCTAATAATATTAAAGGTTAAAACTTTGTAACTTTACCATGGTGAAGTATTTCCCAGGTTAAAACTTTGTAACTTTACCATGGTGAAGTATTTCCCAGGTTAAAACTTTGTAACTTTACCATAGTGAAGTATTTCCCAGGTTAACGTTTTTTTCTGCTAAGATACGTGACCCGACGCACATTGGTCCGGTACCGTCAATTTGACGATGGTGTGACGGGGGATCATTATACCAATAGACTATTTCTTGATTACACATGTGTATATAAAATAAAAACCAAGTACGAACAATCCAAACCATAAGACAGAATTCGAAGTCCTAAAAAACGTTTATGGGCAAAATACGTATGCCACAAATTAGTTATGTAAACAGATTATAATTCTTCGACATTATAATTTACTACCAACATACACTTCAATGTGTTTATATACATTTGTTTTGTTGTTAGGGTTGGGTGGGGCAGTTTTGCGTTCAGGGCTTACTTGTTTTAGAACAATAAGGTATCAGACGTTTCTCATTCCGTCTTTGAGCTTCAGACAAATGCGCGGACCCGAATAAAAACAGCTTTCAAGTCAGCTATATATATTATTTTTATACATACATTCGTTAGATGTTAAAATTGATATGTATTTATGTATGTAATTATTGGGCTGTGATATTTGTTTTGTTTGTTTTTGTCGCAATATAACCCGGTTGGTGCTGACGTGCCAAAAACTATTTCTTTTCCGGTCAATTTATTTACAGAGCTTTCTTTAAAAAGATGTGTGACGTGTGGTAAGTAAAAACGCAGTTGTCAAGATGTGATATTCTTCTTATCTTATGTTGATTATTTCGAAAGTGATCTATATATTTTGACAGTACATGAAAGATACGTTATGAGAGATTATATACCGAGCTGACAGTTAAAAACTAGATAATGTAAAGAATATTTGCTGAAAACTTCAGTCAAATTGATCCACTTTGAACCTAGAATTTAGCGATTCAATCATCATTACTAAAGTCGATGCGATAAAATACATACTCTCGATTATCCATTTCTTGATATAATCATAAATTGGCGTAGGGTAGCAGATCGGATTCCAATCCAGGACATATCGCAGGCTAGCGATGGCATCGAGAGATGATTATGGTCTGGATAAGTTAATTAATGTCTAATTAATAATTTTACATAACATTTCAAGCCTAAAGAAAAACCTGCACTAGGCAGATTTAGCTCTTGCATAATGTCAATCTGTTTTACAGAGAATTACTTACGATTTATCTCTGTCACAGATGACTGTTATCAAAACGTGCATTGATTTCACGTGGCGTCAGTCATTGGCTCAACGGTTCGTGCGTTGTTTACGTAACACGTAACTGTTTCGGGCAAAATGATGCCGTTTACTCATTATAATACCCATTTACACTAAATAAGAAATATTTTTTAACGACAGACACTTCAAACGTCTTTATTTACTTTTCTTAATTATACTTCAAAAAAAATTTTTAGAATTTATTTTGTAGGAGGAAAGAAGTTCATATTTTGCCGAATTAAGACGTATACATGTCATCTTTATCAGTGATACTTGCGGCCAAGCGAATATTCACTGCGGGATCAGTTCGGGGCATAATGTATCATTGTATGTTTAATAAAATCCTTCGCTTACTTTCATAAGATTTCGTTCTACATGTTATGAATCGTGGTGTATGTACATTCATAAGGTAAAGCATTATTGTTGACACGACATGAATGCCTTAGATACTATTTAACCGCCCACTGTAGGTAATCCATTATCTATAAGGGGGATTTCCCCTCGTTTCCAACCTTTTATTTGATAGTTAATACTTAGAATTTCCAATCATATATAACAACAGAAATGTATACACGAATTGCGGGATTTAAATGACAAGATAATAGAGTATTCTTGGTAAATGTATTCAGAGACAATAATTCATGTTACACCCAAACATATACAAAATATCTACTTAAGCAGAACAAAGGAATATAGTTACACAAAGGGTAGCCTTAAATATAATTAAAGAATAATAGTATCATGTCTAAAATGATTTGGCTATAATTCATATATAAAGAAAGGCCCTATTGTAGTAAAGATCCGGTTTGTCAATCAGTCGAGTAAAATAAAAAAAAAGAAAAGAACTAATGAAGTAGTCGAAATCCGATGAATTTTACCTACTTATAAATTTTTTTATTTTTCTTTAATTGAATTAAACCAATTTCTACTACAATGACAATGGATGAAAAATATTTTGTCTGAAGTCATTTTGCTTTATGCGGCATAATTTGTTTATAGAATATATTTTGATATCGGAAAATTAACTTGCAGTCTAATAGTAAGTGCAGGAGGACCGCACTACACACAAATCACAATCTACAAGATAAACCTGCGGACAAGACAGAAAATAGACATTGCAAAAATAAACAATTATCAAATCAAGTGAATGAATTCGGGTGCCAGTCGTAAGCGTCCACTGCGCTGTACAGTCCCGGGCCTGTTATGGCACAGGCTTCACTAAAATGATTTACAAAAAAAGACGTAACAAAAATAATGCGACCAATCTTGACAGGGGTCGTCTCCTAAATGGCGATAGTCTGTCAGTTGACGTCAGTTGTTAGAGCTTCAAACAATTTCAACAATAAGAGCGATAATCCGGACAAAATCTCGTAAAACGCTGAAATAATACATGTAGTGAGCAAACAGGAGCAAAGCCCGACAACGAGAACATTCTGTAGTACGAAGGGCTGAATCTCTAGGAGGACCGCACTACACGCAATACAAGATAAACCTGCGGGCAAGACAGAAAATAGACACTGCAAAAAATATTTGGTCGGTAAAGATTGGGATTTCTGTTGACATCGAGTTTACGGTTTTCTGGGTTATCGTCTATCTATAGATAGGGGTGTTCTACCTCAGGGCCGAGCAGCTAACTCATCATATGTGATGCATTTTCAAACAAATTAAACCCGTCAGTTTTCATTTGGAAATGAAGACCGGTGCCCCAAGCTGTATAATGCGGCGTATGGATAAAACCAGAATTTTATTTAATAAAAAATAATGTGTAGTTGAATTTACCTTTCGTTATCAAGTACAACACATGGGGCATTCATTGTATAGATCGGGAATCGATTATCAGGTCACCCATAGAGAAATTTGACCCGAAATCTTTAAAAGGTTACGTGTCCGGATAAGCAGTTTTGACGTTCATGTCCAGACGATTCAATATTTTGAGCTGAAATTTTGAGACAATGAAAATACACAATTCGTCTATATTTTGGCGCTTAAATTTCATACATACTCAGACTTTTATTTTTCAGACGGGATAGTCCCTTTAAGAAAATAAGGCTTTTGGGGATTTGATTTTGTTGTCTTGTAAAATTTGTATTCACTAATATTATTTTTGGAGAACGCTAGATCGAAGACGGCCCTTAGCATTTTATGACGTCATATGGGATTGCGGGTTAGGATAAGGGTTAGGAGGACCTGCAGATTTCGTCAGAGAATCGAGATGTAGACAGGGCTAGCCCTAACCCTAACCATGGGCCAAGTCTAACACTAACCCTAACCCAAAATCCACAGATGACGTCATTAAATGCTAAGGACCGTCTTCGATCTAGCGTTCTCCATTATTATTAATTATTATTAAAGATGTAATGTCGTATCCGGTTTACATAGATAGGCCAAGTTACATAACAAATATGCTGTACAAATGGCAGTCTAACTGTAATGGTTCTTGAATAATATATCAATATTAACAAATCAAATACAATAAATGTAGATACATAATAGATATGTTATCATCTTATTTTGAAGAATATGAGCAAGGTGAAACAGTGAATATATCACGAAGAAAGCGTTCCTGTACATTTACTGTATGTAACCGAGCGACTAACTGTGAGTATTAGTAATTTATCAGGTAGATTTGATACTGCTTCAGCGGCGATGGCTGTGTAAAGCCGATTTTCCACTAGGCACTGTTTCATAGCAGAATTTTGCGCGAAAAGTTTCCTTCCTGAACTTCAACAGTGGCTGCTGTTTTTAATCTGCGATATATACCCTTGTTAAAAGTAAGATTGGTTAACATTTAACTCAATCTTATCTTTAACAAGAGTAAAAATCTCAGATTAAAAGCAGCAGCTATGGTGGAAGTTATATGGAAGACCAAACAGCTCTTTATTCAGTGTTCTTAATTCTTATTTCTTAATTCATAGTCCTTAATTCTTATTTCTTCATTTGTTGTCGTATTTCGACATTTGTAGGCCAAAATAAACATTTGTAGACTAAAACCAACATTTGTAGACTAAAATCAATATTTTTAAATTGTATCTTTATTCAATTTGATTTTATTATAAAATGAAAATTAAATTTCTTATAGAAATATAAAAAAAAATACATTTACATTTTATCAAAATTACATTTACATTTCATCAAAAACATACAACTACAAACCAATCTTGAACAAATCTCCAAATACAAATCTCGAAAAACATTACTTGAAATACATTTCTCGAAATACATTTCTTGAAATACATTTCTCGAAATACATTTCTCGAAATACATTTCTTGAAATACATTTCTCAAAATGCATCCAAGCGGAACGCTCGTGGTGGGCTGATAAAGTTGAAGCCATAGACGTCGTATTATGACGTCAATGGTTGAAACAGACTTTTGAGATGACCTTGACACAGCAAGATTGTCTTCCGACATGTTGGTACACGCAGATGCAACTGTTGTCACTAGGCCCTACAGGCCTTCCAGGCCTTACAATTACAAAGAAAATGTAAATAAGATCTATCTTAGAAATGAGCAAAACTGGACACTTACATGTATAAATCTTTAATTTAATATTAATATTGAAAGTCAAATTACATTAGGTACAGGCTATAGTCTAGATCTGTTGATAATTCAATTAAAAAAAGGGCCTCGGTTATCTTAATATGAGAGGCCAGAGGGCGAAAATAAGTAGTGTTCCCAGTTCATTATCTGAATGATATCATAAAAAAAATCATAAGGATTAGGGTCAGGGGCGGATTGGGGCCGGAAACCGGCCCGGGCTCCCGTGTCGGAGCGGCCCTTTTACTAACCGCGGAGCCCGAACGAGAGGCCGGTGCCTCTCCCCCGGGAAAATGTTGAAAAAGGAACCCCAAATATGCGATTTGGTGGCATATCTGATTTATGGGGAAGGGGAGTGATATAACGTTCTTTCTCTGGGTCAAGGCCGTATAACATAGGCGTACGAGGGGGGGGGGGGTACAGTCACCGGGGACGTTCTTCCTTGTATGGACATCGGCACCTTGTATAGACTCCCCAAGAGAATTTTGGCATATTTGACGGCCGGAAACGCGTTTTACTCATTTTCCAGCCCGCAAAATTAGCGTTTTATTAAACTTTTTTTTCGCTTTACCCGTCTACCCGAAAATCCAGCTTGCCGAGGCCTTATAATTAAAAAAATTTTGCCGTTTGGATACATTTTGAGAAATGTATTTCAAGAAATGCTTTTCGAGAAATGTATTTCAAGAAATGTATTTCAAGAAATGTATTTCAAGAAATGTATTTCAAGAAATGTATTTCAAGAAATGTATTTCAAGAAATGTATTTCAAGAAATGTATTTCAAGAAATGTATTTCAAGAAATGTTTTTCAAGAAATGTTTTTCAAGAAATGTTTTTCAAGAAATGTTTTTCAAGAAATGTTTTTCAAGAAATGTTTTTCAAGAAATGTTTTTCAAGAAATGTTTTTCAAGAAATGTTTTTCAAGAAATGTTTTTCAAGAAATGTTTTTCAAGAAATGTTTTTCAAGAAATGTTTTTCAAGAAATGTTTTTCAAGAAATGTTTTTCAAGAAATGTTTTTCAAGAAATGTTTTTCAAGAAATGTTTTTCAAGAAATGTTTTTCAAGAAATGTTTTTCAAGAAATGTTTTTCAAGAAATGTTTTTCAAGAAATGTTTTTCAAGAAATGTTTTTCAAGAAATGTTTTTCAAGAAATGTTTTTCAAGAAATGTTTTTCAAGAAATGTTTTTCAAGAAATGTTTTTCAAGAAATGTTTTTCAAGAAATGTTTTTCAAGAAATGTTTTTCAAGAAATGTTTTTCAAGAAATGTTTTTCAAGAAATGTTTTTCAAGAAATGTTTTTCAAGAAATGTTTTTCAAGAAATGTTTTTCAAGAAATGTTTTTCAAGAAATGTTTTTCAAGAAATGTTTTTCAAGAAATGTTTTTCAAGAAATGTTTTTCAAGAAATGTTTTTCAAGAAATGTTTTTCAAGAAATGTTTTTCAAGAAATGTTTTTCAAGAAATGTTTTTCAAGAAATGTTTTTCAAGAAATGTTTTTCAAGAAATGTTTTTCAAGAAATGTTTTTCAAGAAATGTTTTTCAAGAAATGTTTTTCAAGAAATGTTTTTCAAGAAATGTTTTTCAAGAAATGTTTTTCAAGAAATGTTTTTCAAGAAATGTTTTTCAAGAAATGTTTTTCAAGAAATGTTTTTCAAGAAATGTTTTTCAAGAAATGTTTTTCAAGAAATGTTTTTCAAGAAATGTTTTTCAAGAAATGTTTTTCAAGAAATGTTTTTCAAGAAATGTTTTTCAAGAAATGTTTTTCAAGAAATGTTTTTCAAGAAATGTTTTTCAAGAAATGTTTTTCAAGAAATGTTTTTCAAGAAATGTTTTTCAAGAAATGTTTTTCAAGAAATGTTTTTCAAGAAATGTTTTTCAAGAAATGTTTTTCAAGATTTGTATTTGGAGATTTGTTCAAGATTGGTTTGTAGTTGTATGTTTTTGATGAAATGTAAATGTAATTTTGATAAAATGTAAATGTATTTTTTTTATATTTCTATAAGAAAGTTAATTTTCATTTTATAATAAAATCAAATTGAATAAAGATGCAATTTAAAAATATTGATTTTAAGATACAAATGTTGGTTTTAGTCTACAAATGTTAATTATGGCCTACAAATGTCGAAATACGACAACAAATGAAGAAATAAGAATTAAGGACTATGAATTAAGAACTAAGAACTAAGAACACTAAATAAAGAGCTGTTTGGTCTTCCATAAAGTTCAGGAAGAAAACATTTGGCGCCATTTTACTGCTACTAGAATGGGGTGGTCTTAGCCTCGTGAGTTGTATTTTACCACGTGAGAGTTTACGGAATTCTGATTGGATTGCTCCTTTTTTCGCGGCTTGAAAGTAGAAACTGTTCGAACTCCCTTTTTCGCCGGGAAAAAAGCCAGCGAAAAGTGTGGCGAAGCCTGAAATTATACTGTGCGTGCCTGTACTCGAAAAAATTCGCTTCGCTCGGACAAATTCGCCTAGTGGAAAACCGGCTTAAGAACGGCACTGACCACGCTAATTGGGCGGTCCCGGATTCGGGAAAGTTTCTCGGGGTATTCCGAGGTGGTGCTGAGAAACCGATGTGTACACGTTGGCGTGCAAGTAAATAAAATGAAATGGGGTTTAACATCCTACTGTTCTGCCCCGATTGGGCTAATAAAGACGGGCATACGCCATACAGTGTGCTATGAAGGGTATTTTACCCGGGAAGCGACACTATGGCGTACATTGATATCGAATTCCAACTGTCGCGGGATCTATTACGGCACGCCAATGTGTACACGGGAGCTCGATTTTTCGTTTTCGTCCCATCCCCAAACGAGTAGACAGCTGTCCTTATGAGGAGGACAATCGCCCTGCACCACTGACAATGAGAAATCATGCCGGAAATTCCCGATGAACTTTCTCGAATCGAACCCTCGACCTCCAGGCTAGCGAGTCAGCGTCTTACTCATTTAGCCACCGTGCCTCCACACGTATAAGAACCTTTGATCGTTTGAATTTGAAATAAGAATAGGCCGTAGACCCACTATTCCGGCAAAATTTCCCTCATAAGACACTTGACAGCGGCCTATGCATTTCTTCATTAGCCCGGATTTTTCAGAAAAGCAGAACGTCAAACTCAAGATTTGAATGTTATATCTAAAATATTATGTTATTTTAATCTTGCATTTTATTATTTACTGTTATGTAAGTTAATCTTTATTTTAATTTAAGCTGGGAGTGAACCATATCTAAAATGTCCGGAAGATATAACTGAGTATGGAGATCCTTACCAGACACACGCTAAAGTCTTCTGGATCGAACCTACAGCAACTGACGATCGTGACGGTATGATAACGTGAGTCATCTTTAGATTAAGAATATCGTTTTGATCCTTTCATATAAACACGTTTAAAATACGGTTTCTTATTATCTGCATCTATTTCAGACCACGAAGGCATGGCCTCGCCCCCGGGCTACTCTTCTCCGAAGGTATAACTACTGTTGGTTACTCAGCCAGGGACAGAGCTGGACACATGGCAGCTTGTACATTCACAATCAATATAATTGGTATGTATATACATTTACTAATATGATAGGTATTAATATACATTTATTGAAATATACATGAATACTTAAATGTCATTTTCAATCTGTTTTTAAACTTTTAGTCGTAATAAACGTCCCAGAATGATTTAATGTGTAGAATCCGGAATACTGGAACTTTTTTAGGACTTAAAACATTTGCCCGTTTTATAATTAAAAGTAGGATGTTAAACCCAATATCATTTCATTTCGCATGCAAATAAAACTAATAGCGGTTTATATTGTTATTCTTTTATAATTCAAATGAACATACACCATATTTTAGATTATCCATATCCTTTACTAATTCCTAATTTCTTCTTCTTCTTCAGTAATCCGATGTCCTTTCCCAGATAGAATTACAGATGGTTGGCGAATTTGTCATCCTAGTCAGGACTTTGTTTTAGCCGCAAACTGTCGAGCGGGTTGCTACGGTGGGCATGATTTAAACGGTGCCAGCCACTATAAATGTCTTCAGTCAGAGCAATGGTCGGACACTACGCCTATCTGTGAAAGTTAGTAATGTTGTTTAATTAACACTCATTTTATAATTATGTATGCATACTGTTAAAATACACACTTTTAGATACTACTAGCATATTTAGATACAATATCTGTGTACTGGGTAATCCACATACTATTTAGATACACCTGAATACTGGGTAATCAACACACTTTTTAGATACATCTGTATACTGAGTAATCCACACACTATTTAGATACATCTGTATACTGGGTAATCAACACACTATTTAGATACATCTGTGTACTGGGTAATCCACACACTTTTTTAGATACATCTGTGTAATCAAAACAATGTTAGATGCAACTATATAATCAATAACCATATAATCAATAAATATTCAGAAACAACTGTATAATCTATACAACATTCAGATACAACTGTATAATCTATACAACATTTAGATACAACTGTATAATCTATACAACATTTAGATACAACTGTATAATCTATACAACATTTAGATACAACTGTATAATCTATACAACATTTAGATACAACTGTATAATCTATACAACATTTAGATACAACTGTGTAATCAATGAAATATTTAGATACAACTGTGTAATCGATACAACATTTAGAAACAACTGTATAATCTATACAACATTTAGATACAACTGTGTAATCAATAAAACATTTAGATACAACTGTGTAATATATACAATTGTGTAATCACTGCAATATTCAGATATAATTTTGTAATCAGTAAAATATTTACCCCGTTATTTCTGTTATTGGATGTTTTGGAGAACAAAGAACACGCTGCTATAAACATACTGTATTGCTACTAACAAATAATTAATACTTCTAGTATTCAAGTACAAACTGGTCCCAGTATTTTCCTAGTTTTAAATACTGTATACCTATAAATCTCGTAAATTGCCTGCCCTATCATCTACTCAAGTTCTATCTATCCCAAAATGTTCACCTTATCCTATCTGGACAATATCTTTAAAATGAATATTAGTCCAAAATTGGTTCAATTTCCTTCAGTTATTACAAGGGGATGGGAAATTGAAAATTTGTTTACGGGATATGGTCAAAACAACCAAGTGGCACCTATAATGTTGATAAAATATTTTGATGTATCTCTATTAAATCAGATTGAATCGAAGCCGGGAGAAAATCTACTTTTGATATCTTGAATAAGTACATTATGGCGTGGGAAGAGAGAGATGGGGGATAAATGGGGTTTAACGTCCACTCGACATAAACTAGTTCATCTCGGAACTAACATATGGTTTACTTTTATTTCAATGAGGGGGGGGGGGTACCCGGAGAAAATTCACGAGGCTTGAGGGCTATTCTACTCTCTGTCACGTACAACCGGCAATTCGAAACCACGCAAGTTGACAGGCTTTATGATACAGCGCACACGTGCTTACCATTCAAACGACTATCATCAACATTAAAAAAGATTTCATTTTCACTTTGAACAGCAATCGGATTCTGCAACAATCTAATATATAACAGAAAACATGACGTCAATAATACTATTCAAAATTCGATAATGTATCTTTATTTAAAGTAGCTCAAAATCATCCAAAATCTTCGACATTGAAAACACGTTTATTCTGCAATTCAAATCAGCCTTGGTGTTGTGATCTTACCAGGAATAGATGTGCTTCTGATATTCAATATTTAAGACAAAATAAGCATTTTACCATTGGCACACGAATCGTGTACCATAATGCGTTTCAGCGCTTTTAGTTACACGATGATCAAAGAATGAGGCTAGACATATTCTAGTCTCTATCATCCAGAAAAATATTCTACGAATATTAGTCTGGATCCGTTGTCAACATTTGACAAAAATTGGCTTATCATAAACAATGTCTAAGGGAGTTAACTCGTCTTAAAAAAGATGTTTACACCATGACTTAGCTAAAGAGACTGGATAATAAGACCCATTAATAACCAAACTCCCGGTTACGCATGAGCAATGGGCTTTACGTCAGATATTGAGAACGGTCCCAGACCCTCTGTATGTTGAAGACTAGGAGGTTCTGGGTGACAGAGACTAGACATATTCCACAGTCATGCCAAACAGTGATGTTATTTCTTATTTGGAGA
This sequence comes from Patella pellucida, assembly GCA_917208275.1. Lineage (NCBI taxonomy): Eukaryota > Metazoa > Mollusca > Gastropoda > Patellidae > Patella > Patella pellucida. The sequence goes on from OU795044.1 coordinate 34,248,442, forward strand.
GCATGCGCAATAAATACTACCGGTGTTGACTGGAATAACCAGACGCTAGAAACTGTTTTTCGGTAGAAACTTCTGGAATATTTCGGAGAGCATAACTGATGATAATTCACATTAAAACTGAAACGATTGAATGTAAAACGGTTTATATAAATTCCTATTACATTAATATATGTGTTGTGACCCATTTGTGCCAATTTCTAGGTCCAAAATATTAGCGATTTAGCTCCTTTAAAGGATGTATCACCTCAAATGAATAAATGCTTAATTCTATATGCTAAGTTAACATATTTTTAATTGATTTCTCTAGAGAAGATATGTCCACCTTTGAGAGGGTCTCCAAACAAACATTATGATGTTTTATGCACGGATGAGAGCTACTTTCGCAGTGTTTGTACCTATACATGTTATAAAGGCTATGGAGTGGCTAGTGGAATGTCCAGGGTACGTGTCTGTCAAGAAGATGCCATTTGGAGAGGAAGACAACCCGAGTGTATAGGTAGGTATACTTGTTATTTTTTAAAACAAACTTCTCACTGAATCAATTTCGTAGTCAGTTATTTTTAAATTTAAAATATTATATATTTTATTTCACAGTAAAAAATATAGGGTAATAATCAACATAATTCAGTAGCCCTTTAGACATGCAATCTGACTATAATCAGATGTCCATTCACTAGCCCTTCACACATACAATCTGACTAGAATCAGATGTTCATTCAGTAGCCCTTTACACATACAATCTGACTATAATCAGATGTCCATTCACTAGCCCTTCACACATACAATCTGACTATAATCAGATGTTCATTCAGTAGCACTTTAGACATGCAATCTGACTATACTCTGATGTTCATTCAGTAGCCCTTCACACATACAATCTGACTATAATCAGATGTTCATTCAGTAGCACTTTAGACATGCAATCTGACTATAGTCTGATGTTTATTCAGTAGCCCTTTAGACATACAGTCTGACATAGATAAGGAAGAAACAGTTATCAATGTCCCACATTCTGATTAAAGTCCAATTTCGTTTCGTTTTTATAGTTCAAAATTTCGTTTTTACTTGTCTTTACTACATGTAGTGTAGGGCATCGAAAGTATAAAAACGAAACAAAATATAGATCTATATTTTAATTAGATTGCAATGTCCCATTATAAAGCACATCGAAACATATCCATTTTTTTCACACTTGTTCGTAAGTCTATTCTCGCGCGCGATATGTCAATATATATGTAGCGTTTAGCACTTCGATAAAAGAGGTAACTTTACCAAACGCCTTTTTTAATTTTTATCTATAGCGTTGATCTCTATTATTATATAGGAAATACGTATTTTCAAACGTCGATGGCCCCATTAGTGTACAGTTTATATTAATTAATTCTTTTGTCTATAACGTTTTATAAATAACATTACATATTTTGTAAGAAAGACATATGAAATATGTTATTATTTTTATCATGTAGAGCCATAAATCCATTGTGAAATGTCTCAACATCACCAAATTCGACAATGTCCTTTAAATTTACAATTTTACATATTTCAGACAATGAACCACCAAATTCGACAATGTCATTTAAATTTACAATTTTACATATTTCAGACAACGAACCACCAAATTTTGTCTATTGCCCAAGTACAATCGTAGAAATCGCTGACAAGGGCAAGAACAGCACCACAGTGTCATGGTCGGTTCCAATAGTTGATGACAACTCGCTAGAAGTTATTAATCCAGTGTTAATCAAAGGGAAAAAACCCGGTTCTACATTTACGATTGGTGTTCATACTATTGAATATAGCGCTAAAGATTCAGCTAATAATCAAGCCAAGACATGTAAATTTAAAGTGGTAGTTAAAGGTGAGTTAAAACTAGATTAATTAGTTAAATATTGTAGTAGAAATACGAACACACAAGATATTAGATAAAATCTAGATTCCACATTAACGAGAGAGAAATGGGGTTTAACGTTCACTCGACACAATCTGTGTCATTTCGGGACTAACATATGGTTTTATTTTATTCCAATAATTCACTTGCGCGTAGGGATCTTTAGCAGTAAGAGGAAACCGGAGCAATGAAGTGACTGAACTTTAGTTGAGCAAGCTGATTAAAAAGCTATGTCTTGCTTTGGCTATTAATACAGTTTTTGAAGTTTTTAATAAATACACTCTTTTAAAAGTGTTATCGTTGATAGCCGTTACCGATCTCTATCACAAGGTTTTACGTATGGTGACCGTGACTATTGAATAATATTAATTGATTATGTTTTACAACTAGCTGCAAATTAGTGACCAAGGGGAACTGAGCAAGTAGTAAGTACAGGGACAGATCACATAATTTGTAGATTAAGTTTACCAACAATATTTGATCGATACATTTTAATGGACTGATTAAAATTGTATTTGTAGAGATCATATGTCATACACTGTATCCACGAGTATACCAAACTGTGTCCTGTCCAGATGGTTATCGTTATGGTTCAGAGTGTCTATTTGGATGTGGCACTGGGATGTCGTTGTCTGAAGGTCCTGAAACAACATGCCACAAAACAGGAAGAGCGGGGCGACCGGCCTATGGTGTTTGGTCATTTGGTAGTTCTCAACCTAGTTGTGAAAGTAAGAACTTCAAGCCTTGTGATGTAGTTTGTGTTAAAAAGGGGGGTTTGCGTGCTAGTTCGGATATTTCCGTATAGAGGCGGGCAATAAATAAGCTACTTCATGCACAGTTATTTTATAAAAAATAGTTTGGCGAAAAGAAAAGTGCGATTTAATGTTATCCCAAGCAAGGCAATTTCAAACTAGCGTTATATAGTATTTTTTATTTCAACAATTCGCTTGCGAAACATCAGACACTCTTGAACAGGTGCCTATTTTCGTGGTCAACCAAGAGAAAGACGAAACGCATCTACCCACTCATACATTTCATACCTTGCTTTGTGGACATATTGATAAGATTTTCTTTTATATCTAAACTTTGTAGTCACTGCCAGTTGTCCATCTTTAACACCACCTGACAATGGTGCCATAGCCTGTGATAATTGGTATGGCGGGAAGGTCTGTCAGTTACTGTGTCAAAATGGATATGATTTAGCTCGAGAAAACCAAACGTTTATTGAAAAGAAACTGATGATTTGTGGAGACTCTGGTGTCTGGAATCTGGATGTTAACTTCCCTAGTATTGTACCAAGTGAATGCAAAAGTACGTCATAACCTATGAACTTTTAACTTTGAACTATAAATATCTTAGATAATTATTTGATATACAGTAGTAACCTCTGGCTTATTATAATGACGTTTCGTTTCTTTTCCAATATGTTTTGCCTATAACCTCTACTTGTTTCATTTCGTTTCATTTTATTTAATTAATATTTAATTTTCCAGAAATGCAAAGCTCGAGTGGCCGACTTTTGATGGAAATGCATTTTTATTATGAAGGTGATTGTAACAATCCGAGCACCAAAAATAAAATCCAGAGCAATTTTATTACTAATCTCAACTTAAATAATATTGGATGCCCAGAGGCTTCATCGTGTGTGGAAGTCAATGTTAATGTAGGTATATGCCAGACTAAATTATGACAAGTGTAAGCTTACCTATAAAAGAAATTAAAGAAATACTTTAAATTAAATTGGGACTGACATGGGTGAGTCTAGTTTTCGGAAAGCCAGTACGTATATATATAGTGCTGATATAGTGCTCTTTGTCTTGTGGTCTTTGCTCAGAGTTTAGCATATACTGAGCTGTAGTTTTATCAAGCAAAGCATCTAGGGACAACATCCAGTCGTTCGGATGGGATGGAATTAAATAAGTAGGCCGTATAGCCGCTTTCCAGGCACAACTTCCCTCATAGCACACTGTAAGGCTCAGGACTCTAACCTCCATTTCATTTCATTTTTAATACTTAGGTAACTTTAACAAGTTTCAGAATCTTTCGAACCTAGCACGCGGAGTCAGGTCCTACTTAATTTATATAGTGTCAATATTATTTTTCATAATTTAACTTTTATTATTCATAACTTTACTATTAATTCTCTAAATTTTCTATATTCACCCCGCAATGTATCTATTATTTTGTATAGGTTGAATGTGGGGTCAGTAGAGTAAAAAAGAGTGCTGATATTAATGAAACAAATACCAACATTACTTACGTGGCTAACACGCTCCATCTTGACATAGTTATAATGGTTTTAGAGAATGACACAATAGATGACGTGAACACAAGAACCACTGACGTTATTACGCGTGTGCTCACGTTAAAAGAAACCAATTTTACAGCTGGAGAGGGGGTGGTTACAATCTTTAATATAGACACACCCACTTTGAGCGTTGATTGTTCCGATGGCCATGTTTCTTCTGATACTGGTATATACTGCAGTAAGTAAATATTTACTATTGCCCCATTCGACATCAAGAATAAGTACTTCGAGAAAGGCATCAGGTTATAAATATGTATGGCACATGAACTCTTCTATAGATCCATCAACTAATACATCCCCCTGAAATATATTATTGACGATTCTGAATTTTAGTAATATTCAATTTGTTGGTTCTTACACCAGATTTTGAAAATTGCGTTCGTTTTTTTTATTTGCTATATGTTTTAAATAATAAAATACCGTTAGTAGAGGCATCTTTTAATTTAGCAATAACAATGATAATGTACATTTATATAGCGCTTAATCCATTAGCATGCTCTACGCGCTAAGTACAATGCATATCGGGTAGGGCGTGACCAACATACAATAGTTTAGTATAGGTTCTCAAAACAATCGCTGAGTTCATTTGCAAAATTAGATTTCTTGTTCTAGCTTTCTGTAATGTTTCGTGGAAAATAGTCTTGCTTATCAAGGCATTCCAATCATGCCTTGAACGACCAGTATACCATATTCCTGAAGCAATGGCCCGAGAAATCCCTCTCTGGCCATTACTGGAATAGCGTCTGATTCTTGAACTTATTCGGGAATGGGTCTATTCTTACCGTTCAATGAAAGCTATCACTTAAGTACAGCATCATGACATTACTTCGATTATGCTGGGTCTTCCCTAAAACTTTGTACATTGATTTAAGGTATTAAAAACGGTGAAAGTATGTTCGTTTCCAAACAGTATTGTTTACATTTCATTCGACTTGATAGCCTCGTTTGTCACACAATTAGTTTTACTGCAGTATTCTGCTATGCACGGGTTAATTAGTCACAATAAAATTGTGAGCCATGACGTTACGTTATGTAAACATATTTTGTCCAATACTGGCACTTGTTTTAAATGTAAAGCTTTTGTAGGGCAGCTAGTGATTGGTTGTTAGACGGACTACTGACCAATCAAACTTTAAAACAACAATATCCACTCAGAATAGCGGTGTGTAGTGGGATTACCTCTAATCAAACGAAACGCTGCGCAGAGTATGCCATTATACTGGTTTAGGGCGACTTATTTCAAAACAAGGGGAGGCAAACTATTGTGTACTTGAAAATGGTTATAACTTCTTAACTGCAACGTGACCGTTTATTTAATTACGATAAATGTAAGAAGTAAGCTGGGGCTTGTTAAAATATATACATACTTATATGGTGAGGTACCTTACTTACATGCGAACGTACTAACCAATAGTACTCATTATTTTTAATTATTCAGATCTTAAAACCCCATTTCTTTCTTTTTCTATTTAGCACCTTGTCCTACAGGCTCGTATCATAATAAAACCCTAAACCAGTGTTTGAAATGTCCGGTTGGTCAGTGGCAAGATAAAGAAGGGCAGGCGGTTTGTATACCATGTCCGGTTGGTAGTACGACAAGGATAGATGGCGCTGTTGATAGGGATCAGTGTGAAAGTAGGTGACGTTTTATGACATACTAAAATAATGAGCCAATCATCTTTTAATAACCTTTGAAAATATTACTGCGTTATATTTAAAAAAAGGATATGAGTGTTATCCGTGGAAAATCGAGCACGACACATTCTCTTCTTGTATCTGTGATAAAAAAAACACTATTCACATAAAGATATTGTAATTATATGATACTTATACATACAACGATATAAACATTAATTTAAATACAGGTGGCTGTCCTGTGGGTACATCTTCAGCTAATGGTATAGCACCATGTACACCTTGTGGTAGAGGTCAGTATCAGCCGGACATTGGTCAACGTTCTTGTGTTCAGTGTCCTGGATCACAAACAACCGAAACAGAGGGCTCATCAGATATTTCATCATGCTTAGGTACGTACATATTATTTCAAAAGTCAATTCGGGAATTTTCGGGTTTGAAATTAAACAAGATTGCCTTTAAAAGTTATTTAGATATCCCAGGCGGTCGTCAATTTTCTATTTAATTCTAGTTGACTATAACGTTACACCTTCGTCATTTACGTTAGATATTATCCGAACTCTGAGACGAATATTCCGATACAGGCGTTTTAATATTCATTACGAGTTCTAAAGTAGATTAATAAGGAAGAAAACGGCTGAGTTTACTACTTAATTATATCTAAAATGGTCCAAATGACTGAATATGGTAATGCTTACATATGAAAATCTAATATACAAATTCTCAAATTTGTAACATTTCAAACGATGTTTCCATATAAATATTCATATGCTAAAAAAGGAGCTTTGGCTTATCATACATGATATCATTAACAAATGGGATATATGGATAATATTATTGTCTTCCGATATCTGTTTCTTTTTCTTTCACAGATTTTGATATACAGTTTCTTGGCACGGGAAACGACAGTATCGCTGTTCAGTATTTACAAAGTCCCGTGGAAGTACAAGATATGAGTTTGAGTTTTTGGTTTAGCTGTTCAGTATGTACTAACTTGTTTCAAGTGAAAGATGAAACGATGACGTGGTTAGATATGAATATAATAAATACGTCATTAATCGTCACCATAGATCAGTAAGCATACGATTTGATTCTTAATTTGTTTCTAGAATACACATATTTCACACGGGATCTGTTTTTCTTCTCGCAAGTCATATTTTGTGGACGTTTCGTAACCAAATAAGACCGCCTTAATCTTGTAAGTCATCATCAGTGAGTAGAGGTACGGTTGATGGCGTTTTAGTTGGTTGGTTAAAATAGGGTTGGTTCGAACCCACACGTATGTCAAGATACATGGTTCCAACTTGTCAGCAGCACCCTGCTCAGGACTTGGGTTAAATGGGTGTCTTGGCATTTTTATTTGGACACAAAACCCAGTTTCTCTTTCTCTTGTAATATTATCTTGGTATTTAGAGATGTCACTGTCTATGGTCACAGTACCTTGGCTCGCTAGCCTGGGGTTCGGGTGATCGATCCATGCATTGTCCAAGAAAGTTCATCCAGAGTTACTGGCGTGGTTTCACCTGGGCAGCTGTCTAGTCGTTCAAATGGGACGAAAAACCGACGCCCTGTGTACACATTAGCGTGCACGTGAAATATCCCTTTGCAGTTGGAATTCGATATAAGAGTAGGTCGTAGTGCCGCTGCCCGGGAAAAATTCCCCTTATAGCCCGCTGTATGGCGTATTCCCGTCTTCATTAGCCCAGTTTATGAGCAGAACAGTGAACGTTAAACCCCATTTCATTTCATTTCTTTTCTTGGACAAAAGTTGGGTGAAACATGAAGCACATTGGATGAACCCGACAATATCTATAAGATGTGGGAATTTATTATGTCTTAATAAGCTCACAACTGCCCTCAGAGATGAAGGGTTCAATAAATCTACAAGATTATCGTCTAAGGTGCCATCACATATCTGTTTGTCCCGAATCAGGAAATTGTTATCTATGATGTTATCATTTATCTACAATTAAACAGTATGATTATTGTGCACTAAAGCACATGGACTCAGAAAAGTACCATAGAAAGCATGCGCGACATCACTCCTAACAACCGCCTCCATCACCGTGTTAATATGTAATCTAACTAATTGTTTGTATTTTAATACTTTAGGGATGATATAGAACTTCCTTCCGTAACTACAAACAAATGGCACCACGTGAACCTCATCCTAACTAACGATAGTCTTAAAGTCTGGAATGATGGAACTCTGAAAATAAACGAAGATATGATTGGTATAACTCATAATATATCTTCTATTGAATTAGGAGGTGAGAATCATGATCTAATTTGAAATTAACATAATTAATACTAACTCACAATATAGAAAGAGGTATCAAAGGGCACGTGGTCATGAGTAGGCATGTGGTGTGGTGTTCTCACAGCCAATTAGTGTGTATATGCAGGGGTAGGATGGATTGCTTAGGGTTTTGTATTGACAATGAGAGAGAGAGAGGGGGGAGAGAGAGAGAGATAGAATGAGAGAGGGAGAGAGTGATGGGGTTAAAAGTCCACTCGACACAAACTAGGTCAACATATGTTGTTTAATCTTATTTCAATAATTCGCTTGCGCGTAGGGGTCTTTCAGCAGTGGGGGGATCCGGATGACCCGGAGAAAACCCACGATGCTTGACAGTGCCCCCAATCCTTGCCTCGTACTACCGGGGATTCGAATCCACACCAGTTGACCCAATGACAGGCTTTATGATACAGCATGCACGTGCTAACCATTCAGCAATCCAACCCCCAAACTTGACAATGAACATATAAAAATATAGTAAATTGGAGCGGCGTAGCGGACGGCACACGCCTGTACAAATAATAATTCCCAATTATGATCTTACAGGTACGGAATTCGTGGGATCAATCAGTCAATTCCACGTGTGGAATACCTCAACAGATATTTTTTACCAACCATCAAAATGTTTTGGTAATTTGAGTGGGAACTTGATAACATGGACAGATTTTATACTTGCTGGATTTGATGGTTCATTTGTTGATTTACCCAGCTCTTGCGATGGTAAGAAAAAAGATCTGTTTCACATAAAATATCTAACAGTAAACAATCATATACTTGGCTCATTTTTGGGCTTTTTTGAAATGTTAAGTACGGTAAAAAGTAATAAGCAGTTTTGTTCAAGATACTAGAGAAAACTTGATTCGACTTCGTATTATTTTGGGAAGCTAAGCTAATCAAGCTTACAATTTTATGCTTTTATACAAAAATCAATTTCATGGGGTTATTGTTAAGCTTTTAAAGTATTATTGTTTGAGCATTTAAGTTGAAGCTTCAATTCATTTCTATTATCCAGATACTGACGACTGTCAATCACAACCATGTCAAAATAATGCAACGTGCGAAGATGGACTCAATGATGTCACGTGTCACTGTGTCGTGGGATTTACAGATAAATTCTGCCATGTCAATATAAACGACTGTATTGATGACGTATGCTTGAACAACGGCACATGTATTGATGACGTCGATGATTATTATTGTGGTTGTTCTGCTGGTTTTAAAGGGAAGTACTGTGAAATTGTTGTTGGTAAGTATATAACTAAATCTACCTATTATTTAAACATTTTAAACAAGCCCACAATCAAGTGTCTGGGCCATCGGATGACCCCGATTTTAAGTAGATTGGGACACCGCGTCCATTTAAATAGTTTACAGATAAAATAGATAACTGAGACTTAATATCGATTGTTAAGAAACGTTGCTACGATAATAAATATTTTGTAAAACTACTTACGCTCATTACACTCTCTGTTTAACTTCGTTATAGAACCCGTCTTCATTAGCCCAGTTTTGAGCAGAACAGTGGGATGCTAAACCCCATTTCATTTCATTTCATTTCGTTATAGAAGTCAATCGAACGAGATACTCAGTAGATCCATCGAGTTTATTTGAGAAAAAATAAAATCAATCGTTGGATGTCCTTTTACAACCACCAAATTCAAATCTTTTAGCTTCATATAAGCGAAACAGTCATATTTAGGAGCAGATAACTCTTGTGAAACGGGTTTGTTTTCAGCAGAAAAATGAAAGACGTGAAACAAATAGAGAATCTCCTACGATTATTTTTTTATATAATAAAAGACGTGTAGCAGATTTTATTTATCACCACCCAATCCCTTCTTACATGCAGAAATAAATAAATATAATTATTTGCTATAGATTTCACTTCTACTGAACCTGAATACATTATGGTGTAGTGATACATCCATTTTTTGACAGCAATTCAACTATTGCAAAGTCCTTTATAATGACCAAGTGGTTCAATCATAGTCAATTAAATAAAAAAAAAATAATAAGAAAAAAAATACTTTTAATAATAAAAAATGGACTGTTCTTTGAAAATAAAAATATGGTTTCTTTTTGATTGACCAATCAAATTAATGTAAAGCGATATCTTCTTAGCGGTAGATTATTAAATTTATCACACAAGCTATATCTACTGCAGAATGTATTACTGGGTGATAAAGTAATATATACGCATACTACATCCATTTTTGTTTAACTTTCTCCAATATCAACTCTGTTTGGCAAAGAGATTTTACTTGTCTTTTATCGACGTGGTAATAGTTTCCTAGTTTCGGCGAGAGGACGATTTGGCTACCTGAGTCTTCATTGAACAGGCATGTACGTGTAACATGTCATAGTGAACTTCCTTTCTGCATAGTACCATCTCGAATAGGGATTTATAAATTATGACAATATTGTCTTGACTTACATCCTAGAGTATATATAATTTTAATTGGTTCTTTGAATTACAGTTGATGGGGGTTGGACTGATTTTGGTAATTGGTCCGATTGCTCTGCATCTTGTGGTAACGGTGCCAGGTACAGGAAACGTGTATGTGACGATCCTAGTCCAGACAATGGAGGTGTTGAGTGTGATGGGAGTAACACCGAGGTTGAGGAATGTAATCAAGCTGAATGCAAAGGTAAATATTTCCATACTCAGATCCGTGAGTTGACGGAGTGGCATCTAGAATTGAAATTTGTCTAGCCAGTGTTTCGGGGATCATCCATTTTTCGTTATGGAGAAACTATTGAAAGATATAGCTTATAGTATAATACAATAATCCTTTGTTAACACACAAAAAGTCTTTCTGTGCGGGGCTGTTCACTACAAAGGTCGCTCCTCACTTGTCAGAGGTAGCGCCATTTGAACTGAGTATTTTGTTGGCTAGACTTTCGATGAGACAAAGACTCGATGTCCATTTACGTACACATTGAGGTGCGTACAGGAACGGTTAGCAGTTTATTACGATGTAGATATAGTTGCTCCTGATAATGTACTATATATCTATTATATATCTATCAACAGTCTGTGAAGATATAGTTGCTCCTGAAAATGGCTACATCGATTGTGACAACTCAACAGATGATATAATATGTACAACTGGGTGTAACCAAGGTTACATGAATGATATACCACCTTTAAAACAATATGTATGTGGACCATCAACTTTCTATGAATGGAATTATCATAGCGTATATAATCCTTACAAACGACTTCCATATTGTTCTAGTAAGTATAAACTACACCAATCTTATTTTCTAATTCCCGAATTCCTGAATTCTACGCCTTGATGGATTAAAGGGTATTTAAGTTTGAATACCGTACTAGGAGTCAAGTGTCATTTGATTTGATATTTGTTTCTTTTTTTTTGCAATGTCTATTTTCTGTCTTGTCCACAGGTGTATATTTTTGTTTTGTGTGTATTGCGGTCTTCCTGCATCCTCTCTTCTCTTCCAAAACAAAACTAGTCTGATCTGTAGTAATCATAGTCTGGTCGGCTTTCTATTATTTTAACCATTATTTCTAGTTCAATTTTAAGAGTACTTTTATTGGCCTCATTGATTTTCAGATACTTACAAGTTTTATCGTTCTGTAGCACTAAAATTAATACCATGTTTTTTTTTATGAAATACACATTTAAGATATATATGTATCTTAAATGAGATACTATCACCACCTGGAATCTTAAATGTTTTTATAACATTTCTATTTTTCTACGTTTATCATCACTTCTGAGTTCATCATACATTTATCATCACTTCTGAGTTCATCATACATTTATCATCACTTCTGAGCTCATCATACATTTATCATCACTTCGGGGTTCATCAAACATTTATCATCAGTTCTGAGTTCATCATACATTTATACATTATCATCATGTTTTCCCCTACTAATTAGTTATACGCAACAGATTATAAGGCTACCCTTAATGAACACCCTTGTTTATGCTGTGATTTTAAATATATTCATATGTATATAAAGATATATGACTTTGGTCGAAACGAACTCTTGATTACTGCTGCCATAAGGTATTCTCCATTACCGGAATGCGCGCTGGCGTAGCATTATTTCGATCACAACCGACTAGAATTCTGAATTTATCATCTATATGCTCCGATTCAGGGATTCGTGTTTACAAAATCAAACTTTTGGTTAATATGATTTATTTTTGTTTTCTCTCAGAATTTGAATCAGCCGTTACACTAAGTGTCATATTTGGTGGAATCTATAGTAGCCTAAACTGTGACCAGACTGATTTTACCGACAAGTTTCAGGATCAGACAAAACAGCATATAACAACATTGCTATCTACATTAGACTGTGTCAAGTCTAAAATGTGTACTGTGGACACTGTAAAAGTTTCAACTTGTGCTAATATAGGGAACCGAAAGAAGAGGTCACTGGATGAAAACACAGCATCAATTGAAGTTGTTATTTCTTCCTTATCACAAACAGGTACACGGCAAGTTATTATAGTAATAATTTCTAGTAATATTTATCTTCTTTTTAATTTCAATCATATTAATTAGCTCACCGAGAAAACATCCCGAAAGGCTTATATCAATGCAACCTGTCCTTCTCTCCCCTTCAATCCGGTAACTTTTGACATTGTTTACGACTTCTTTTGTACACCCTGACAAGTAATAAAAGTTGTTGTGGTTTCAACTTGGTTATTATAAGATTACAGGAACAATTTTAGAAATTTGATCAAGGTTTAAGTTATGGAAGACCAAATGGGACAATATTCACGATTCTTGTTTCTACATTCCAGTTTGAACATTTTAGACACGAACGCAACATTCAAAACTAATAATTCTTGTTTCTACATTCTTATGTCAACATTTCATCCACAAAATCAACATTTCAAACCCCAAAAAATTACTTTTATGTTTCATTTTCGGCGTTTTATCGGTAACTTTTATTATCATTAAATATTAAAATTAAAAAATAATTTCTTAATTCTACACGACAAAGAAATCAATTCATTGGTTTCTGAAAGTATCTAAAACTAAAATCTGGAATTTGAACTCTTATGAAAATATTTTCTACGTTTAAAAAGTCTTGAAGTTAAAATGTTCAAACTGGAATGTAGAAACAAGAATCATGAATATTGTAATTGTCCCATTTGGTCTACATCAACATTATTACACCAGAGGGCGCTAGATCGAACACAATTTGGCGACCTATTCAGCTAGCGACCCATTCGACCGAACCAGCTGCATGGTACCTGGATCGTTTGCCCTGGCTCTTATATTAATTAAGTTGGGGCTATGGGGCACCGCCACAGGCACGGATGGGGGGGTGGTGTCCCTCTACAAAAGCTGCCGCCCCATAAAATCGACCAGATAAAATAAATATAAAGCCACTGGGCGCTCAATAACTTGGTAACCCAATACTCCAACCCGCACTTTTAAAATGCTACACACGGCCCTCAACGCCGGATTAACCATGGTGGGGCCCCTGGGGCCTGGAACATGTGGGGGGCCCCTGATCACCGACCGCAAGCGCCGAAGGCAGGGCCGTATGTAAGATTGTAGAAGTGGGGGTGCAGCAGAGTGTTGGGGACGCCAATATAATGCCCTGAGTGCGGAACGGTGCGTGTGTGTACGTGGGGGTGGGGGGCTTGGAGCTGCAATCAACGTCGCTCCCGTATGTCCATTTCGGCAGCGCTATTTCTTATTTGATCACGGTGGATAAGGCGCTGGTTCGCTAGCCTGGAGGTCGGGTGTTCGATTGTCAGTGATGCAGAAGGAGGGCCTGACAAGGACACCTGCCTTGTAGTTCGGATTGGACGAAAAACCGAGGTCCCGTGTACACATTGGGGTGCACGTAAAGATCCCTTGGCAATTGGAATTCGATATAAGAGTAGGCCGTAGCGCCGCTGCCCGGGGAAAATTTCCCTCATAGCACTGTATGGCGTATGTCCGTCTTCAATTACCTCAGGTTAAGTGCATAACAGTAGGACGTTAAACCCCATTTCATTCATTCATTGATGTTAAGCACACCAAAATGAGAAACTCCTTATCCTCTAAACTAGAACTAGTCCGAAACACCATAAGGCGACGTGGATAGGGCGACCAGAACAAAAATTGGTGGCGCGCCTGTCAAATGTGAATAAGGGCGACCAAAACGAACCCTTTAATGTCATGTGGAGGGTCAGACGCCGATAGGAGAGACCCTTCGCCTTTGGAGATGGCATCCTTGTCTGGGGTCCTCCAGAAGAAAATTTTAAAAATAACGATGCAGGAAACACGTTTTTCTGCCATTTGGGTGATATCTGAGCGGCAATTTTGTATTTTATATGGCGGCAGATTTTTTGTGAGAGGCATTCGCTTCTGGTGTCCGCACCTTGGGTCCGCGCCTGTGGTGGCGCCCGATAGCCTCCACATAAGAGATATAAGAAATGTTGGATCAGGTGTAGGCGCCATTAAAGCCGACCGACTCATCAGTGCCCAGGAGCATCACTATGTGATCATAATCAAGTGTATTATTTTATAATTGAAAGGTTGTCAATTTTTTGGGAGGGGACGCCTTGTTTTTCTGGAAATTTTCATAAATTGGAGGCCGGAAACATGATTTCCTGGCATTTCAGGCACTTGTGTGGAGCCATTTAGAAAAAAATAAAATTAGCCCATTTTAGTGTTATTTCAGTGGACCAATCCATGCGAGTGCTATGGAATGATGGCATTTCTAGAGGAGGGGGGGTGGACGCAACTAAGATTTTTTGTGGGGGGGGCCCCTAATGTTTGGGGTCCTGGGGCCTATGCCCCATGGTTAATCTGGACGTGGTGATAAATGTGAGTGCTATGAAATGATGGCATTTCTAGAGGAGGTGACTAGACGCAACTAAAAAAATTTGTGGGGGGCTCAACAACCAGACAACCAGGCCATTTATTTGCTGTTTTGTCTTTGAATATATCTTTCCATGGATTTTTAGGGGTGCTGAAGACAAAAATCGTAGTAAAAACTTTTGTGGGTGGCCCCCTAATGGGGGGGGGCCCTGGGGCCTGTGCCCCATGGTGCCCCATGGTTAATCCGGCCCTGACGGCCCTGCGTGAGTGTGGTGACAGCAGACCGACACACATCACAATAGTTATATACAAAGCACGTATGGTATCAAGACAAGAGGATCGGGGGTTGATGCTGCTGGACAGGCCCCGGTGGGCCATGCTACGAGCCTACTGGTCGTCTACCAATTTGAGCACTCCTAACAAATCCGATGTAGCGCGATAGGCAGTGTGTAAACACTGTTTTGACATATTTTACATGGTTAAACTAACAACATCAGTTACCAAGTCACTGAGCGCCCAGTGGCTTTATTTTTTTATATGGTCGATTTTTTCACGGCGCCATATGGGGCGGTAGATTTTGTAAATGGGGCATTAACCCCCCCCCCCCCGGATCCGTGCCTGTGGTGGCACCCCATAGCCCCAACTTAAGTGATATAAGAACCAGGGCAAACGGACCAGGTACCATGCAGCTGGTTCGGTCGAATAGGTCGCTAGCTGAATAGGTCGCCAAATTGTGTTCGATCTAGCGCCCTCTGGTGTAATAATGTTGATGTAGACCAAATGGGACAATATTCATGATTCTTGTTTCTACATTCCAGTTTGAACATTTTAACTTCAAGACTTTTTAAAACGTAGAAAATATTTTCATAAGAGTTCAAATTCCAGATTTTGGTTTTAGATACTTTCAGAAACCAATGAATTGATTTCTTTGTCGTGTAGAATTAAGAAATTATTTTTTAATTTTAATATTTAATGATAGGCCTATATAGAAGTTATCGATAAAACGCCGAAAATGAAACATAAAGTCATATTTTTTTGTTTAAAATGATGATTTCGTGCATGGAATGCTGACATAAGAATGTAGAAACAAGAATCATTAGTTTAGAATGTTGAGTTCATGTCTAAAATGTTCAAACTGGAATGTAGAAACAAGAATCATTAGTTTAGAATGTTGAGTTCATGTCTAAAATGTTCAAACTGGAATGTAGAAACAAGAATCATGAATATTGTCCCATTTGGTCTTCCATATTAAGTAGCTAAGCGGGGGATTCATCAAAGATAAATTTTCGACTTTTTGACACATTTTGATCTCTTCTTCTAAACTACTTAACAGATTTCAACCAAAGTAATAGGTATGGTATGTTTCTTGAGTGGTACTCCAGAGCGATAAACGGAGAGATATTTTCATAAACAAAGAAAGTATTATTATATTGATAACCTAACCTGTACCGCCTACGTTGACTCATTTTCTTCACTTAACCATATGACCCTAAATACTGTGACATTTTGCACAGTGTTGGGTTTTACCATCAAGATTTAGTTCAATTGTGAACTACTGACAGCAGGCCGTTTTAATTGCTATTGATAATATCTTATTCCACGTTACGTTATTAGGTAACACGCTATTGTAACATTAGCCACAGGCCTAGTGTCTGCTTTTCCTGGTGTCGCCTTGTTGATACTGATTTTGGATTTAAAAACTCCACTAGATAGAGCAGTGGTTATCAACCTTTTTTGGCAACGGTACACATTGGTACGCTTGAAACAAAAGCCGGACACCTGGCTAAATATATATGAAAAATATCCGAATTTTGGAAAATAAAAACATGGCAGTTATAGACGATATAATACCGTAGAAGAGATAAGTCAATGTCACATACAATGACTCAGACTAAATTAAGAAAAACACAGCCATAAACATATCAGTAGACACCAGTGAATTCTCAATTGGGATCTAGTGCCTTTTCGAATTTTCATCGCGGCACACTTTGGAACACCTGTGTTGCTGCGACACACTGGTTGAGAGTCACTGCGGTAGAGTCGTGGTTATCTGTAGAAATTTAAAATCACGACACAGTTTTGTTTTTCAGATCACAGTGATAAAATAAAACAACTTCAAGCAGCGATTTCTTCGTTGGATTCAGCTACGCTTAAAGGAGAATTTACGGTGGATGTTTTAGAGAATATCTATGAATTAAACAGTAATTCTACAGAAAGCCAGGGTAAAGCAGGTTGTCCAGTTGGAAGTTGGCCATATGATGTTTATTGTGGTCTGTATTTCATTTATTTTAATTTTTAATTCCACTGGCGTATTTTTTCCGACTCAAGAAAATAATACCAACATTCTTTATTGGTTCGGTTGTCTACTCAACTTTACAGGAAAACGGCCTCATAATATGATTGTTTGACGCCAGATCAGTGTACTAATAAAAACCCGCGGTGCACAAAATTCCGGTTTTTAAAATTTCAAGAATACGCCATGCCCTGGTGTAATGTACACTAGTAATTGATAATCAAGGTCTTGAGTATTATCATGACATGACTAAACGGATATAGAAACGAAAATAACATAATATTATGTTTTTTTTGGACTGATTGTTTCGTTTTTATTTACCGCTAGGTTATTTAAACCAATGCACATATTGTTTTTTCTGAAATATATTTTTATTATTTACTTTATTTTACCAGTACCATGTGGTTTAGGATCTTACATGAAGGAAGATTATTGTGAATTGTGTGAAATTGGTCAGTATACAGATACTGTTGGTCAAACAGGATGTAAAACATGTCCTGTTGGAAAAACTACAAGAGGTCTAGGATCTAGGAACGAGTCAGAATGTGATGGTAAGTCATATTCACGAGAGCGCAAGTATTATAATGAAAGTATACATCTAGAGTGTGCATGATGTAAGTGTACATCTAGAGTGTTCATGATGTAAATGTACATCTATAGTGTTTATAATGTAATACATGGTGTAAGTGTACATCTAGAGTGTTCATGATGTAAGTGTACATCTGGAGTGTTCTTGATGTAAGTGTATATCTAGAGTGTTTATAATGTAAGTGTACATCTAGAGTGTCCATGATGTAAGTGTACATCTAGAGTGTCCATGATGTAAGTGCCATTCTAGATTGTTTATGATGTAAGTGTGCATCTAGAACGATCACGATGTAAGTGTACACCTAGAGTGTTAATGATGAAAGTGTAAATGGTGTAAGTTTTCATCTAGAGTGTTTATAATGTAACTGTACATCTAGAGTGTTCATGATGTTAGTGTACATCTTGCGTGTTCATGATGAAAGTGTACATCTAGAGTGTTCATAATGTAAATGTCAGTCTAGAGTGATTGGAATGTAAGACTAAATATAGAGTTGCCAGAAGAGTATTACATTTTGCGTATTTTCTATATTGCAGTTGATGCCCTAATTCAAGCTCAAGGTAAGATAAGTATTTTGTATTGATTTCACCATATTACATATTATGCTATTTAAACACGAAATAATATTGTTAGTATAACAAATTAGGGCGTTTTCATCGGCATTGAACCATTGGAACTATTCTGACAAAGTACTATTACTTTGTCAGTCATATATATGTACGTGCGCAGATCTTTTTTGATGCTATATCGACAGCAAGCGAATTGAAACCAACTTATTTGCAAAATTAAGCTACATGAACAGCGTCAATTGAACGTTTTGTTCATCGATTTTAAAATATTCATTGTGTCTTATATATTTGATTTTAGAATCTCATATTTTCACGGCATCATAGACAACATCAATATTGATTAATATTGAATTCTAATTCGTTTTTTTTATTCCGAATATTGTGGATAATATCGAATTTGATCTTTTGCTCATTTAACGTAACTATATCCACATGCACGAGCTTTAAAGTATAAAGGTAACGTAATGAAGAGATATTATTTGATATATTTTTTAGATGTACCCATGGCTTTAATTGTGGGCTTATCTGTTATGGTTGTTTTGGTCCTAGGGTTAGGGTTAGTAATTTTCCTACGCAAGGGTAAACGGTAAGTAAAATACATCCATTCTTTTAGTCACTGTGTCCTTTAACTCGGAACAAACTCAACAATGATTTTAATCGATTACCAGTCATTCAGCAGTGGAACTAAAAATAGTCCTGAAAACTATAGGCTGGTTGGATAAGGTGGCAAATACAGCTTTGTGGGAAGATATTCCTACCCAAATGATTTTCTGAAACAACTATGTCCCTAGTGTTCCAGAAAACTTTCCTCCGCCCCGCCGACCAGACTACTACTAAATAGTAGAAATTAGGGTATGGGACGATATAGCAAATTTATCTGAAAATATCAAATCAAAATATTTGTTCATTTAGATGATGATCGCTAGATTTCCTTAACAATGCATGTGACGCATTTAAGGAGTTGTATATGTGACTTGATAACAGCGATGGTTATTTACTATTTAAACTCCCGCCAATTACGTGCAGATGGCTGGGGCGTGAACTGTAGAGACGTGTGGTCAACTCCACAATTTGTATTGTTTTTTTTAAAAGTATAACGGAGTGGCCGTTCGTTGTACTGGACAAGGATGACTCAATAAAGCAGTTGTATTCTCTAAAAAAAATAATAACAGATTCATTTATCCAACTGAAGAAAATTATCGTTCAGTATCATATTAAAACATCTTGAACATGAATATTTATGTTATGGAGAAAGCGAGAATCTAAAGGTTTAAAATTATTTACACAATTTATATTTTCTTATTTAGGTTCTGTAGAAAGGGGAAAGCTACAAGTTTTGACAATGCAGCTTATGAGTTAGATGGACGGCCACACAAACAGATACCAAAAATAGCATGGGGCGAAAAAAGTCTGTCTACAAAAGGGAATGTGAACTTTAATGAATAGTATTTTTAGACCGCTAGACTTGTATTTCAATGATGAGTATCCTCATCCATTGTAAAAGAATCTGTGATATCTGTATATTTTGTTATAAATACATTGAACTCTACTTTATCTATGTACAGATTAATATTATAGTATTGTATAATCGTTCCAAACTTATTTCATTCTATTTACTTACCCCTTTCCCAGTAGTCTTCAATTTTAAGAACAGTGTCTAAATGATTGCTCCAGTTAGCTGTCATTATTGTTGTGTATAGTTTTGGGATGGTTGCATCATGTGAAAATGTATAACCCTGATCTGCATGATAAAAATAGCAAAGTGCGGACCCCGAGCTGTCAGTAGTCTATCAATGTCAAAATTTGTTTGAACTTTGACCACTATATATCGGACGTACCTTAAGATCGCATAATAAAAGTGTACTTTCTGTTCATAAAAAAACCAATTTGGTGATCAAAATTCCATTGCTTCTGCACCTCGTCTTTGGAATCAGTTGTTAGTACACATTAGATAATTTAAAACTTTCACAAAGAAACAGCTAAAAAGTTATCTATTTGAGCTCTCTTATCAAGATTAGAGACCTATTGTTTTACATGTACATATTTATTATGTGGGCGTATAATTGTTGCCCCAATCCGTCCGTCCACAATTTGTTTGAGGACACTCTACAGGTCACAATTCTTAATCGATTTTGACGAAACTTGAAATACAGGTTTCGCACAGATCGCGGTTTCATTCCATAATGGCATGTATTGGATCGTAGCTTCATGGATTAATATCTTGGTTCCGTTCCATTTTTGCGCAAATCGGACAATAAC
Organism: Patella pellucida; assembly: GCA_917208275.1. Lineage (NCBI taxonomy): Eukaryota > Metazoa > Mollusca > Gastropoda > Patellidae > Patella > Patella pellucida. The sequence goes on from OU795044.1 coordinate 34,269,083, forward strand.
TTCCTAGATTATGGTCCCTGATTATACTAAACATCACGTTATTAGCTTGTGGGCATTCTAAAATTTTGATAAACCTTAAAGTATGTCTTTATATTCCAAATATCTCAGTCAATTTCGATATTCGCACATATTAGACCATTACTTCCTGGATTATGGCCCACGATTGTGCGATCCGTAGACAACCACCCATTCCTTTTTGGAATTGCCGATTTCTGTATCTTTTGATTAAAATAAAGCTATATATAATTACATCCTTTTATTGTGATATATAAAACACTGATATGTTTAACAGTTTATGCATTTTATGCTTTTTACCATAATAAATTATACTTCGACTAGATTAATTATATTTATAATAAAACTTTATAATCATGCAAAATTGTGTTCTTTTATTGTTCTCAGGGGGTTGGATGGCCGAATGGTTAGCACGTGCGTGATGTATCATGAAGCCTGTCATTGAGTCAACTGGTTTGGTTTCGAATCCCCATACAAGGTTAGCTCCGCTTCTTCGCCTCTCAAAGAAAACCGGTGGGCATTTCCGGCATTTCTAGTTTTGCTTCCCTAACTGTTATCAAAGCCCTAATAAAACACTGATTGTACTTTTCTTGTAATTAAGTATATTACGAATTTGTACTGAGTTGACTATGGATTAAAACATTTTGTCTGGGGCCACTGTACTTAGTGCGACAATTTGCGGGCATCGATTACTATTTGTGAATGTAGATGTAGTCTGAGGAGTTAGACTTTGGTTACAAATCCATTTGATACTTTTGGAGTGCTTAAACGCGCAACGATTGATTGGTTGTTTGGAATCCGAGTCCGCCAGGTAGGCTATATTGGACCAAATTGAAGTTGCTGTATTCACAGACTGGAATAGCGGGAAAACGTGTTTGCCACCTATGTTATATTAGACCACTTTGAAGTTGTTTTGTTCACCGGCTGAAAAAGCAGGAAAACCTGTTTGCAGTCACCAATTATTCCAAAATTTCGTGAAGAGGGGAGGGGGGATCCATACAAGCTAAGATCCGCTTCTCCGCTTCTCGAGGAAGACCGGCGCCGCTGTCTGTAAAACCAAAATGTTTTTTGGCATTTCGGGTTCGAGACGATGGCAGTAGGCCACGAGTTATAGTTACATAAACAAACTGTTTTAGTTGTGTATAATATTACAAGAAAATAAAATTTAGTTCTCTTTTTTGGGCACCAACTACCACCGCCCCCCCCCCCAAGTCGAAATTTCCCCTTACAGCTATGGACACAGATTACCCAGGTATTAAATGATAAAGTTATTTAATATTCTCTCCCTTTTCCTTTTCCGCATTTTGCATGACAATTTTTGTCGAAGAAAGCAATTTGAATATACATTTTCTGTCATTTACCAAATGTAAGGCGGACATGTTTAATTGTATGCTACTTCCAATTTGTGTAACACGGAATTTCCAGGTTGAAAATCATACATGTTTTTGTGCAATAGGTTGCCCCATAAGTCCAGCTGTGGTAGAAAGCATTCTACCCCACAAAAATATGGGGAAAAATAAGAGCCCGTCAAAGGAGATGGGAATCAACATTAAAGCCAATGGGGAAATTAATGGTGTCCAAATTGCAGAAGAATAGGCGACAGCAAACGATTTTATAATGATGGCTGCTAGGTAGAAGCATCACAATTCTTAATCTGTTCGATGCTCAAGCTTAACATGCAATGAAGATAAAAATATTAATAATGAAAATAGCATGATGACATAGATTAAAAATGGCAAGATTTACGGGGAACAAATAAAGACGTTAGATTATTTTAGAAATTACTTGAATAGAAGTTAGACGATAGCACAACATTAACAAATTTTGAATTGTAGGCCAGTAGCTGACATCGAATATCGTGTCACCTTTGCTCCATCGAACAGAAATGTAACATTTCAGAGCAAGAATATGTAAGTTATGACATTTTAGTTTAACGAGTGTTTTTTTCTAGTAGAATTATCGAGCTGTATTGATAAAATCCGTTTTCGAATTTCGCGCACTATATCTCCGCCCAATCAAACAAAAGGGGAGTTGTGACTCGGTCATTTGTTGACAAAACCGGTCATGTGACGTGATTCGACCAATTATACGCTGTTTATGTTAAACTCTAAAGATGGCGGACTAATTGAAAAAGTTTAGTTAAACATAGACAAAGCTGAAGAAAAACAAGCAAAAAGAACGAGAGAATGTATTATTCACGTCAAATCTACACCAGTGGAAGGGGCGAAAGCTTTTGCTAAAATCAGATGGGACAAATTTAGAACATGCGCCGCAGAATAGCTGTCATTAGACGGAGATGAAAAACTTGTTGTCCGATGACTTCGAAGAAATAAGATTAAAGATTGTAAAGAACATAGGTTTCCACCCGCTGTGTTATCGGAAATTTATCGACAAAACAAGACTTCAACTAGTTCGAAAGAGAGTCGAAAAGAAATCTGTGAAACCACCCTGTAGTAGCCGCAATGAAGAGGAAAAACAGGCAATATCACTAATGTTCAAACGAGTGGTTCGTCATCAAATGATCAACATGTGCAAAGAAAGTTAGAAATGCCTGATCTAGTTCGGCAAAAAGGCAGTTTGTTCTACCACTAGTACCAGAATTATGTATTGTTTGTAAGAAGAAAGATAAATATCTATCTGTTGCACATAAAAGAACGAAAGATAAATTAGTTCTGACTGAAACTAAAGATGCTGGTAAGTCTATCATAAATGTATGAATGATAGTTATATAGGCCTTGGCTTCACTAAAAAAAAACATTAATTTTTTTTAATTTAAATTTGGAAGTCATGGTTCGTGGCTTAGTGTGTGAAATGCTGGTTCACTAACCCGGGGTTGGGGATTCAATCTTGTTTGCTGAAAAAGTTCCAGGTGCTTTATCAATTACATGTAATTTGCCGGCCTTGGTTGTGGACTTGTGGTGCAGGAAATACATGTTCATGTCGGGGCGTCAAAGAATAGGAAAGCTAGATGGGATAATAGCTGAGATCTTGTGTACCCGTTGTTTTGCACATAGAAGAACCCTTGCTCAGACCAAATTTCCCCACATAGCACACTGTATTATTTCATCTACCGGTGGGCTAATCAGGGGGAGTGTCCAAACCCCACCCTGCTCAACTACATAAAATAAAATGAATACCTAGCATCAATAAAATTAAATCACAATGTGATCCTAAATCGTTATAAAAATGATTTCTCTCTTTAAAACGCTCAATTTGTATGTATGCCTATATAATTTGGATACGACAATGCAGATTTCCATAAAAAGGAACCTGGCAGACTCCCTTCTGCAAAAAAAAACTGGAATCCGTCGCTGGCTAATTTATAAAACATTAAAAATTGTATCAATGAAAGTATTCTTCATCGATTTTTCAGGTCAGTTAGTAAAGCTGCAAAAGTGAAAGGTGATGAGGATATTTTATTACACATTAGAGGAAAAGACTGTGTGGCTATAAAGAGGTCTGCTACCATGCATTATGTCGCTGCTCAAATTGTCAGAACCTTTGGGAGCAGGACAATCAATCCTAATGAAAACTGTGATTACAGTGATAGTGACGATGATATTGTGATAAAAACATTTCACCCTTTTTCGATAATGGTTTTTATTTGTGCCTTATATTCGCTTGTATTTTATGTCTTAAACTCTATTCTAGATTGTAATTAATTTGTGCTTTATTTTGCTTATTAAATTCTACCTATTTTTATTATCTTTTTTTACAAATATAGATTTAATTGGTGTACATGTACATGTAATTAACATTCTACTCCGGAGACCTACATGTACATGTATGACTGTAAATCCCTTTCAAAAAAGCCAGAACATATTTAGACCCTTAAGACTCAAAAGGAGAAACAACTATGGAAAATCATAGATAATTTTCTTGCAATGTAGTCAACATAGGGGGGGGGGGGCACCAAATCCTGGGAAAATTGGGGCAAACAATTGTACTTTGTAAAAGTTGTATAAAAAATATTGTGTTCTTGAATGTGTCCAATTTAAACTTTCAAGCAGACGGGTAAAGTGAAAAACAAATTTTATTTCATCTACAGCAAATCGCGTTTCCGAAAGTCAAATAATCCAAAATTTTCTGGGGGGAGGGGGAATACAATATCAGCCCCGCTTCTTCGCCTCTCAAAGAAAACCGGCGGCGCTGTCTATAATCCGGAAATGTTTCGGGCATTTCTAGTTTTGCTTCCCTAACTGTCATCGAGGCCCTAATGAAACACTAATTTTACTCTTTTGTAATTGAATATCACAAATTTGTACTGAGTTGACTATGGATTAAATTATTTTGTCTGGAGCCACTGTACTTTGTGCGACATTTTTCAGGTATTGAATATTATTTGTGAATTGGATGGTTGGAATTCAGAGTGAGATTTTGGTTACAAAACCATTGGATAATTTTGGAGTTGCCTACACGGGCTAGAAAAGCCAAAAACGCATTTGCGGCCATTAAATTTTCTAAATTTTCTTTGGGTGGGGTGTGGGGCCCCCATACCGCGCGACTATTGATTGGTGGTTTGGGATTCGGGTCAGCCAGGTAGGCTATATTAGAATAAATTGAGGTTGCTGTATTCACTGACTGGAATAGAAGGTAAACGAGTTTGTGGCAGTTAAATTTTCTCCCAACGGTCCCCGATTTCCTGGACTGTTAACAATTGATTGGAATTCAAGTCAGCCACCTTAATTACACTATATTAGACCACTTTGAAGTTGCTTTGTTCACCGGCTGAAATAGCAGGAAAACGTGTTTGGAGTCGTCAAATATTCCAAAATTGTCTTTGGCGGGAGGGGGGCATATAAACTAAGCTTCGCTTCTTCGCCTATCAAGGAAAAATCGACGCCGCTGCCTGTAAAACTGAAAAATGTTCGGCATTTCGGGTTCTGCCTCCTAACTGTCGTCGAACCCATACGCCATGAGTTACAAATACATAAACAACTGTTTTTAGTTGTGTATGTTATAAATTTTATTTATTATTACAATTACAAGTAAATAAAATTTAGTTCTCTTTTATTGATGATTTAGAACTTAAGAACTTATTCATCTCAAAAGAGATATTGTAGAACCTGTCATGGGCCTTCAAATACATTCTTTTTTATATGGTAAAAACTGCTTTTTTTTGGCACCAAACACCCCCCCCCCCCAGTCAAAAATTCCCCCCTATGCCTATGAAATTAGGTAAAGCTTCCAGCCCAGGAACCCCACCCCAATCACCAAAAGAAACAGTGTCTAAATGTCTCATAGTCATTTGTACGTCCAATGCAACGATCTTGTAAAATTGGGTCAAATATATTTATCAAGCACACCAGTAGCACCCTTATTTTATGATTTAAACTATACTTCTTCGCATTAAAATGTAAGAACTACATTTGTGGCTATCTTAGTTCTAATTATACTCGCGTTGTAGGGTTTTATTTATCTTAAAATGTTCCCATACAGTAAACGCCACATCTGTACGCATTCGCTATAGTGTAAACAAAACCACGTGCTATTTTTTGTTTACATACTAACGATTGGCTAATTAAGCACACGTGACCAATATCTATGTCCATATATGGTTAAAAGAGTAGCATTTCTCATCAAATCGTCCACCAATTTCTGATCGCTACATAAAAAATACTGCAGGGTTAGGGAGCTAGAACTGTTCGCATTTTTAATCAGAATATATATCTCTATTAGATTACAAAAAATCTTTTACATTTCTTTACCCTGGAGCAAGATGTTTTTTCTGTTGATATTATTAGGTGTCGGCTACTGGCCTAACACAGGTTTTGTCGAATTTGGTGATGTTGTGACATTTGACTATGCTTTTCAGGCACTACATGATGAAAATAATAACATATCCCATGTCTGTGTTACAAAATATTTAACGGTATTTATATAACGTTATAGACAAAAGAATTATTTAATAATATAAGCTGTACAATAATTTGGCCATCGATATACCGGATGACCACCGTTCGGCTATTTCACCGGCAATGCAACGTGGTTTAGCCGGAAGTCGATAAAAGTTCGCCCGCGGCGTACGCCGAGTGCGCCGCTTTGTCGGCAGCGGCGATCACCGGCGCAAGATGGTGAACATGACAACAAGATAGGAATGCCATTAAATACGAATATTAAAATTAAACCAAATGCCTTGGAATAGAATTGGAAATTCTTAAAACCGAATGATCATATGTCATTTATTATTTTCGGTAATACTGCTAATAATAATTTCCTGCTTATTTTGCGGTAACTTACTTATACCTATAGTATAACTTATAGTCATACTTTTATGAATACTGTTTTATTAAAACATGTCAGGTAACCAATTTAATATTATGATATAATTATCTGGAGCCAAATTTGTTATCAACCGGGTCACTTGATTTGCTCTGATACGGTAACCTGACTTGATTTGCTTTGCTCTATCCCTGGCTGAGTAACCAACAGTAGTTATACCTTCGGAGAAGAGTAGCCAGGGAGCGAGGCCATGTCTTTGTGGTCAGAAATACATGCAGATAAGAAATCATATTCTAAACGTGTTTACATGAAAGGATCAAAACGATATTCTCAATCTAAAGATGACTCACGTTATTATACCGTCACGGTCGTCAGTTGCTGTAGGTTCGATTCAGAAGACTTTAGCGTGTGTCTGGTAAGGAACTCCATACTGAGTTATATCTTCCGGACATTTGAGGTGTGGTTCACTCCCAGCTTAAATTAAAATAAAGATTGAATAATATAACATACAAGATTAAATAACATAATATTTTAGATATAACATTCAAATCTGGAGTTTAGCGTCCTGCTTTTCTGAAAAATCCGGGCTAATAAAAAAATGCGCCGTCAAGTGTCTTATAAAGGGAATCTTGCCGGTATAGTGGATCTATGGCCTATTCTTATTTAAAGGTTATTATACGTGCGGGGGCACGGTGGCTAAGTGAGTAATACGCTGGCTCGCTTGTCTGGTGGACGAGGGTTCGATCCGAGAAAGTTCATCGGGATTTTCCGGAATGATTTCCCCTTGTCAGCGGTGCAGGACGAAGGTCCTGATAAGGACAACTGTCTAATCGTTTTTATGGGACGACAAACCGAGGTCCCGTGTACACATTGGCATGCACAAAAAGATCCCGCGGCAGTTGGAATTCGATATAAGAGTGCGCCACAGTGCCGTTTACCGGGAAAAATTCCTCTGATTTCACACTGTATGCCGTATGCCCGTCTTCATTAGTCCCGTCGGAGCAGAACAAAAGACGATGTCCTTTTCCTTTTACGTGCACGCAAACTACAACACATCGGTATTCCAGCACCACCTCGGAATACCCCGAGGAACTTTCTCGAAGCAGTAAAATCTACCTGATAAATTACTAATACTCACAGTTAGTCGCTCGGTTACATACAGTAAATACACAGGAACGCTTTCTTCGTGATATATTGACTGTTTCAGCTTGTTCATATTCTTCAAAATAAGATGATAAAATATCTATTATTTATCTACATTTATTGTATTTTATATGTTAATATTGGTGTATTATTCAAGAACCAGTTAGATTGCCATTTGTACAGCATATTTGTTATGTGACTTGGCCTATCTATGTAAACCAGTTACGACATTACATCTATATTATAAGTGAATACAAATTTTACAAGACAACAAAACCAAATCCCCCAATAGCCTTATTTTTAAATATAATCTCTGGAAAATGTCAGACTAAACAGATAAATAAAATAATCACCATGCATCTAACATTATTTTAACGCAAAGTAAGTAATTGAAATTGTGTAGAACGCTTTTAATTACACGGATGTTGTAATAGTTTGTTTCTCACTTCGTAGATTTTATTTAAATTTGTTTGTTAACTATAATTACGTAATTATATCGTTACATTAAGAATAAAGTCGTTTAACTGTTTGAATTTATTCTTAATGTAACGATATATATTACGTAATTATAGTTAACACGCAATTTTGCTATGTCCTTATCTTCTTCTGTATTTAAACATCTGTTTCCTATGTGCAGTTTAACATTAAATATTATTATATAATTATTTTAATCCTAAGCTTGTATATATGTTCTGTATTCTATTGTAACTTTAGTCTTAATGACCGACTCGACCTAGCGATACCTATCTCGTTATTGTGACCGTTAACCAGTTTTGGACACTCGTTATTAAAAGTACAATTTTAACTATTTATCTGAGTTTTCGTCGTAAGTGTTGCAATAAGCTACAACCCCCAGAAAGCAGCACTTCGGCACTACAATGTGGCCTTTCTTTATACATGAATTCTAGCCAAATCATTTTAGACATGATACTATTATTCTTAAATTATTTTTTAGGCCACCTTTTATGTAACTATATTTCTTTTATACTTTGTATAGGTTTGGGTGTAACTATAATTACTTTCTCTGAATACATTTACCAAGAATACTTTACATATAATATATTATCTTGTCATTTAAATTCGGCAATTCGAGTATACATTTCTGTTGTTATATATTATTGATAATTCCAAGTATTAACTATATAATTAAAGATTGGAAACGAGGGGAAATCCCCTTAATAGATAAAGGATTACCTACAGTGGGGGGTTTAATAGTATCTAAGGCATTCATGTTGTGTCAACAATAATGCTTTACCTTATGAATGTAAATACAACACGATTCAAAATATGTAGACCGAGATCTTAAGAAAGTAAGCGAGAGAGAGAGAGAGAAATGGGGATTAACGCCCACTCAACCCAACTAGGTCATTTCGGGACTGACATACGGTTTTAATTTTTTAATGTCAATAATTCGCTTGTGCGTAGGGGTCTTTATCAGTGGGAGGCTCAGGAAACCGGAGTGCCCGGAGGAAACCCTCGAGGTTGAGAAGGCGTCCCTATATCCATGCCACATACGCTCACACCAGGGCTCGAAACCACAGCCGCAAGCCAGAGGTGGCCGGCCAGCTAAAGTTCGAAGCGCGGCACCCTAGACCACTAGCGAAATGTCATATACAATAAGACATTAATTAATTTAGACTATAATCATCCTTTAAACATATTAAATTCGTCATTTTAATTTTTAATCCCGCTCAGGCATACAATAGATGTTGTTTTCTAGAACCCACCTGGGGTTGTCATTCTAAATTAATAGATATAAACTACAGGTAGCTCACTACATGTATTATTTTAGTGTTTTCTGAGATTCATCGCCCTTATTGTTAAAATTATTTGACTTTCTAACACCTGACGTCAATATCGCCATTGAAGAGACGACCACTGTCAAGATTGGTCGCATTGTTTTGTAAATCATTTTAGTGAAGCTTGTACCACAACAGGCCCGGGACTGTACAGCGCAGTGGACGCTTACGGCTGGCCCCCGGAACCATTCACTTGATTTGATAATTGCTATTTTTTGCAATGTCTATTTCTGTCTTGTCCGCAGGTTTATCTTGTATATTTTTGTTTTGCGTGTAGTGCAGTCCTTCTGAACTTACTAATAGATTATATGAACATGTAAGAGCTAAATCAGCGTATTGTCGGCTCTTGCCTGATTTCAATTTATTAACATAACTTGGCTACTAAGAGATTGAGTATACGATGTATGTCATTATAGATTTCGTTTATTATCGTAACAATTTTCCTTGACAACCTGTTTATGCTAATTCTTGTCCAAACATCAAACATTCGTAAAAATCTAAATTTAAAGGAGCTAATAGTTAGTGCAGGGGGAATGCGCCACATGTGATTTACAAAAAGGACAAATATAACGACAAGACATCATACTCCGAAACAGCAAACAAAACAAACAAAAAAACAATTCAAAAAAGAGTCCGTAACTCAATATCATCCAAAATCTTCCACGATGAAAACACGCTTTATCTAAATCTTACATCATGCATCTGTAACATCACACCACATTGAGAGAGAGAGAGGGAGAGAGAGAGAGAGAGAGAGAGAGACAGACATGGGGTTTAACGTCCACTCGACACAAACTAGGTCATTTCGGGACTAACATATTATGGTTTTAATTTTATTTTAATAATTCGCTTGCAGGGGTCTTCTTTAGCAGTGGGGGGGGGGGAACTGGAGGACCCTGAGAAAATCACGAGGTCGGACAGGCGAGGATTCGAAACCACGCCGGTTGACTCAATGACAGACATTATGATACAGCGCACACGCGCTAACCATTCAGCCATTGAATTGTAATTACCTGGGCATGGTATGGGTGAACCTTGTCATTGACCTTCAAAACATTGGATCCGTGTTACACCAGAATAGTCTGATTTACAGGTCACTCTACATGTAATCCCGTGGTACTTGGAGGTTCTGATGAACTAAATGAAGGCCTTTAATCTCTAGAACGAGTCCCACAACCAGCTCAAAAATAAGGGTATTTCCCATATAGTTCCCTTCATAACAAGGGTATTTTCCCATATAGTTCCCGTTTCAACAAAGAGGTCATTTTCAAAGCATAAAAAGGTTGAAAACTTCCGTGTTTGCCAGAAGATATATCAGACGTGGCTATACAAACAGTAAAGGTGGGTATGTATTATTTCAATCTTATTTCTTTCTTTTTGTAAGGACTATGGTATTTGTTTTTGAGATAAGATACACAAAGCGAACTAGCGAAGATTTCCACATACTCGATGTGTTTCATATTTAACTTTATTGTAAAATAAATTATTCTAAAATTATGTATGTTTCTGAAGATAATACTTAACAAATTTATGCCCATTGACTAAGAAATAAAAAGCCCCAATCTTGTAAATATGTAAATACCCTACACTAAGAAAGAGTGGCTTTAGACGATTTGAAGTACAAACTTACTCCAATGGAGTGTAAATCCTTAGTTACACTATTTTGTGTAACTATGACCGTGTGGTCCGTCAGATATTACAAGAGACTGGAATGATTCTTCAATTCTTTAATACTGGAAACTTATAATAATAATTATCTACATACACTTTACAGGACTGCGGATAACCGACAAGTACCTAATGCTACTAAGTCGGATAGACCTACAAGACTGACGTATCAAGTACAGTCACATATATTTATATGGAATTACTTCTAATCACTTGAGATCAAGTGTTGACATGCATTGATGTAATAATGTACAATATAAGAAATTAAACAATGGTAAATAAAACAATTAATAGATTAATCATACGATTGGCATGCTCACTAGAAAGGCCATATTGACAGTTAGTTTCTATCTATACCAGTTTTATACACTATAAGGGATTATAATAAATTAACCTGTCATTAGCATTACATAACATTTCACCTTTGGCTATAGTCACCTTTTAATAGCACACATATATAATTCATGTTTTAAAGAAATATAATAGTTATTGTCCTGAGAGTTTAAAATAAATTCAGTTTGAAGGCTTTCACTTTTAAAATTAATAAAGCATTATCTTAAATATTCAAGTTTTAAATTATAACATATAACTGCTATAACCTGCACGGTTATATATTCTCCTCGCTCGCTAATTTATAATACGTCCTCGTATTATATTGATCAGCAAATAAATTTTATAAATTGAAACTTGGATCATTGAACATTGAACTAAAATTGTACAGAACTCCACATGTTCTTAAAGGGTACATGATCAATAAATTGTCTAAAATTAAAATCTGGGTCTTCCTTGAAAATTTTATCAATCCACTCCCACTGATACGTATACTGGAGACTAGAATCGTTGAGAAAAACACGTCTTTCTGACAGATAATATTCTATATTTGTTTTTATATCACAGAATCCTGCGCACAATTTCCATCGTCTTCCATCTGGGTGACCTTCAAAATCACTACGTCTGCTACATGCCAGTTGGTCTTGTTCCTCTTGTACTAATGGATATCTTTGGTGAACTACATTTCTAACAACTTCAGGTACAGGTCCAGGAATTTTGATTCTATGGTTTTCTATATACGAAATATCTGTTTCATCTAAATCGCTTTCCTGAACCCATTCCTTTAGTTCCACTTGGTATTCTGGCTGTCCCTTCTTATTTAGGCGTTTCTGCACGACTTCCCTGGTACGTTGAGCATCCGTGTTTGATTTGGAGGGTGTATATTCGACTGTCTGACAACTTTTAGTAAAGACCGTTGGAAACGCTACAACGCTTTTGTCAAGAGAGCATGTTTTGATGGTTTGGCATTCACTATCTAATGTTGATGGCTTGATAACTGGCTTGACAAATTCACTTACTGTAGGAGATACAATGTCAACATACGGAATGTTAGTGCTTTTTTTAAGTCCACACCTTTCTTTAAATTTTTGGGATCTCATGACATCTCGGGCTCTTCTGCTGGCCGATTTCTTCACTCCGTTTTGACCACAGACATTTCTCCAAGTCAGAATTATTGAAATGTTATTACCTCCATTTTCGATTTTCCATTGGTGTGCCTCTGTATTCAAATCCATCACTTTAATTATTTCTTCTAGTTTTCGTGGTATAATTTGTTCCATCTTTTTGATTCTTGATTCTTGGGGTACTCGCTTTGGCTTGTAAGAGGCTGGAATCTCACCACACAAGGCTTCTGCACCAAATATGACCGTGTGGTCCGTCAGATATTACAAGAGACTGGAATGATTCTTCAATTCTTTAATACTGGAAACTTATAATAATAATTATCTACATACACTTTACAGGACTGCGGATAACCGACAAGTACCTAATGCTACTAAGTCGGATAGACCTACAAGACTGACGTATCAAGTACAGTCACATATATTTATATGGAATTACTTCTAATCACTTGAGATCAAGTGTTGACATGCATTGATGTAATAATGTACAATATAAGAAATTAAACAATGGTAAATAAAACAATTAATAGATTAATCATACGATTGGCATGCTCACTAGAAAGGCCATATTGACAGTTAGTTTCTATCTATACCAGTTTTATACACTATAAGGGATTATAATAAATTAACCTGTCATTAGCATTACATAACATTTCACCTTTGGCTATAGTCACCTTTTAATAGCACACATATATAATTAATGTTTTAAAGAAATATAATAGTTATTGTCCTGAGAGTTTAAAATAAATTCAGTTTGAAGGCTTTCACTTTTAAAATTAATAAAGCATTATCTTAAATATTCAAGTTTTAAATTATAACATATAACTGCTATAACCTGCACGGTTATATAACAATATACACGATAAATTGTGTAAGTTTACACTAACAAAAGTGAATCAGCTGTTCGCCCTTGATCGGTGTTAAGTATACTGAAAATAAATGTAATAAAACATAATTTTGGGTATTATTTATTTCTCGAGGAGGGGTGGGTAACTGGAACAAATAAAGCAGTAGTATTGTACACTTTTTGTAGTGAAACTTTACGCTTATAATTTTAGCACGATAGAAGGTGTAACATTTATGTATTGCTAACTATATTTATGGTGTTAATTTACACCAACCGTAATGCATTCACATTTCGCTTGCTGGGATTTTATATTAGCACGATAAAAAGTGTAAAACTTCACTGAAAACCGTATAAATCATTACCCTGAGATCGTTGAATATTCACCCTTCTATTCGTGTATGTTTTAAGTTATTTAACACTATTTCGAATGTACCATATACCAAACGAAAGTGTTTGAGATTCATATTTACATTTACAGTGTTAATTTACACGAATGGTAGTGTATTCATATTATTATCTCCCTTTACGTAAATAGCTGAATTTGAATATATGCAATTATAATTAATAGGCATATTCTGCGACGTACTTGACATAACTAGATTGTACTTCTGTATGTCAACGTTATCATAAATAACATTGTGTCCATCTGTTAAATAATGTTGCATTTATATCGTTGACAATGTATACTTTGTTTACATAAGGCAGGTATACTTGATAATATTGCATGACTATGGAATGAATTCTCAGATTAATCGCCATCTTGTCGAGGCGGCCAGGCTAAAGTGTTACCCAGCACTAGTACCCTGGGTCGGTTGTTCCCACTGGGATATCCGTTTCCAAGGTCGTAGCGAGGCTTTAGTATTTACACCAATAGTTCTTGGTAAATGCTCCTAGAACGCACAGACCTTAAACTCCTTGTAGTTTAAGAACAAATACAGCCTTGGGGTGATTTTACCCGTGACTGAGAGTTTAGCAGTCTAGTGGTGTATTTTTTTCCCTTAAAGAAGTAAAAGTTTACACCGAACTTGTAGCTTATCAGTCACTCCGGTAGTGTAAGGTTATCCTTCATATTTTACATGTTTACGCCGAACCAAGACTGCAACGGTCGCTCCTGTGGCGTAAGGTTACCCTATATGTTGTACATCTTTTCACTGGACCGAGAGCTTAGTAGTCGTTATAGTAGCGTAAGTGTAGCCCTATTCGTGTACGTTTTCGCCACACCGGGAGCTTCGCATCACCTGTACCAGTGAAAAATTACACCTAATGCTACATATTGTTGCACTGAAGATGCACCCTAAAAGGTGTATATAACCACCACTCGAAGGTAAATATGTTGGTGTAACCTTACACCGAGCTCTCAGTTACACTTCAGTTACACCTTTTGTGGAGGCAGCAGGAGTTCACCCTAAATTAATGTAATCTCGGAAATTATTTTTTACAGTGTATCGCTCATAGGTCATGTATTTGATCTAAGTTGTAAATAAAGTTATGTTTTTATGATTGTCTTGTTTCGCCAGTTAACCTTAATGAAAATAGCGTCAATAGGTCATACATGTATAGTAAATTTAGTAGCCAACAATATTTAAAGGGAGTGGATATTCGCCATTCGAATGGCGAATAGCCTAGACCCATAAGGATGGTTATTCGCCATTCGTTTTATATAATAACACTAAAATTCTTGCAGATTGTCGGTGCTTTTATTCAAAATACAGACCCAGAATCCATTTTTAATTGTCATTTGTTTTTTGAAGCTTCATAGTGCATATAAACACCTTCGTTCACAGCGAAGCGTAGACAGCGAATCCAACATCGTGTGTAGATGGAAGTAGCACACATGTGAAAAGTTCCGTATTCTGTAAAATTCTGTATCTTTACTACGGTAACCAAGAAACATTGAAAGTAGATAAAATACGAACTGAATCTAATTTCATGCCTGCGAAAGCAACAGCTTAGGGGCTTATTAAAATTGTTCTACCTGATCTGCCAGCCTGCCTACCGCCCGGAGTAGGCTACCCTTATTATGTAATTGTCAACCGTGTCTTCTATCAATATGGGCCTATCCTTCGTATATACATTTTATTTTCAACTATGCGTGTTATATTTGCCACCCGTATATTTCTTTTTCGTATATACATTTCGAGAGAGAGAGAGAGAGAGAGAGAGAGAGAGAGAGGGGGGGGGCTCAATGACATCCCGTATTCATTTGCCTACATTTCTTTCTCAACCGTGTGTTTTATTGTCAAACATATAATTCACTTACATCTACTCACATAGGCGTACCAGCAAAGGATGATATCGTTGACTAAGGGACTAAACTTTATATTAGGATTGAACTTTATATTAGGATTAAACATATATTAGGATTAAACTTTATATTAAACTTTATATTAGGATTAAACTTTATATTAGAACATTTAAAGTCATTTTAATACACAGTGACATTTTTTCAGGGCATCCCTTTCTTCAGGAATCATGATTTACTTTTAAGCGACCGGCTTTGCACGCCGCGTCTCTGTGTACTCTAAACGATATAATTTGTAGGCATGATTATAATTTGTTTAGCTATTTTCGCTTGTCAGTCGTGCATGACGGAGGGCCTGACAAGGACAGCTGGGTAGTCGCTCGTCGGATAGGACGAAAAAACAAGGAACCGGGCTGTATACATTGGCGTATCCGGGCAAATGTCCTTAATTTGAAAGCGGAGAGAGAGAGAGGGGTTGAGAGAAAGTGTGGGGGGATTTCGGGAATACAAATAGGATTCCATTTTTTTTTATAATTCCATTGTGCGTAGGGGCTTTTAGACTTTAGCAGTAGTAGGACGCGGGGAAAACCGATGGGGTTGGACAGGCGACCATACTCCTTGTCACGTTCAACAGTGGAATCGAAACTACGACGAAATTAAAATGAGAATATCACAAACTGTTTAAATTTGACTTGTAACAAATAGCTATAATAGTGCGAAAGTAGATGATGTAAAATGAATAATTTCATTCAAATTACTCTATTGCAAGCGAAGATATTGGCCTTTGAAGGTTTGATAGACGTGTGCAATAATTTCAACCACGGTCCTGGCTGATCGAAGCTAAGTCTCGGTCCGTCTGATGTCCGCCATATTAAATAAATCAAAGTATAGCTGAATCGTTTTAATCTGTCGGAGAAATCTAATGCCATCCAGAGTTGATTAAGGCCTGGATCAGTTAATTAATGCCTAATTAATACTTAAGAAAACATTTCAGGCCCAAAGAAAGACCTGCAATAAGCAGATTTAGCTCTTGCATAATGCATGTTTAATAAAGAGAACAAAACACGAAGGCTTTTAATGGTGTTCTATTTCAGCTAGCACGAGAACGTAACTAACAACGCTGAGATATAGACGACTGGATGCCTTTAGTCAATTTCTTTATTAATGCCGTACTATCTTAAAAATAAGTTAATTTTATACTTAATTGCAGGCTTTATGATACAGCGCGCACGGCCATCCAACCCCCCGAATATCGAAAGGATCCACCCGAACGACACTACGTTGTCCCCTGTCAGACCGCCCCCCCCCCCGTCTTGCTTCACTGATAAGGAGGTCTAGGAGGAACCATGCCGAACAATAATAAACATTCTCATCCAACACCGTGTATGATCATCAGACTCATGCAAAATATAGTAGATCATTTATTGCTGAACCAACAAAGTGTCACACCCTTCCCATGGTAGGAAATTTAACGTCCTACTGTTCTGCTGGGAATCCGCTATTGTAGAAGGACTATGAGGGACTCTTATATCGAATTCTAACGAGTAGGCCTACACGGGACATTCTTTTTTTACGTCTCAGCCAAATGACTATAAGTCTTCCTTTCTTTGCCAGACCACCGTAAGGGGCAACCACGCCGGAAACTCCAGACTTACCGACTGAGCCACCTGCCCCACTTTAGCCGTGCCCCAAATATGGCTGGCGTGTGTGTGTGTATGGGGGGGGGGGTTAACGCGTGCGCCTTGAATCATAAGGTGTTATATAGTCAAGTCCCATGGCTTTGATTCCGCGAAGAAGGCCGTCTGTCCAGTCACGTGGGTTTTCTCTGGGTCCTCCGACACCCCACCCCCATTGCTAAAGAGCTCTATACGCAAGTGAATTATTAAAATAAATTTGAGTCATATTGACGCTTATAGGCTTTTTATATCATATGGTACATCCATAAAGGATCCCCCCAGATGTTATGTTATAATTGTATGACCAGCTTATGTTATAATTGTATGATCAACTTTTGTTTTGAAATGTGTATGCTGTCCACAGTGGATGCAATGATACAAAAAAATCTATCTATCTATCGATATGTTAGTCTAGAAGAAATTACTTAGTCTCCAACAGACGTATGGCGAACCGACTCTCTCTCTCTCTCTCCTCTCTCTCTCTCTCTCTCTCTCTCTCTCTCTTTCCATGCGATGTGTGTCCAATCAGGGTATACAGTGAATATCCACATAAAATAAAACATTAGCCATACCAAAAACAGAAAGGTAAAATATGAAGTATTTATTATTACCTTATTCTACATATCTTTTTTTGTGCGGGCATTCATTTTTATTTTTCATATTTTCATAGCAACAGGTTCTTATTTCATTTTTTTTATCTACCCGAACCTTTCAATTTTAACCGCTGTTTATTTCCAATCCATATATTTGAATAAAACTATTTTGTCTTATTTAAACCTTTCCAAGGCAGGTCATAAAGTATGGTACTTTTTTAGGTAGTCACCGCTAGGCTATAAATAGACCTCCAATGGCACTGTGCCAAACAACGTTTGTTGTAGTACTAGTAGTAGTTATTTTCGCATTTTTACTACAACAAAAATGATGTATGTGCATTTTGCACAACGAAGTTAAACTAGTTTAAGTGCTTGGTAGCATTACCCTTCGACCAGGCATCGTGATAGGACAGAAAATATCGATTAAAAAAAACGAATGGAGAATAACGTAAACGAATGGCAAATAACGTAAACGAATGGCGAATAACTCTTTGCCATTCGAATGGCGAATAACTCTTTGCCATTCGAATGGCGAATATCCTCTGCCATATTTAAAGCTTGGTTCATCTAAGACACAGATGTTTTAGCAGTTATAATAGCTTTCTTAAATAAGTTGTTATGTTTTGCTGTGTACTGTTGACGCCACGCCCGTCAACCGTTGCCATGCCTCGTATATTCAAACTTCATTTGTATTTTTCTTCTGATGAGTGTGGAGTACCAGATGAAACTTTAAGTAAAAAACTTACATATTTCCTATTTTTAGTTATTTATATTTTAGTACTTTAAAATGTTAAAATGTTATTAAACCAGTGTTGAAATCAGTTTGTGTCGGCATACCTTTTTATCTATTCATCATTTACCGTGAAACAAAGTAGTACAACTTTGCGGTTGTGCTAATAATTTTGGATATATATATATATATATATTTATCTTATAAGTCATGTCATCCCCGTCATGTTAAAAATAATATACCGTTTTCTCTTGCTAGAAAACTATGCACTATAATTTTAAACGAAGATCTTAGAATTCAACGACTTAATGAATTGAGATCCAATTTATTGAAGAAGGATTATCCACTTGAGGTTATTAATATAGGTATTGGTAAAGCTAGGGGCCTTACTACTGAAGCATTAAGAACTCCTAAAGAAAATAATATTTCTTCTTGTATTACCTTTATTTCGACTTATAATCCTCGACATAATAATTTTTTTCAATATATTTATGATACTAAGAATGTTCTCCTTTCTAATGATAATCTTTATAATCAATTTCATGGTATAGAATTAATTAATAGCAAACGTCAGCCCCCCAGCCTTAAAAAGTTACTCACTAGAGCTAAGTTTCAAACTTCTTTTTATGGAACTTTTACTACTTCGAAGTGCCATAGCCCACTTTGTAAATGTTGCCAACATATGATTATTGATAGTAAATTCAAGTTTTCTAATATTAATTATACATTTAATATTAATCATAATATGAATTGTAATACTAAAAATGTAATTTATGTTCTTATCTGTAATATGTGTTCGAATAAGTATATAGGGGAATGTTCAACTGAATTACGTGCACGCATCCGAGTTCATAGGCAACAGAGTTTACAAACTAATCCTGTCTTGAAAGTCTCTAAACATTTAAATACGTGTGCTAAGAATTTAAATATTAAATTCAGTATTTTTCCTTTTTATAAAGTCAATATTGACAATACTATTAAGAGAAGGAATATGGAATCACACTTTATTGACCGGTTCAAACCGGAGTTAAATGCATAATTTTATTTGTCCCCTTCCTACCGTATTAATATTCTAAATTTTAAATAGAATCTTAAACTATAATTTTACACTGTTTACTTCTAACACCATTTAAGGGTATTTTAAACCCTATATTACTTTATTTCTCTATAATCGGTTTATTAGAGAATGAAGTGGTTATAAACTAATTTACAACCAAATTACATAATTGATCTATTGACATCTAATTCATCTCTTCACTTCTGTATGGTTCTATTGTCTAATTACGCCTGGAAGAATATGTTAATTATTATAGCCAGATTACTTAATTGGTCTATGAACATTGATTGATCTAATTATTCTTATATTGACTATACCAGGAAGACTATGTAGATTAATGTCACGTTATGTACTATATACTTTTAAACCTTTGTTGTATGTTACTTAATATTATTTATAATCCATTGTCATGGAAATCTATTGTTCTAAGAATGTATATATATATGTATCGTATTTGAATATTCTATATGCATTATTAATATCTGAAGACGCCTATAGAGGGCAGATAGCTAGCTTATATGACTTAATGTATGTCGGAATGAAGTAAAGTGGAGAATTTTTTACCTGGACGTATTTTTTTATTTTTATATGTATATATATATATATATATATATATGCGCCCTGGGATTTACCAGAGGCACCGATATGTTATCGGAGATATTTGTGTTAACCCCTATAAAATGGGATGCCCCACCCCTCTCCACACCTTGTTCTAGCTGGATATTCTTATTAAATTTAGAGTCCTTGCAGGGTGAGAAAACCTAATGACATGGGATAAAACCACAAGATTGCGAAGGAATATGTATCATCAAGTCACATACGCTCACAACAGGAAACCACAAGATTGAGAAGGAATATGTATCATCAGGTCACATACGCTCACAACAGGAACCACAAGATTGAGAAGGAATATATGTATCATCAAGTCACATACGCTCACAACAGGAACCACAAGATTGAGAGGGAATATATGTATCATCAAGTCACATACGCTCACAACAGGAACCACAAGATTGAGAAGGAATATGTATCATCAAATCACATACGCTCACAACAGGAACCTAACCCAGAACTACAATCCCGAGGTAGCTGGCCAGATATAGCTTTAAGCGCGACATCTCCCCAATACTATCCGAGAAAAATTACACACACCTTAACTTCGAAGGGGACATCCCCACTCCATCCAATATACATCAGTACCAATACATTTCTATCCCCTTCCAAGTTAATGAAATGCCTTATCAATCGTATGGTTTTACTCCTTCTCCTTATTTTCCTGCCACATCAAGGACCCCGAATTTAATAAGATAAAGGTTCCCATGATGGTGGAACAAGGTGTGGGGAACGGCGGGGTGGAGCGGGGCGGGGCTGGTGCGGAGTGGGAATGGGGTCCTAGTAGAAGCCCGACATGATCGCCCCACTTGCGTCAAGGTAAATTAGGCTTTGGATGGGTTGTAAAAGCGAACAAATGGATCTTTATTCTGCAAGTTTATTATTGAATAATGCACAAAATTATACAGCTTAAAACATCGACTGAGATGTGTTTGATTGTATTATCTCGAGCGCTTGACTTAATTATCCCGAGCGCTCGACTTAACTATCTCGAGAGCTCGACTTCGCTATCATTTAGTTTATATAACTTGAATGTAGATATTAATAATCTATATTTTAGGACTTCGTATTTTGTCTAATGCTTTAGATGGTTCGTACTTGGTTTTATTTAATTTTATACATGTGTCACCTTTCTGTCTTACGTATTTGCCAACGTCAGGGTACGATTGTTCTATTGTTCAATTAGCCTATTCAGATTTGTTCAGATGCTCTAAGTACTAAAATGGCACTTTTACGTTAAATAATATATTTTTTTAATACCTGCAATATACAATCTATGATCATTATTATGGTTTCTACACTTCTCTTAAATTCAACCGTTTCCATGCAACACTGGAAGTTGTTTCTGTCACCTTTTAAAAGAAACCAACAAGGAATAGGCTGACAACCATCAAAAATATTTGACACAAATAAAAATAAAGTAGACCTAACATGTTTATATTTTTATTGGCAAGATACAATCAGTTATTTCAGAAATATCCATGTAATTGAATATCAACCTAGAATTATCTAACATAATGTAGGGTCTTTCTAAACCAAAGAACATGCCTGCAATTACTTATTCCCTTTAAGAAACCATAAAATAAAAAGCAATCATTCTCATCAATTGATTAAAATTTGAAGAGAGAGGGAGAGAAAGAGGGAGAGAGGGAGGGGGGGGGGGCTTCAATGACAAACGTCAAAGAACGGAGATAATGGGAAAAACATATCCGAGTTTTGATTGCCTGATATTACGAATTGTTGAAAAAATAATGAGTCGAAGCGAGAACAGGTGAAATCGAGGCATTGCATTCCTGTTCTTTTTTTATATTGTATATTTGTGAAGTTCGGTATGGTGTATGTATATATATATACGATTAGAAGGTCAGATTTCTGTGGTCAAATCAAAATATCGCCTTTTCTGCTGAACAGTTTCTTATAATAGTCACATTTATAAACGGAAAACTTTTGAAGTCCCAGAAAAGGCCAAAAATTGAAAAATTAGTCGTTTAGTGCATGCTCTAGTCAACCAAGTTGATCACTTCCTTTAAACCAATATGAAAATACGAATAATCTACTGTTGTTATTATGTATACAAATTTATAAACACTCGGCTGAATTACGATCCCAATTTATCTATGACTGTCAAGATATCTATTCTATTTCAGGAATGGTTGTGTCAATTTATAAAGTAGCCATTTTCCTGGTATTACTGTTGAGTCCAGTGAAAGGATTGAAAATTAATAACATTATTGAAGATGTGGTAATAAAATATACGCAATATCTGAGTTTTAGAGGACAGTGTAGGCTAATTAATAGGGGTCTGTGGCTCTAGCAATTAGTCATAAGAATGGGATGTCTTTAGAGATAAATGGTTAGGTACCGGTCTTCTTCGGCCAAGTTTGAATCCTGGCAACAACTTGGAGATTTTTTCAGATGCACGTTATTCTTACACATGTGCTATGTTCCGTCTATATAAATTAAATATACGATATAATACAACAACCATAGATAGGGAGTGAAATGGGGTTTAACGTCCACTCGACACAAACTAGGTCAATTCGGAACTAACGCATGGTTCAATTTTATTTCAATAATTCATATGCAGGTAGGGGTCTTTAGCAGTGGGGGAAACCGGAGATCCCGGAGAAAACCCACGAGATCAGACAGGCGACCCGACTCCTTGCCACGTACAATCATGGACTCGTGATGCAAAAATGTTTATGTGCCACTAATGTGCCCATATGATGATGTTAAATTGAAAATGTGTGTTAATAACTGAAGCGTTCCATTTAAAAGACATATATCTGGAAGCAGGCGCTCGTATCTTATCCTGGCACCTCCAGATGGCCAGGGCTGGTATTAACTAGAGGAGGGGAAGCTGAAGTGTGCTATAGTGTCACATGAATCCCTTCTAAAGTCCTGCACATAGCTGGCTAGCTCGTGTAATTTATGATGTCAATCAAAAAGATGTGGATGTCTGAAGATATGACATAAGCAATGTACTAATACTAGTTACTGATATATTTGTTATTGATAAGCCACGGTGACCCAGTCAGTAAGACGTTGACTTGCTAATCTGGAGGTATAGTTGTTCAGATAATATTGAAACCCGAGGTCCTGCGTAAAACACTTGAAAGTTGGAATCCAATTTAAGTGTAGGCCATTATGCTGCTATCCGGGCAAAATATCCCTCATTGCACATTGTATGATTGTATTCATCAGTCATTTCAGTTCCTTTCATTTCGATATCGGCTATGATTATATGTATGCCTGTTATTTCACATGCTTGTTGTTGATATGTTATTGATATCTGCACTGATATGTGCTTATAATTGTTGTATGCTATGAAAATATGTATCTTTGTTATTATTGTCAGCTATGTGTTGTTGATATCGTTTATTAACTATAACATTGCATGAATGTTGTTTTAAAAAGATACATGATCTACAGAGTAAAACACAGCGAGACAAAGGATGTCAACTACAAGCTACCAGAGCTGTCATAGATCGGTGTATAATACCAACAGGATTAAATACGACTGAATTACAAGATGATATCGTATTATTTCCACAAAATACAAAATGTACTCTGAAGATGGACAACTCCCCAGTTGTATGTAAAGGTTGTTATGACAACATATGGCATGAGACGTCTTGTGATGATGGTAAATACGATTATAACTAGGGCCTATATATACATGTATACTCTGTGCTTCCCTCTCATTTCTAGACACTTCGCAATTTAGGAGTTGAAACAATGTTTGATGATTATGATTGCTAATTTAAGCAAGCATATTGACATTATTTTCCTATTGATGAATAACATTCTTTGAGTTTTTATATTAGATAATTCAGATCATTTTAGCATAACATATGTGACCCTTCAGTACAAAATTGAAGAAATGTAGATAATGGTGTCAAGTGAAAGAGTATAAAAACCTATTTTCATTGGTACCTGAATTCTAAGAATCGGACAAAAATTGGCAGAGATATGGGAGTTTTAAGTTTTGATTTTAGTAAATCGGGGAAATGCAACTGTTTGACAAAAATGGTCTTGCAGACGATCAATTTAAACTCCTTAGCAACATACATTCATTTAAAACTCCCATATCTCTGCCATAGTAATAATCTTTAATAACAACCCAAATTTACACATTTCAAATTCAACTAGTCGTAGATTAATAGATCACAGGGTGTCCTGCAATTCTTGTTATCAGTTTGATCGTTCATGCCTTTTCACAGTTAGGTCCCTTTTTTTTCAGATTTAGTAATTCTCATCGCATTTTTTTCCAGATCTATATATTCATAGACAGAAACGATTTTTTGGTGGTATCGGTAATATTATTGGTGGTATCGGTAACTCTATTGGTGGTGGTATCGGTAATATTATTGGTGGTATCGGTAACACTATTGGTGGTGTCGGTGGTATTATTGGTGGTGGTGTCGGTGGTATTATTGGTGGTGTCGGTGGTATTATTGGTGGTATCGCTTGTTTATTTGGACAATGTGGTGGTGGCGGCGGCGGCGGCGGAGGAGGAGAAGGTAGGAGAACCGATATCCATAGAATTATGTTGGGGATTTTACTATTATATTAAAATATATTATATTATATTCTATGAATATTTGATGTGTTGTTGGGTAATTGTTTGAACGGTTATATCTTCGATAGCAAATACTTGAGAAATACAAATAACCATTCTAAGTTATTTATTGAGTTGATAATTCTGGTTTCATGATCACATGACCAGCACTAAGAAACTCTGTGTAGCGTCCATTCTTTATTACATATATATCATGTTTAATCATTATTGAACATTTTACATTGCTAAACAATGAACAAATAAATCAAACACACATTTAACAAACTATTCAATAAAAAACAAATGTACATGTCCAAAACTTTTCGAATAATAATATTAATTATATTATACCGATTTTCACTGATCATCATCGATTAAGCGTGCACTTTCAAGATTAACACATTTATCAATTGACCTCTTTAACACCGAGGCTATAGTTTTAACTTTCACGACCCGAACACAACCGTCTTGTTCAATGGGATACACTTCGCGAATATGCACAAACATCTTGATAATTTGTGATCTACAACCAAAATAACGTCACCAACACGAAAGTTTTGTTGTTTGTTGTTCCACTTGTGACACTCTTGTAGTAAGAGTAGATACTCCCGAGACAATCTCTGCCAAAACAAATCAGATAAACGGGACATGTCGCCACCGACGACGCGAATAACAGTCCTCTTTGTTAAATTAAACTTTGACCCCGTTTTCAAAAGTAATAGGTTTTGTGGTGTCAGCACATCCAAGTCGTTAACATCATTCGCGAATGGAGTTATTGGACGACCATTAATAATTCCCTCGACTTCACAGAATAAAGTACCCAGAGTCTCACCATCCATAGTTTAATCTTTAGTGAGAACGCTTAATACGTTTCGAAAGGTCCAGATACAACGCTTCCGTGTAACCCCAAAATAGGATCCAGCTGGAGGATTAAAGGGTCACTTTATATCACGTATACCTAGCTGATTCCACTCGTTAATTGCAGACTTTAATTCCTTGTTTCCACCAACATATTTACTTCCGTTGTCGCTTCTGATTTCGACAGGACACTATCTACGAGCAAAAAATCTCATTAAACCCTTAATGAAGGATTATGTGTCCATCGTATGTAGAATTTCTAAAAGAACGGCCCTACATGCAAGACACACATATTATATGCAACCCCAGCGTTTTAACCCACTCCTTCCACCATTGATCTTGGCTTGGCCATATATGGACCGAACGAATTCGCAGGTGCTTGCTTTTACGTCACGGTAGGCATCTTGATATGACATTCCTGGCTGCTGAGTTACCTTAGACTATCCAAAAAACGTCTCTTAATGGCTGATAATATATAAGATCTAAAAGAATGTGCAGACACCTTATGATTATGACGAAAAATCAGCATGCTGACATGCCGACTTCACCATTATCTTTAGCTTCGAATATCTTCTCACCCCACCGGACATGACCCAAAATCAACAACACAGCCAAGGGAAACAACTCCACTCCACAAGCTTCGCTTGACACGAAATAATACTACCAAAACTATCTAACAAAACATTGAATTAGAATCATCACCTTGTAACACACAATCCAAAAAAATCGAATTATTGTTAAGACGTACTTGAATTATTCTGGTAAAATACAGACACATAACTTAAAAGTTATGATTGTGCCTTGTCACAGTAATCTTGGCCATCATATCAACTAAATATGACAGCGACCTATTTTTTTAAAATGTCATGAAAGAGCGAGAGTCGTGAATAACACGACGCTCTGGTGATATAATGACCCCCTTCTTGTGTATTTCGGAATACCGGTCACAATTCGAGCTGCTTCTAACTGAATTTTTTCCAGTTGATTGGAATCGGGATGTTAAACCCATCCCATACTTCGCAAGAATATTCAAATAGTGATCTAATACGAGTTTTATATATAATATCTAGAGATTTTCTATCAATTGAGTATCTAAATTTTCGTAGAATATTTAAACGATTGGACGAAGATTTTCAGACCACTTTAAGTCGCAACATAACGTTACACCAAGGTGTTTATGGTGATCAACACTTGATTTCCAAAAACTAGTTTAGGTGACTGATATGTTCATGGCATTCTGGAAAAAAATTTACAACTTTAGTTTTTAGAGGGTTGAATGTTATGTGCCACGCTTTGAACCAATCATGAAAATTAGAAAGCTTATCGTTCAATGATCACTCTATGTGATTTCCGGAGATTTTATTACACCCTATTGCAGTATCGTCAGCCAATAACCTTGCTTTATTTTTCAATACATCTTGGACATCGTTTATATAGATCAAGAACACTAATTTGTATAATTGTCACGCTATCCTGTCCACGTGCAGTACAGTGTCACTACGTGTTTGGACTTTTGGATGCGTTTTATATTTTTGTATTTAAACTGTTGGACTGGTGACCCTACATGCTCGCTAAGTATTTCATATAGCTCGAACAATTATTATTCGTATGTATAATTATTATAGTTTACCACCCACCAAGTATACAATGTTCACCACCATCAACACCTATCTACGCTCCTGAAGGTGCAACAAGTTCCGTAGTTACCTGGTCAAAACCAAGTGGTAAAGATGGAAAAGGAAATCAGCTAAGGTAACTCATTATTCCTACAAGTGGAATGTTCTCAATAGTGTTCCATGGTTTCCCTGGGCAATACACGATTATGTCTGAAATCTTTAATATCAAAACGACTGTGAAAAGTGACGTATTCAAATAATTCATTCGGGGTAATGACGACGGATTATGAGTCATATCTAAGCACCTTTTAAGTCCCACAACCAACAACAACCAAACAAAACAAAGCCCACTGACAAGACATATTATGTAAAATAATAGACAAGAAATAATTTACTGTGAGTAAACAAAATTAAAGCTAAAGAACGAAGTTTGTATATTATAAATAAAGTGCGTAAAAAGACTCAACAAAATGAAAGTCACAATCTAACCAATATTAAACCGACTTCCCAACTAGGGAAATGTCAACGAAGAGTTAATACAAATGTTCCATGGTTCTTGCATGTAAATGCAGTAGGCGGGGTTTGCCTGTCAATAATACTTAACGCTACTAATGTTTCCGTAAATTGCAACAGCTAAAAGTTGCTTTGACTTGCAGTGAGCACAACCTAACGATTGGGCAACACTTGTCAAATTCTTCCAGCAAAAATGTCGGATTCATTTTAGGAACATTCTAGCCGATTTAATCCATTACATGTGCGCCCCATCCACGACCCCATCGTGCTTATAATACTTTGAATAACAAAGAATAACAGAAATCGTAACGGGTTGAATGAAATAAACACCTTTAATACTGTTTTCTAGTCCTAAACTGATAAATGGTATTGGAGATTCGGGTAGTTCTTTTCCACGAGGTCATCATACGATATCGTATTCTGTAACAGACTCAAAAGGATTTAAAGATTACTGTTTCTTTACGTTTGAAGTAGCTGGTGAGTTTTATTTCGATTGTCTTGTAATACGGATTTAAATTTTGAACGAACTAATCATTTGCACAAAAATCGCCCGACTATCAATAATTTTTTACGGATATAACTTGCAAATATTTGGATATCCGCCTTTCTGTCAACAATTTCTTACAAATATTTCGATCTAATTTGATATCAAATTGTGCCATATTACTTCCATGCTGTTCAGTCAACTTGTTGGGAGCACCAAGTTCTAACCAATTGCTGAAATACATACTAACATCATGACGATATATCTTATTAGATTTTTGGAGAGCTCATTTTACCAGAATTTAAAGTAACTCATCTGCACTATTCCTTTCACTGCCCTAAATGACCAACCATAACATCTATCATTTGTGATTTTGTAAATGCTAAGCTATTGTGATTTAACAGCCTTTACCATCAGAGTTTATTTAGCTTAGTATAATCTGGTATTAATTGTGATGTGGTATGAAAATAGAATAGAATATCGGTATTTATCTTATTCAGTTCATGTATGTCGGACAGTACCCTGGCCACGAAACGGAAGAAAAGATTGTGATAGTGTAGAAATGATTTGGGGAAAATCCTGTACTATAAGTTGTGATTCAGGTTATGATTTACAAGGTAGCCAGCTTGTTACATGTCAACAGGATGGAACATATGTCGTCCCTACTTGTAAAGGTATACACAAATTTATTTTTAGATATCCATAACCATACTGTACATTTGGAGAATTTGAAATCATACTGACGTTTTTGTTTTGTTTTTTGTTTTTTTTTTTGTTTTTTTGTTTGGGGTTTTGTTGCTGTTTAGTATATATTGACATTTGTAATAGGGGCGTAAACATTATGGAGAAACTACCAAATCTGGTTAAAGACCACGTCCATTCTCATTGTTACAAAAATGTGATTGAATTCACATGCATACTCCCATACGAACACTGTCATCCAGTTATAAGGGGGCAGGGTTATCAGCAATAATGTTCCAGGTTCGGATATACAATTTAAGATACGTTCAGAAATTGTCAGCGGTAGTACTTCGGGAAGACAACTAAAATAATTCGGGTTGCATGGATACCCCCGTGATTGCGTAAACGAACCATTGGCACAGTAGGCGAAACAAACATTTGGTCGTGCCAAAGATAACCTAACATACAAACTAATTAATGTTAATTCTTTAACTTCAGCTAAGGTATGTCCAGTACTACCTTCTCCGACAAATGGGAATGAATACATCTGCTCTGATGGTAGTAATTATAAAAGTGTATGTCATACTACATGCAAAAATGGTTACCGTGCAACTTTAGCGTCATATACAACATGTACAGAGACGGGTACTTGGAGAGAACCTCTACCACAATGTGAAGGTAGAGATCAAATAAGGTCCTTTGTGATGATTAATAGGCCGGATTTAAAGATTTCTCGCTTGCATAAAAAGTAAAATAATTATATGCTATTCATGCTTTTGACAAGCAGGACACAATATGTACTACTGTTTTTGTATTTAGGGCATAAGAAAATTGACAAAAATAAAACAATGCTGTGCATTTAACTGTACACCAACAAATCCAAAACCCTTTACAACAATAACAATCATTATCCACGAACTACCAAATTAAATCCATGTGAACAGGACATCTGTTGGGTAGATGTTAAATGAAAGTAGAGTAGGCTTATACGAGACATTTCATCTGTTTATATATTGTATTATATTATCATGACATGGGGACACTCTGAAAAACTTAAGGTACCCCTTGCAAGTGCAACCCTTCATTACAGAATGCGTTAGATCTATCTTATATTTACATACAACAGTTATGTGTTCTAGAGAATACTGAAACTTCTGTGCCGACCGAAAGTGGCCGAATTTCGTACGGTGTCAAAAAATCAAAAAACAGCCGTAGATTCGTTAATTCTGTACCTATTTTCATACAAATGACATTTTTGTAAACCCTGAATCTTTCCCAAGGAAATGACTATCTCACATTTTTCAATTTCGAAAATTCCTATGGGACTATTGTCGTTCGAAAAATGAAAAAAAAAATTTAAGAGACTTTTGTCATTTTTCAAAATTTTCAAATTTGACCTACATTTTTGGATACCTAAAGACCATCCGATTCCAGAAATATAACTTTCATTCCGAGTTATCACCCTTTATTTTTCGATTTTTTTCGAATTTTCTGCCCATTTTGTGAGCTCGAATTTATTATCTAAAGTACTGAATATTTCCTTTTAACAGATGAT
The DNA here is from genome assembly GCA_917208275.1 of Patella pellucida. NCBI lineage: Eukaryota > Metazoa > Mollusca > Gastropoda > Patellidae > Patella > Patella pellucida. The sequence continues at coordinate 34,299,406 of OU795044.1, forward strand.
ACGGCACCTGTATTTGATAACTGTCCTGATACAGCCATCACGGTTTACGCAGATCCAGGTTTAACATCAGCAGCAGTCACATATGGACCGCTAACCGCTTCAGATAATTCAGGAACGGTACATCTAACGTTAGTTAAAGGCTTACCTTCGGGGTCACGTTTTGAAGAAGGTGCGCATGTCATTGAATTTCATGCTATAGATGATGACAAAAATAAAGCTTATTGTTTCTTTTCTGTATCAGTTCAAGGTAAGATTATTTTAGAATTATTAAATTTTGTATCAGAAATAGATAAATTTAAATACATTTTTTTGCCAACGAAAATTTACATATACTATTCAAAAAAGAAGGGGATATTTGATTTTTAAGTGTTATTAAAGTCACCTAATGAAACTGACGAAGAAACAAATGACAAAATGAAATGAAGTTCACATTCATCTATTTATTCCAAATGACTGTTAGACTAAGTAAGGCATGGACTGACCATTATAAGGGTAAAATGATAACCGGGATCAAACAGCAAAGTTACCACAGCATCACAACAAAGTCAGTAACGAGCAAATCCTCCTCTGTTTGCCAAACAAGCATTGATCCGACGTAGCATACTCCTAATGAGACGTCTAATGTCATATTGGTCCAGAATGTCCCATTTCTGTTGCAACGCAGCAGAAAGTTCTTGGACATTGGCAGGACGTTGTTGACGTTGACGTAACCTCTGTCCTCTGCTCGATTGGGGGAGAGGTCGGGACTCAGTGCTGGCCAAGGTAATGTGGTGATGTTCTGTTGTTGGAGGTAACCGGTAACGATCCTGGCCATGTGACATCTTGCGTTGTCATCCTGGAAGATGAAACGGTGGCCATGACGTCGTGCAGACGGCACAACATGTACTGGCAAGATGAGGTCCCGGTAGTACTTGCCTGTAACACGCCCTGCAACAACATGTAAAGCCGTTCTTTCAGCAACAGTGATGCCTCCCCTCACCATAACAAAACCACCGCCAGTCCATGTTATGTCTGATAACGTTAACGTCTTGGAAGCGCACGTTTAGACGACGCCACACCCTCCTACGTCTGTCCAAAAAATCAACAGTGAACCTTGACTCATCACAGTGTTGACGACCCCTACACCAACGACGTCTTGCCTGAATGTGATGATCTCTCAAACAAGGGATCACGCGAGGACGTCGGGCCCGAAGGTGACCCCTATGCAGTCGATTCCGAATGGTCTGGCCACTCACTCTCACACCAGTGTCTGTTTGAAGACGAGCGTTGATCTGATTTGCTGTGATGACACGATTTCTCAAGGCCAAGATAAGGATAAATCGATCCTGGGCTTGAGTTGTCGCCCTTGGTCGACCTGAGCGTGGTCTGTCCTGTACAGATAGTGTATCACGGTATCTGGACCATAACCTGCTTATGACAGACTGAGAAACATTCATTGTCCGCGCCACAACCGCCTGTGTTGTGCCGATCTGTAGCATGCCAAGGGCACGTAACCTTTTATTGTGGGTAAGCCGACGCATATCGAAATTTGTTTTCTGGTCACTAAAACAATTAAACTGATGTTTCTACCCTGGAATTCAATGTCACAATGACTGTAACATTCAAAGTCAGAGTCGTGCAAATCTTGGGTTGGACCCCCATGATGATCCCAAGCATCACCTGCATTCAATGCGGTAGCTATTGGTGCGTTTGGGCGGCACATGTAACTGGAAATGTTTATTATGTTAGGTTCTATAGTGACGTTTTTCGTAGTCATTTGCATTTTTTAGTATTATGCCCCCACAATAAAATCCCCCTACGTTTTTTGAATAGTATATATAAGATAATTTGATTGTGATTCGCAGTGTGGATTCTGATTCGAACTTGGGATCGGCTTAATACCTGAACATTAAGCGATGTCTGTGTGAATGTCCTGTCGCCTTGTGGTAACCTTTGGTCTACCAGTTGGTTGGGGGGATCATCCATGGTGTTGGTAGCCCGAAAGCGTTGCAGCGCCTTGTTCCTCTGAACTGTTGTGACTCGTGGTATGCTGATGACGTTGTAGTGTGAATGATTGAACTAGATATGGGGGGCATTTTATAGAGCTGGTCCCGGGGAACAGCACGTGCAGCATGAGTTACATGAAAATTATGGAGAACACATTACCATCCCAGAAATTAGTTTGCGTTTTTGAGAACATTTCCTTGGTTCAATTCTGTGTTTGGGAAGGTGCCGCATTGCTCAGGTCCAAAATATATAATAAAAACGTTAGGCAAGTTGTGTGTAATGCGTATATTCAGACTAATATACGAACTTGACGTTTAGTATATTTATATCAACATACGGTAAAGAAAACCCTGTACTGTATACACATGAACGACCAGCGAGAACATATTTCCAAGATGTAACCCAAAGGCCTCTAAAATCTCTGTTCAAGCCAGAAGATATTTCAAATCGTTGTATGATCTGTTTATCAAAAACGAAACGAAAAATACAATAAATAAATGCTAAATAAATCTTTGATAGCTCACAAATTAATTATTTACATTCGCCTTTTTTCTGATTTGTATTCCATCTTTTAGTCTTAAACTGCGGGGTTCCTGACTACAATGATGTTAATATGGAAATCACGTGTCCTGCCAGTTATACATTGGGGTCACAATGTTCCATCGGTTGTGGATCTGGGTTACCTTTAGTCGGATCAAACAAAATAACATGTGAAAAAGATGATTCAAATCCACCTAAAACATCGTGGGATTTTAGCCTTGATAGTCAGCCATTTTGTAGAGGTAAGCTTAGTTAATTTAGAAATTGATAGTTCTTCCGATTGCATATAAAATATATATATATATATTTATGTCAAAATGTATTTAGTTTATACACATGCAAAAATAAAATTCTGGAGAGGTGGTTATTCTAACTCCCGACGTAGTATCGGAAAAGCTGTATTATTTGTGAATTTTAACAGTGTATGAAGTCAGATATTACGAAGGCCCATTCGTGCTAAACAAAAATCAATATTAATCCGTTTGAACGAGTTTACGGAGGCCCATTAGTGCCAAAGACAAATTATTTTTTTTGTTTGGCACTAATGGGCCCTCGTAGGATATAGTATTTTAAAATTACAAATGAACGTATAAGTACCGATGGTGATCTTGAATCCAACATGGTGACTATTGTAAGCGGGTTTTAACAATCGGATATACTCAACTTTACTTTTATTAAACCTTTACAGCTTTACCGTGTAGCAATTTAACGGCTCCATTGAATGGTGCATTAGCCTGTGATGGTTGGGCTTCTGGTACATTTTGTGATATGATGTGTAATTCAAATTACGATATACCAAGAACTATGAGCGCAAATAACCGTTTTATTTGCGGATGGCAGACAGGACAGTGGTCTCCCACAGATAACGTTCCTGGTTGTACAAGTAAGATAAATAATTTGTTGTATTGATATTTTATATATGTAGGTATATAAACATAATAAATCAAAACATTATACTTTAGGCGATTGGGAGGAGAGGTGGAGTGTAGTACAAACTGTGTTGGAACCGGACCACATAAGCAATTCTATCTAAGCATTATTTTTATCTTAAGGACGTAAAATGTTACTCGAAGATAATTTACACACACACAATATCACTGAATGCTTTATCTGCATTATTCACGTACCAAGTGTTTATAATGTCCCCGGAGTGCGGTCGCCTGTCCAACCTCGTGGGTTTTCTCCGGGTACTCCGGTTTCTTCTCACTGCTGAGAACCCCTACGCGCAAGCTAGTTATTGAAATAATATTCAATCAGATGTTAGTCCCGAAATGATCTAGTTTATCTCGAGTGGACAGTAAACCCCACTTCTCTCCCTCTCATTTATAATATACATCTTACAGAAGCCAGACGACCCGGGAGAATGGTTCTTCCTTCTGAGTTTCATTATTTTGATGGAGACTGTACAACAAGCACTGATGTTATTAAGAATAATTTTATCCAAACACTACAAAACTCAGCTGCGTGGACACAAGCTTGTCCTGTTCCAGAGGACTGTACAGTAGAAAATGTAGTTGTTACATGCGGTCCTACATCTAGCCGAAAGAAAAGGGTAATTAATGACACTTAAATCTGTTAGCCATATAAATTCACGTAAACATCATAAATAACACTATGTTGTGGCACTATGTTACGGTTCCTACACAGGGGTGTATCTTATTGGTTCCCCGTATTCATAATAATTATGACACCAATTGTATATTAGTCGCGAATAGATTAATCCTGGGTTTTTTCATACTTATATTTTGATTATTGTAGTCGAAATCATTTATTTTAAGGTGTATTAGTTTAAGGTGTATTAGTTTCGAGTAGAATATCTCTCTGGTCATGGTTAACGCTTTGGAACATTTTGATATGGAATGTAGCGCTATATAAAGGGAACGATAATTATAATAATATCTTTTCAGAATGCAGAAAATCCTAGGTATAAGAGAGAGGCCAATGAGTTATCGCTAACCTTCATAATTGCTATACCATTTTGTGTTGATGGAACATCTAAAGAAAATGCCAGGGATATAAGTTCAGCAAAAATTAACAGTATTGCCGATGGTATTAAACGTGATGTTGAAATTGGTGTTTTTAGCAGTGTTGCACCAGGATTCACAATAAGAAACGATTCTGTGACCTTTGATTGGGAAGATTTTGAATGCCCAGAAGGACAGATTTCCAACTACGCATCAGTTTCATGTCGTAAGTACAATCTGAAAACACTTGCTCCATTTTCTCCTTAGAAAATTACGAAATTGATTATGAACTGTTTTGATGATGCAGGTGTAGTTGTAGGCATTGATATGCGGGAAACCTTGACATTGAAATTCGCTTATGATTGATTGAATTATTGTTATCAGGTGGATGTCCAACTGGAATGATGTATGAACGAACAAAAGAAAACTGTACTTATTGTCCCAAAGGAACTTATCAAGATGAAGACTTTTCTCTGTCCTGTAAATCTTGTCCTGAAAAGACTTCAACAATAAATGAAGGATCTCGTAACGCAGTTAATTGTTTAGGTAAGTAACCTTTAATGCATCTTTTTTATGCAAATACTACATTTGTGTCATAATTATTATGTGGTCTATTTAATATATTCGTCATTTCTACACCTGGGGGGGAGGGGGTGGTTAACATGTTTTTGCTGTACCATAAAGCATTTCATTGAGTCAACTGGTGTGGTTTCGAATCTTCGACTGTGCGTGACAAGGAGTAGGGTCATCTATCCAACCTCGTGGGTTTTCACTGGGTCCCCTGGTTTCCCCCAACAGTTAAAAGACCCCTACGCGCAAGCAAATTATTGAAATAAAATTGAACCATATGTTAGTTCCGAAATGACCTCGTTTGTGTCGAATGGCCGTTAAACCCCATTTATCTCTCTCTCTCTCTATCTCTCTCTCCATCTGTGTCAATTTTTAAGTCCATTCTTTTATAAACATAAATGCCCAGAGTTTGGCTAACAACACTCGTATCTTGTGTCCCATTGGTAAATATTGGTATAATTCTACTGGTGGTCAGGGTCCTTGCAGTCGCCTATCAACAAGTAAGTAAGTAAAGTAATAGTTTATTACAGGAAAACCTGGTGCATCTTAATAAACAAAATTCTATACAGAGCAAGTAATATAGACATTAAATATATTCGGTTATGTGTTTGGCCCCAGATTGTACGAAAAATGGCGTTTTTAGCTTGTCGTCCCTCTTCTAGAGGTCACAATTATTATCCAATTTAAAAATAAAAGTTTGAATATTTCACCGTTATGATGCTTGACGTCGAATTTCGTGAAAATTTGAATCAAAACTGTCGTACGCAAATAGTGTATATATGGTATATAAAGGTTGTGGTCCCTCTATTTCCCGTCTTACATAAGCCCAGGTTAGGCGCATAATAGTAGGACGTTAAACCCCATTTCATCATCTATAGGTCACAATTTTTATCCAACTTTGATGAAGCTTATGAGATCGTAACTTTCTTAATAATGACCCTTGATTGTTAGAAAAATCGCGATTTTAGCTTGTGGTCCCTCTAGAGGTCACAGTTGTTATCTGATGACGACTGTATTAGAATTTCGTGAAAATCGAACCATAACTGCTCGACGAAATAGTGTAGTTATATGGTATATAAAGGTTGTGGTCCTTCCAGAAGTCACAAGGTTGATCCGAGTTTGGTGAAATTTGAAGAATACGTTCCTGTCGATATTCGCGCATATCGGAGCGTAACTTCCTTGATTATGGTCCTTGAGTTTACGAAAAATCGCATTTTGTTTACCTTGTTCTCTATCCATCTCTTGAAAAATATCAGCGCAGTCTGCCTAGCAGCCGTTGGTTTAACTATTATAGCGAGAACTGTCAACGCTTTATCTAATCCCCCATTGCTCTTTTAATATAATGAGGTTATGTTATGTTTTAGTAGCTATTATGTTGTATGAGATAAAAGTGTAATGTTTATTTTATGAAGATATGTTATGTTTTACTAGCTTTTATGTTGTATGAAATTACAGTGTAATGTTTTCTTTATGAAGATATGTTATGTTTTATTAGCTATTATGTTGTATGAGATAACAGTGTAATGTTTATTTTATGAAGATATGTTATGTTTTACTAGCTATATGTGGTATTGGTGAGAGTTCCCCAACTGGTTTAACACCATGTTCACCATGTCAAGTAGGATCGTATCAAGATACAGAAAACAGTCAAACTTGTAAGAAATGTCCGGCAGACACATCAAGTTTGAAAGGATCAACATCTTTAACAGACTGTAAAGGTTTGTCAATGAAAACATATATAGTATCCACATTTTTAACAGCTATAAGATATATAACCCATTTTATCAAATAAGATAGTTCAAGCGGTATCTTGGGGGATCACTTGGCTAAGTGGGTAAGACACTGGCTCGCTAGCTTGGAGTTCGGGCGTTCGATCTCAGCATTGGCCGGGAAAGTTCATCGCGGTTTTCCGGCTTGGTTTCCCCTTGTCAGTGATACAGGACCGAGGGCCTCTCAAGGACAGCTGTCTAGTAGTTCGGATGGGACGAAAATCCGAGGTCCCATATACAGATTGGCGTGCACGTTATAAGAGTAGGCCACAGCGCCGCTGCCCGTACAAAATTTCCCTCATAGCACACTGTATGGCGTATTTCCGCCTTCATTTGAACCTCACTAAATAAACCTTTCACGCTTCGTATATTTCGCTGTTGTAAGGTATATTATACCGAGGTGTTCTCCCTTGTCCATATTTTAAATACACTTATCTTCTGTAAATATGTTTGTTTTGTTAATTTATTACTTATTAGTATTTGATATGTATGTGTATTGACTTTGCTTCACTGACCACCTATATTGTATTGGAGAGGACTCTTTTGTAAGTTTTAGTAACTTTTGTCCGATCCGTTTACTTTAAAGTAATAAAATATGTTTAAATAAAATTAGTCCGGGTTGGGAGCAAAACAGTAGGACCCTAAACCTCATTTCATTTCAAGCGGTATCACATACATAATTATACCAATCTCTCCCATATTCTACTACTGCAAACTGCACGGTAGAGGACAGGGAATAGCGATGGTAGAATTTGACATATACTAAGCAGCAAAAGAAACGTCAGGTTGATGTATTACTCTGAAAAGACGCATAGTATAAAACTTAACAAATGTTTTTATTGTATATTTGTGACCACATCTCCAACTTTACCTGAGCACAATACTACATTTCGCACGTCATCGAAACAACGTTTGCTAATATGGCAATCCCTGCGCCCACGACCCAGAGTCAAATTGTACTCGTTACATTCTACAGCAGAACGGTGTCAACGTTATGCATTGACCAGCCCTTAGTCCAGGATTAAACATATTTGGGATTACCGAAACCAAACTAAACCGATGGATTGCGACAGGCTTTTCTGAGAGTGTGGTTCCAGGTGCCAATGGCGCTCATCAATCGTTTTGGAATTGTGATGAATGAATCACTAATGTATCAACATACTGTTGACAAAAAAAAGCTTTGATCTATTTAGAAAATCGTTTTTTCGAATAACTTGATTAAAGTGCCTCTCTGATTTTGAAATCGTACTGACGTCGGTTTTTTTTTTTTTTGCTTTTTAGCATATTATAAGTCATCTGTAGAACATCCTATAAAATGTTGAAATTTTGTTTTCGAATACCTTGACCTTGTATTATGTTTGATATTAATTTATTTGTTTAAGGCTTCGATATGATACTAACTGGGCCAATAAAGTTAGCCAGTAAGCCACAAGAAACTGACATGGACGATTTCAGCCTTTCTGTTTGGTTCAAGTATAAATCACTTAACTCTAATTTCACTATCAGTCTGATAAAGGAAGATTATTCTGCTGTTCTCGTTAATTTCGCCAGTGAGATCAGTGTCTTCATTAAAGGGTAAGTCCGGTGGCTCTGTTTTTATTTAACATACATAAACACTCTCTGAAAGAAACTACAAAAAAACTGTATGTGTTTGATGTATTAGTACTGTCCGTTCGTCCGGGCTCTGTAGTTCCTTGTAAAATACTCTGTGCATAGCTCAAAGGAAATTGATTTGCCACATTATTTGGATCTCGACATTTCTGTTACACGGTAGTCATCACTTTATGCTATAGATAACAAAAAATAGTATGTTATGTCGGGGTCGATCGGCAACTCTTCCAGTGGCGCGAAAGAGTTGTCTGGGGCGACTAATGGTCGGTGGGTGGACATTAAAGTGTTTGGCGAGAGCTACTTGTTAAACCTCCTGATCTAGTTCCTTTAGGAACTGTCTCTGAGCGAACGATGTCTCGCTACACAGTTCCTCACGGACCTTATTATCAACTAGTATGAAAATAAAGCTTTACCCCATCTAGGTTCTAAGGCTATTTTAGATCCTTACCGTCTATTTTGCACCGTGAAACTTTTTTGATCACCAAAAGAAATCATTTCCTGACACAACCGAGACAAATTTATAATAATCCAACACTATTTGCGTGTAGAATTCGATGTTAGAAAAAGACCGGTCTGCGCTGACGTCAGTAAACAAACATGGCGGCCAGATTTGAACGATATTGTTTATCTTTTTCTAACGTCGAATTCTACGTGAAAATAGTGTTGAATTATTATAAATTTGTGTCGGTTGTGTCAGGAAATGTTTTCTTTTGGCGATCAAAGAAGAATCACGGTGCAAAGTAGACGGTAAGGATCTAAAATAACCTTAGAACCGAGATGGAGAAAAGCCTTATTTTCATACTAGTTGATAATAAGGCCCGTGAGGAACTGTGTAGCGAGACATCGTTCGCTCAGAGACAGTTCCTAAAGGAACTACTCCTGATCCAGCACGTCAATAGTCCTGTTCCTGTTTTTTGTGTAAGCTGTCATTTTTCTAAAGTGATGGATGTTGAAATTTTTATATTTGAAGGGCTAGGGTGCAGGAAATGCACGTGGCATTAGACTGCTTAAAATCGTTGTGAAAAAGGGCGTTTGCACGAACAAAGTTAATTACCTAGAACTGATATTGGGTTCAAACCCCACAAAAAGAGACGGAGAGACCCATCACAAGTTTCACCTATATAGGAAAGCCAAAGAAAACGTTTACCAGAAATATTTCACGAATTAGGCATTGCGTTTTTAATGGCTTTGAGTATATTAAACAGGTGTGTTTTTGTTCAGCAATATATGAAACTTGTGTATATTGATAGATCTAAAAGGTACATTAAAAGTATATTATGATTGAATTCCTTCTTTATTTTGCATATACATAGTGTTGCCGTCACCTCTCTGGCCAGAAATAGTAAATGGACTAACTTTGTGGCAACATGGTTGAACTCCACCAAAAGTTTAAAAGTATATCTTGGTGGTCAATTAGTATCTACAAAAACAGTGTCTTCTCTGGAATCAGGTCTATTGAGAAATGTTTCATTGGAGATAGAACTGACAGAGGGAAACGGTTAGTAATCTAGGTTATATTCCAGAACACAGAACTTGATTAAGCTAATGTGAGACATGAAATTTATGTTTTAAGTTAAAGAGATCTTTAATTCATTTTATTTTTAATCCTGTTTCAAATACCTTTGTATTTAGACGACCTATATTATGACACAGGTATCATACTCCCATTAACTACCGTGTTAATTTAGTAACCAAAATTAAAGGCGATAATTGGCTAAAACCAAGCCTTTCATAGGTGTTGTACTATAATGTAGTAAACTAATAAATATCGAACCACCGAATCATTGATATGTTGTATATATTTAGCGCAGGACTCGTAACACATGCTACTTTTCCTACTTGCGAAATGGTGTTTACTAAAGAGAAAGAAATAGGGCTTGCCGTCCACTCAACAAAAACTAAGTCATTTCGTTACTTACCTAATAATACGGTATACTTTTATTTCAATCATCCGCTTGCGTGTAAGAGTCTTTAGCGTCTCAGTATGTCGTTTGGAATTTATTGCTTCGCAGTTGTCGCAACTTTATGTGTACGGCTTAGGTGTGACGGACATGGACGCAATGCCACCGTAGTGTCATGTACATTCCGAGATGGTTTTAAAGATGTCGTGTAAAAAAGCTGTGGAATATTGGGGTTCCATCCTCAAAAATGTTTTTCCTCGCATAACGATTATGATGCTTGCGCATTAATGAGAATTGTTGTCTTTTTTACAGAAGTGACAATCAGACGAGCCGATTTAAGTAATATTGTATTCGATGATGCCGCTGTTGAAAATAGTTCTCAGACATGTGAAATGTCAACACCACGGACAGTTCTCACTTCCTCCTTAAACAGCGTGACAGTACATAACAAAACTAATTTAAAAATTGTCACGCCTTCTACTTGTGATGGTAAGTACATGCTATGTACAAACAAATCATACAAACTTACGGGTTCTCTCTGTGGTGGTTTGTATTGACCATAAATAAATATTATAGCTAATTTAAGGCATGTCTACTGATCGTGCCTGCTACAAATAATTAATAAAACTAAATTAAAGTATTATCAGACCCTTTAGCTAGCGGGGGCTAGACAGGGGGCTGCTTTGTGATGATTTGTTTCAACTGTGGTGCAAATATGATACAAACAGATACCCAAAGGTATAATATGTATATATTTTAATTTATTACAGCTATAATATGTATCTATTTTAATTTATTACAGGTTTAATATGTATCTATTTTAATTTATTACAGCTATATGTATCTATTTTAATTTATTACAGCTATAATATGTATCTATTTTAATTTATTACAGGTTTAATATGTATCTATTTTAATTTATTACAGGTTTAATATGTATCTATTTTAATTTATTACAGCTGTAGATGAGTGTTTATCATCACCTTGTGGTCAACATGTTTGTATAAATGAATTATCAGGATTTAAATGTAAATGTTCTGATGGATATACTGGTGATCTATGTAATATACCACCTGATTATTGTTTATCAAATGGTTGTAATAATGGTGCCACATGTAACAGTATTTCTACCAATAAATCATTTACATGTACTTGTCCTAAAGGATACAAGGGAATACTTTGTGATGTGACTATTGGTAAGTTTATTTCAATCGTAATTTTAACCCTCCTGTTATAGCTTAAAACTTTGTTATATCTTACCTACCAGCAACAATGTCCCAACGCTAGAGACGTTCTAGTTGGAAATAAAATGAAATGAAATGGGGCTTAACGTCTTACTCTTCTGCACCAAGCGGGCTAATGAAGACAGGTGATGAAATGGGGTTTGACGTCCTACTCTTCTGCTTCCTACGAAAACAAAGTTTTGAGAGGGATTTGAAGCAAATCTGTGATGGATTAATATGTTGTTAGTCCAAATATATATCATCAAATCATACAGTTTGTACGCGGAAATATATCTTAAAGGAAATGAAACGAAACGAAATGGGGTTTAACGTCCTACTGTTCTGCTCCTAAACTGGGCTAACGAAGAAGGGTATACGCCATACAGTGTGCTATGAGGTTAGTTTTTGCCAGGGTAGTTGCGCTACGGCCTACTCGTATATCGAGATTCAACTGTCCCCCGGCCTGCATCACTGACAAAGGAAAACCACACTGGATGAACTTTCGCGGGTAACTTTTGCGTTTGTCGTTTTTCGATCCATCGGAAAGGTTACACGTTGTCTCTTGCCGGGCCATCTATCACGCATCACTGACAAGTGGGAATCCCTCTTTAATATCCCCATAGGGATCGAACACGGGATCTCGGGTTAGCGAACCAGCTTCTTACTCACTTAGACACCACGGCTCCAGAAATTGGTTTGGGGAACCAGATGTTTTCAGACGCAGATTCTTTTTATCTGATTATTTTACATAGCTAATAAATTTTGTTCAACCCTCCAGAAATATTTACGTTGATTAGTTAATTAGGTATCTAACAGCTAGTCAGGTATTTTTGGAGTAGATGTCATCGAATATATTACAAGCCCCAAATAAAACCATAACCATTTCCATATACTGTACTTATTCTTACAAATCATCATAATACACTGGCATTCATTCCAATACAGAAACTTTAATTATTCTTTAACTTTCGCAAGTTATCATTATATTCACATAACCTTCCATCACTATAATGTTAAAATGTGCATTTATATATTTTGTAAATAATTTCTTACGGGATATAAATTTATAATTCATGATTTAAACTCTGTTAACCAGTAAATGGAGGATGGGGAAATTGGACATATTGGAGTGAATGTAGTACTACGTGTGGTGGAGGTACGTCATCTAGACATAGATTATGTGATAATCCCTCACCTGATGAAGATGGTGAACCATGTCAAGGTGGTGATACAGAAGTTAAACCCTGTAATACTGATAAATGTCCTGGTAAGTATATATATATAGCGTGTTTTACCTTTAGAGTGTTTAGCTCCGGGTACGATGTTATATGTGACGTGGAATTAGTTCTAGAATGTATACCTCATGATATGATGTTATATGTGACGTGGAATTAGTTCTAGAATGTATATCTCATGATATGATGTTATATGTGACGTGGAATTAGTTCTAGAATGTATACCTCGTGATAAGATGTTAATTGTACATGTATGTCTGTAATGTATACCACATGATAAGATGTTATATGTGACGTGTTATTACATATACATCTATAATGTATACCTCATGATATGATGTTATATGTGACGTGTTATTACATATACATCTATAATGTATACCTCATGATATGATGTTATATGTGACGTGTTATTACATACACATCTATAATGTATACCTCATGATATGATGTTATATGTGACGTGTTATTACATATACATCTATAATGTATACCTCATGATAAGATGTTATATGTGACGTGTTATTACATACACATCTATAATGTATACCTCATGATATGATGTTATATGTTACGTGTTATTACATATACATCTATAATGTATAGCTCCTGGTACGATGTTATATGTTACGTATAGGATATTAACCTACCTGAGGTTGCTATATTATATAACCCGCGGGCGCAGCCCAAGGGTGATATAAATATAGCAACTGAGGTATGATTGGTTAATATCTGACATATAAAACGCCCACCCTTAAATTAAATGGACTCTTCCATTACAGGCCAACGACGATTGGGCTACCTACTCGGTACTTTCCGTCAAATAACGAATATTACCGAATTAATCACGTGCTATTACGTGGTTGTCTTTGTTTACAATTCGCCATTTTGAAGAATTGAATAGCAAAAGAACCAAAAAAATGGATAGAATACGAAGTCAGACGAATAATCAACCCCTTTAGCAAACAAATTGACGATGGAATTGATGTGGATGCAACTATCGATGAGGATCTATTCAAACCTAAAGAAAATTTGGATCAAAAGACGTAGTGTGTGGATGGAAAGATGATTCTGAAAGATATCTTAGACCTGGTTGAGTATGGATAACCGATTTAAATATGCCGATAAGTACGCCGTTTATTTCTGTCTTGAATGTTACAAACTGTACCATAATACCTTTTAATTGTTACAAGAATAAAAATTTATTTCTGTGTTTTTTGTATTATTTCGATCATCAGCGGTTGATAGGAGTCGAATCAACGACCTGAGATGACGTCATTAGCGGTTGATATTTCATATCAACCTGTCACAACGTCATCAGCGGTTGATATGAACAGAATATCAACCTATGATGACGTCATGACAGGTTGTTATGAGATATAACTGCTATGCACATCAAAGAGAAAACTACCGCCAGTTGTATATGTGTAATTACATCTATAATGTATACCCCATGATATGATGTCATATTATGTTACGTGTTATTACATATACATCTATAATGTATAGCTCCTGGTACGATGTCATATGTTACGTGTAATTACATCTATAATGTATACCTCATGATATGATGTCATATTATGTGACGTGTTATTACATATACATCTATAATGTATACATCATGATATGATGTTACGTGTTATAACATATACATATATAATGTATACCTCCTGATGTGATGTTATATGTGACGTGTTATTACAAATACACATCTACAATGTATACATCATGATATTATGTTATATGTTACGTGTTATTACATATACTTCTATAATGTATACCTCATAATGAGACGTTATACGTGACGTGTTATTACATATACATATATAATGTATACATCATGATATGATGTTATATGTGACGTGTTATAACATATACATCTATAATGTATACATCGTAATGAGACGTTATACGTGACGTGTTATTACATATACATATATAATGTATAGCTCATGATAACATGATATACGTGACGTGTTATTACATGCACTTCTATAATGTATACCCCCTGATATGATGTCATATGTCACGTGTTATTACATATACATATATAATGTATAGCTCATGATAAGATGATAACGTGTCGTGTTATTACATATACATCTATAATGTATACCTCATGATAAGATGTCATCTGTTACGTGTTATTACATATACATCTTAAATGTATACCTCATGATAAGATGTTATATGTGACGGGTTATTTCTCCCGGTCTATAGTTTAAAGCTCCGGATATGACGTTATATGTGACGTGTTGTTAACTCAAGATTTACAATAGAAATGCTCATGACATGATGTTAAATGTTGCTAGTAGTATTAAAAGATAACCCAGTCTTCGGATACTGCTCTATGAATATAATATAGTTTCAGGGTAAATGAAAATGTGCACGTGTTCTATAGTATTACCAAACTTTAAATTGTGTTATTGTTAAACTTATTATACATGTCATAAATTCTAGAATGTAAGGCTACAGATTTATCAAGAGGTTATGGCTCCAGGGCTCAATGTAATGGAACAACGTCCAGACTGGCTTGTAACATGATTTGCAGACCAGGAACGGTTTATAATGGAGATGAAACACCGAATTACACTTGTATAGATGGTGTTTGGAGTCCAGGGAGGATATTATTACCATGTATAGGTAGGTATTATCGTAGTGTTGACAATATAGATCATCACAATCTGTTTTATAGAGTTAATGCGGCAGGCGTCTTTTATCTCTGTCCAAAATGACTGGTCTTTAAAGGGTCGGACCGCTATATTTCTACGCGTAACAACACATCTTCAAGTTTACCAACAAATCAAGATGGCGTTGAAAAACCGTTCGATTAAATTTTAAATCACAATATTAATAAGCCTTTATCAATAATAAACGGTGTTCAGTACAACAGGAACTTAATCCAAATGTTTCAAACGCAAACTAACTGAAAAAGAACGTCAAATTGATGATCATACATGCGTTGTTTACATCGAACGTAGTAATATGAACTGGTACGGACGGAATTATATCTTTTTACCAATGTACTATTTTCTGTACCTGTTTACTCAAATATGGAATATTTTTATCCAGATATACGTCAACACCTTTTTTTATTTGTCTTATATTCAAAAACAATGTTTTAGAATTTAATTTGTCGGAAGAAAAATGTTAATATTTGTGACTTATTGAGTCGCGTCGAATGTCAACCTTATCAGTGATTGTAGTGGCCAAGCGAATATTTACTGCGGATCAGTGTGAGAACATCCTTGTGAAACATTTTACAGTACATACTATTTTCTGTATAATGCCTGTCTATATTAATGTATTACTATATTGACTTTAGAACTTAAATGAAATAGGATTTAAGGTCCTATTGTTCTGATTCGACTATTCTTTATCCGTTGTCAAGCCTTCTGCCCTGCACCACTTACAAAGTGAAACCACGCGGGAAAATTCAGATGAACTTTGTGGGAAGGATTCGAACACGCGACTTTCAGGTTAGCAAACTAACGCCTGGCCAGCTGGGACACCGTGACTCCCGAGTTTAGAACTAATTTGCTTAATTTCGGAATGTGCCAAACATAAGTTAAGTCTTATTTTCCTAAGTTAATAAACGAAAAGATAGGGATTTCTATTAAATAGATAAATAAAAAGCCACGAATATTTTCGTAATTAGATTCTAGTAAATATTTATGGTAAAAAAACATACTTTTGTACATTAAGATATTTGTCTACCATCTGGTATATTATTACCGATTGTATTTTACAATAGTTAAATACAATTAAGATGTATACAGGTATTACTTTGGTTTTTTTAATCAAGCTTTACACTACAGTAAAATAATTTTAACATATTTTCAGTTTTGTGAAACGTAATTTATATCTTTGTCTTTTCAGAGGTGACATCCTCTAGATCCCTCCAAGTACAAACTACGGTTAACTTTCTTTCTCCAACGATATGCGAAAATAGTGAGGCATTCAAAGATCAGATATCCAATAAAGTTCGTGAAGATACTTGTGTTGGAAGTAATACGTGTCAATATGAAGTTCAAGTACCAGAATGTTCTCCAGGAAATAGGAGAAAACGAAATGCTGATACTGCTGTTACCATCCTATTAACCAAAGACTTGCCAGAAGGTGATCTCGGTCTGGCCGCCTACCAGACAGATGGTACAAGTAAGTATATTCGTAAATTAATGAAATGTATCTCAATGATCTCAATCTTGCACCTTAGACAAATATTACCAGTAATATACTGTTGGTACTATTATATTTACTAAATGTATACAAGATTATCGCGATCTAAATAACTTATCAGACAAATGGTACTGTTATATTAACTCAATATGTAATAAAAGGTAAGCTTGATCTAGCAGTTTATCAAATAGATGCCATATAAATAATGAATAACTCCTGTTTTTGTTATATCTTCAGTTAGTCCACAACTATAAACTAGACTAGATGCCATATTGAATATTATCCATTTACCTATAGTTGAAAGCTAGAGAATTATTGAATAATGCCATATTTTGATATATATTCAGTTAGCCCACAGTTAAAAGCTACAGTAGAAGCTATAGCAATACTAGAGTTAACAGGTCAGATTTTACAGAATCAAACAGATAATTTTACAGTGACGGTAAATGATGTTGTTTATAAAGCTACATCTGTAAATGTTAATGGTAAAACAATCTGTCAACCTGGATCTGTTGGACAAGCTGGTGTGTGTGGTAAATATATTTTGTTCTTTTATACATCTGAGACAGCACGTCAGACAGTGGGAACACACGGAAGACCTATCAGTGCCGATACAGTGCCGATATATTGCTGTAGTCCTTACCGCTGACCGATCCTCACCCCTCGCCATTGACGTGATCGTCTATAGTTTGTCCAACAACACCAGTTCTGGAGACACAGGCAATGTAGAACTGTTCGGTATAGCGTACCAACTGCAGATTGAAAGACCAGAATATTGCATCGACGTGGCCAGCGTTATTCTGGCCAATGCGTCATGGAACGAGACTGATGGGGGGGGATCAAGCACAATGGCTTGGGATGGAGTCGTTCTGAACCAGAGAATCTCGGTGCAGGGAGAGCAGGAGGAATCACTGCAGTACGCTACATCGATCTCTCTCTCTCAGACCCCACGTCATATCTCATTTCGCACGTCACCACACGACCAGATTTACTCGGGACTTTCTACAGCAGAACGGTGTCAACGTTATGCACTTGCCATCCCTTAGCCTGGACTTAAACCCGATTGAACATCTTTGGGATGAAATTCAGAGGAGACCTAATAACGTCGTACCGAGACCTATTTCCGAGAGTGCTGTTCAAAGTACCAATGGCGTTCATTAATCGTCTGGTCCACTCTATGTACAGACGTTGTGCTGCTATGATTGAGACTCACGGTTGACACACCAGATACTGATGTATAGACAGTGTACAGACTTTAAACCCGCTCGTAATGTCTTTGAATTGTGATTTCATCAAAGTGCCTCTCTAATCGTGACATCATACTGACGTTTTTTGTTTGTTTGGGTCTTTTTGTGGGGGATGGGAGCTGGTAACTATAGTTAATATTTAGATTTATAACTGGGGATGATTTTACAGTCGTGTTTTAGATCCTGCAGTTTTCTAAAACGTTTTGATATCCTTTTACATACAGGGGTGTGTACAGAAGGAACCTATGAAAATGGTAATCAGTGTATAGACTGTAACCATGGTTATTATCAGGATGAACGAGGAACTGTTGAATGTAAACAATGTTCTTCTGGTTGGACAACACAATTTATTGGTTCTGTCGACGTATCAAGCTGTTCAGGTATGATAGATAAGGTTTTCTGGCTAAAGTTAGAATTTTGTTATGAATTTAGTTATGATTTACCAGGCAGGGTAAGCTTACTCTTCCGGACACTTGTTTCCACTGTCTGTCGTGTATTTTTTACACGATGAACAGTCCATATGCTGATTACACTATTTTGCCAGATTGCACTATTTTGCAAATACCGTTTTTTTAGGACTTCGAATTTTGTCTAATGGTTTGGATTGTTGGTAGTTGGTTTTATTTTATAAACTACGGTTTTAGTTATGATTTTAGTTAGATTTTAGTTATGATTTAATAAGAATTTTGAAATGTTTTTAATTAGAATTTTAGTTAGAATACCATTATTTCACCGTTTTACCTTCAGTTCAATCAGACACCAAGACAACCAAAGAGACACAAGATTCCACCACCCCCGCAACCAAACCGACAAAAAAAGAACGGCCAGGTGTAAGAGACAACAACCCCAATCCTATGATAATAGCTGTAAGCTCGGTTGTTGTCTGTGTTGTCGTTGTGGCTATATTAGGGTTTATAGTGTACTACGTTTGTAAAGGAAACAGGTTTGTACAGTAAAGTTTATGATTCCTTACAGGATAAATCCCAAGTTAGAAATGCTCTCGGGATAACTTCAAGATATGTTTCAAGTGGGGGGGGGGTCGTACTATTTATTAAATAACACATGCACAATGATTGATTTCTCAAAGGGAAATGGAATAATATGGGGTTTAACGTCCTACTTTTCTGTACATAGATAATGAAAACCGGCACACTACAGTGCAATGGAATATATTAGTGACCTGTCTATTCTTTTCTTTGTCGATTTCTTTCTGTGATGACTTCTTTTTCTTGTACTCCAACGTGTACATGGGGCCTCGATTTCCAGCCCATCCGAACGGCTAGACGCTTTCTAAAGCAGGCCCCGTCCTGTATCACTAATGAGAGCACACCAATGCAGATCTATCCATGGGTTAGTGAGCTGGCGAAAGGAACATAACTACCCAACTGGGCTGAATTGGTTTAGATATTGTAAATGTAATATTGTTTAAAATTGTTGTGGTTTCATATTCAAACTAAACAATGACTTAAATTATTTTTTTATTTATTTAGGCCAAAGAAAAGGAATAGAATAATGTCATGGGATAATCTGAATAATTCCAAGGAATTGTCCTACATCCTTGACCAGGATTCTGTGCACATTTACCAATAATTAATTGAAAATGTCTATATTGCTCCAACATTTTTAGAATTAATCTTATTTTTATCTTTTTTATCTTTCATAACAAAACACAACACAAGGTATATATGGATATAACTACTTCTCTATTATTTAATAACGACGTTTCATAACACATACAGGTCACGTTTTCAAGTTAATGATACATATTCATCTAGTCAGCCTATTTATACATATTGTAGCTTACACCAGCTTAATCAATTATAAGAAACCACTAAAATGATTATCAATCCTTACAATAACAATACATGATACAAACAGTAATAATAAAAGGATAATTAACCCGTAGTAGTAAAAAACAAGTAATGAGTAAGAGATCAAATAACCACATTGATAGGGTTTCACTATAAACATATTAACATTAATGACAACAACTGACCTATAGTAGGAAAATAACCGGTTATTTTCCTACTATAGGTCAGTTGTTGTCATTAATGTTAATATGTTTATAGTGAAACCCTATCAATGTGGTTATTTGATCTCTTACTCATTACTTGTTTTTTACTACTACGGGTTAATTATCCTTTTATTATTACTGTTATTATAGTAGGAAAATAACCGGTTATTTTCCTACTATAGGTCAGTTGTTGTCATTAATGTTAATATGTTTATAGTGAAACCCTATCAATGTGGTTATTTGATCTCTTACTCATTACTTGTTTTTTACTACTACGGGTTAATTATCCTTTTATTATTACTGTTTGTATCATGTATTGTTATTGTAAGGATTGATAATCATTTTAGTGGTTTCTTATAATTGATTAAGCTGGTGTAAGCTACAATATGTATAAATAGGCTGACTAGATGAATATGTATCATTAACTTGAAAACGTGACCTGTATGTGTTATGAAACGTCGTTATTAAATAATAGAGAAGTAGTTATATCCATATATACCTTGTGTTTTGTTTTGTTATGAATAATTACCGTGCTTCTAGATGTCATTTAAAGAATTGACTTTTTTATCTTATTTATCTTAAGCCACCGCCACACCAAACAAGTTCTCACAAAAAACGCGCTACTCCGTCCTAGAAAATGGAAAAACGGGTTGTGGTCGGTGTAGGATGTGTTAATAATTTCTATGATATGATCCTATTTCGTTCATAAACGTCCAGCTAGTATGTAGCCTGTCCAGCCATTCATGTCAAGTTCAGTTGGGGTACATCTGCCATTTCTAAACAGTCCCAGACCGTCCCTACTTAACCCGTTTGTAACTAGTTCTTCCTCGTTTCCCATACGCCCTCGACTGGTTTTAACTTGCTAACTATAAGAGAATACTTGTCGAAACGTCGTGATATATGTGTATAAACCAGTGATTGTTCAGGGACAGTTCAACTCACCCTCATCTTTTTATTGGTATGTCCCAACGAGCTCATGTTGTGTGTATGATCCCATCTTGACTCAAGGGCTTTTGCCCACTGTATTCAGATGCACGAAAAGAAAAATACAATACATTTATTAGAATCACACCAGCAATCCATTAAACCACTTATTTTTGGCATATTAAACCACTTCTTTTTTGGCATAGAAAATCAGGCTACATCTAATAATATCTTTAAAATAGTACATGGATACTTCGATGTTACCAGACGTTTCAAAATCTGATTATATTTATAGAACCCTTTTATCATGTTTTAAAAATGATACTTCCTCTTTTTTTCATTTTTTTAATTTTTTTTTAATTTAGTTTTATAATAATGTATATTATATGTTTTATAGTCCTTGTATGAGTAGAGGGGTGATATAGGCCTTGCATGTTCCCTGATCCCTTTTCATAAATTTCTGAAATAAAATATTGTTTACGCAAAAAAAAATAAGAATTTCACCGGTTTTATCCCTAAAATAACTTTCCAGCGTTTTAGGGAAGACTCCAGATTAAGCGAAGAGCTTACATGTTGCTGTACTTTTGGGATAGATTTGATTGAACGGGAAGAATAGACACAGTCCCTCAAAATCTCAAGTATCAGACGCCAATCCAGCAAATTGGCAGGGAGGGATTTCTCAGGACATTGCCTCAGGAATATGAGCTCCCTCTTGTTATTCTCCTTTCCCGTTCAACTCGTCAAGGTGTGCAGATCAAGACAATAAAATAATATTATGTTAATACAGTTACTTTCGAGAAGGAATGTCCGGTAGTAGAAAGCAGCCATTAGTATTGCTCCAAGATCCACAGGGCCTGACATTGGGTCATGTAGATCTCCACACTATGCGTTAGTATGTGTCGGAGGCAGCAGAAATCCTTGAGAAAAAAACTAGGCCCCGGGTTCACAAAGCATTCTCAGACTTAAGTTAAGAATTAACTCAACTTTCAATTACTGTTTATGAAAAATATTTTTGATCCAGAACTTAAAAATTTGCACATAGTTTCTTATTGCTTTATTTGGTACATTAAAATAACAAGCGTGTTACAAAGTTATATATTTAAGCTCAAATAAGACAAACAATTTTGAGTAAATTCTCAACTTAAGTCTAAGAATGCTTTGTGAATTCGGGCCCAGGACTCAAACACATCTTACCCCTGAACAAGCCCGTGACATGGTTGAATGGCTCAAAACCAACGACGTTCTATATAATATATGACTTTGGGCCTATAATTGGTTTCTGTTCACGTTGTAACGCGTCCAAGCCAGTCCGAGTCCTTCCACGGAGTTCTTAAATAGGTCGTAACCATGCAGAATTACTTTCACCTTTGACACAGTTTGTTGAGCCTGTATAGCAACATAATATCATGAATCGGAAGGGTACCCCAATAGCTATAACCGGTTAAAGTACTAGAATAAAGAGAATATCTTAACTTGTAAAAAAGTGGTGTGGCGGCAGTGAGTTTTCGAGGACAGACGTTGTTGTGTCATGAGACGTGTGCCTCTGCAAAGAACGTTACAAATTAAAAATAGGATGCTTCAAAATTAAGAAAGGAAAATATAGTAGGCCCAGTTAGAGCAATCGTTGGTAATTAGTTTTCTCAATGGTTTTCGTACTTGATCACTGCACGCTGGGGTTTCGAGTAATTATAATCTAATTAAAAATTAGAAAATTAAGTATAATCCCCGAGGCCACAATTTTTGTCCTATTCAAATGAAACTTTAAATATATATTAGGTATAAAAGGATCTTAGAGGAGTCCCATTATGTATCGGACCTATTGTCCTGGATTTTTTACCCCTGTCTTTTGCACCAAATGTGAAATATTTTTGTATGTACAAAATCTTGCGCCCCACCCCACCCCGAGAACACAATATTAGCGTTTTCCTGTTCAGATGAAAATGATTATAAATATTGATAGGAGAAGTTCGATTCGTCTGTGCGCAGTGCCGGACTGGGCCCACTTGCCCACTTGCCAATGGCAATGGCAAGTGGGCCTAAGCCGAAAAAAAATATGGGCCTAAGCCGAAAAGAACAAAAAAAAAAAAAAGTAAAAAAAAGAAAAAGAAAAGGTAGTAAAAGAGGGGAGGAGAGGAAACAGGGAAAGGAAAGGAAAGAAAAGCAGAAGGATAGATTTCGTTGGAAGAAACAAATTCTACCACCTGGTGAAATTATGCATGCGCGTGTCGGACCTTCCAATATTTTTTTATTTTTTTTATTTTGAGCAATGTAACAAAGGGGTAATTAATATATTGGTGAGGTAGAATCGAAGCTCTGTCATGTTACAAGCTCTAACGAAAGCCTTTGTTGGAAATTACAGAAAGAGCTAAATAATTAAGATCAAGAAAAGTCACCAATTAAATTTGAGTTTTGTTGGTCTTTTTTAAGTAGATCATTCTTTTTTAGAATTAAGGTAAAGTTTTGAAGACAACTGTAAAAGTTCAGCTATTAAATCTCAGTTATTTAACCTAGTACCCCTGCAGGTCCATCCTGCTGTTGAATGCCTGATATCAGGGGAGATAACTACAGTTAATAATATGGGATACAGACCACCATTAATTTGACCATTGATTTCAATGTTAATTCTTGCCTCTTTGCCCTTCTCTAACTTTTCTCCAAATTTTCGTTGGGCTCAGGCCCGGTGGAGTAGAGGGGCTAAAGCCCCCTCCCCCCAATAATTTTGCCTCAAGTAGTCTTTTCATCAGGTTATTGCGGCCCTTGGACCCTCGCCTACAAAATCAAGAATTGCTTTCGCCGGCCCTGGGCCCTGCTGAATGTTTTTCACTTCAGACAGAGCAACAAATGGCCATGTCTTTGCGCTAAAATTTGTATGAGGTTGACCACGAAAATTTTGAGATACACAAACTTGAAGAAGCATACTGAAGCATGTAACTTGTTGCCGTACACATCACCGTAGAAAACCTGATAACTCAGTTATCCTTCCGCCACAAAATCATGAATATATTCACCAAAACCTGGTAGAAAATATCAATTCAAATCTTCTTCGTCCATTCTAGACCAAAAAATCAACAAAAATGGTCATGCAAGGGGGGAGAAAAGAGACGGAGAGGGAATTGCTATAAATAGACAAACTACAATTTGTGGGTACCGAGATGGTGATGGTGTTCTGCCTCCTATATATCAAAGCGCTTGCAATTTGCAATAGTAGTGTTAAATATTGTTACATCCATTCACTCGTTAGCTCAAATTGTTGACATATTTTGAAAGATGTTGTGCCTTATTGTTGAAATGATGTTAAAACATAATAAAACTTTTGAGAATCTCGATTTTTTTCCCGATTTATCAGATGAATATAATGAGACTGGTATGTTCATATCATAATGGACATGGTTGCACGTAACCGAACTTACAAAAGGTCTTTTACACTATTTGTGTCCGATTCATATAAATGTCAGAAATCGGGTGAGTTTGATTTCGGTGCGCATCAGACCTGAAATTCTTTTTTTACGCAAAATATGAAATAATAATATGTACAATTGGGACCTTAATTTGTGTCTAATTTAGGCGAGATTTAAGGTACACATTATCTCGGGTGATATTTTTTGTGCATCTGACTTACCGTTCCGGAGTTATGCTCCGTTTCCTCCACGAAAACCTTGTGTACTAGATATAGGCCATAATTTTTTAACAGATTTTGTTCAAATTGAGGCATTGGTGGCATCACGAACCCTATAGATGATCAGAATTCCGTCACCCATTGTTTCATAGTTATGCCCTCTTATCCGAAAACGTCGTGAGGCGATAAAGCGATCTTTTGCTAAAGGTGGATGTAATCTTACATGGCAACTCCGATCAGCGCTATAGGACTAGGAGGATATTCGGCGTCAGACGCCGAACTAACACTCCTTCTCGTGTGTTCGATCCCTATGTTAGTTGCATTTAATGTAGTGGTAATTCCTATATATGAAAGAACTTTAAGTTCATTTATTCTAAACGCCCCAACCCATCTGGAGCTTTGTCATAGCGAATGTCGAACGCATTTCGGCGTACACTAAGTTTCAACAGGATCCCACACAACGTGCACGACGCTAAGCCCACATATCATTCGTGAATGCCACCAGAGATGTGTTATGAGCTCCTCGGGCGAATCACCAAGCAGTTCACCTGGTTTTGGCAGACGCTTCAGTACTCTTTATTAGGTATGGTCTATTTGTTCCTTACTCTGATAGGGTGGGGCTTTAATAATCAGAGATGAATGTATGCTAACATACTGTTTACAAGCGTTTAAAATGATTTCCCAAAGAGATTTTGAACCATAAATTTCTTTTATCGGTTACAACCGATATATGCTCATAAATGACCTTCATTATAAGGTCCACAACTTAAAATAACCCTTTTGTTAACTAGACGTTACCCCCATCCCCACCATATCTCTCTCCATAACCATCACTAACCCTTTCTCTATCAACATCTCTCTCCATCACCATGTTTTTTTTATATTTTCTCAAGGAATCAACAAGACTTAAACTGTTAGACGAGCAAATACCAATTATATTAAACATCAGTTGTATCCTCTAATCTTTCAACAATAACATTGTTTGACTCGTCCATTAATGTGCCCTGGGCACCATGTTCTGAATCAATGTCCACTCCAATGACGGTCATTTTTCGAACTCTCTTTAATATCTTTCTTCCGTAAATCAGAATCAAAAATAGGAAAACGACAGACATGATAGCTTCGCCTAGCAACAGGTAACAAAACCAAAGGGCAGAGAATTCTTTGATGAAGAATCCTAATAGCACCGGGTTTGTAAGAAGACCAATTGCCCCAGCAACCAGGATGAATGAAGACACTTTCCCGTTTACTGGTATGAGTTCTGTGTCAGTAAGTGCGACCGTAGTAGGAAATAGAATTGATATGGCACTACCTGCGACACACACAAACACCCAAATACCGATATGGACTAAATATAAAGCACTTATCCATAATCCTATTAAAGCACATATTACAAAGCACATAGCAAATAGTAAAAGTTTTGCCGGGCTAATCAAGTCCGCAACAAAAATGACGAGGATCCGAGCCGTAACTAATGACGCCCAGAACGCTGACGTTACTAAGGCACCATCTTTTTTTGACCAGTCCATTTGCTTCACAACAAAAGTCATAAGAAATGCAGAAAATGCGTCAAAAATTCCACTGTTACATATATGCATACACATGATTAACACAATAGATATAACATAATATAATGGAGGAACGTTCCGTTGTTCTTCCGGTTTTCTTGAATTATCTCCCTTGGCTAAATTACTATCATCCTTAAAACTTTTGACTAAGAACGGCAATGACGACAGAACAGCTAAAATGGCCGATATTATAAAAGCATATTGTAATTGTATTACGTAGGTTGTGGGCTGGAATGAATTTGTTTGGTTGTTGATACAAGAAATGTTTGATGGTTCATCAACTGACACAAAAGTTGTGTTGCATATTACAGCTATGTCTAATTTCTGCTTCTCTACTAAGTGTTTTGGCACAAGAAAGGGTTCTGTTACCAACGGGGAGAATAATGATCCCACGGATATCCCTAAATGAATGATAAACATGTACGGTCGGCTCTCTGACTTCCACACTCGGACAACGTCGGCTGTGCCACCTAAAAAAAGTAAAAAGGGGAGGATTGAAACACAATAACAACTTCCGATTTCATTAGGTCATGCGACCTCTGATGAAAGGATTGTGTAATCCAATGGAGAGGAAAATGCTCTTGGCTGTTACTTCTTCACTAAATATTTTGGCACGAGAAGGAACACTGTTACCAGGCACCTCCCGGTAAGTAACCCTGTTGAACTCACCTGCTTCTAGACCTCTCATACAAAAACCGGTGATGAACCAGATACAAATCATGAGAGGATATTGTCGACATTGTGGTACAACACCTACACATACACCCATACAAATATTAGCCAGAAATAGCAATCTAGGTTTGTTGAATCTGTCGTAGGCTGTGCCGATTACCAGCGCTCCAAGCAGTCCACCAACAGCAGCGAAAGTAAAAAACAGGGATGCCTCTTCTACATCAGTATTAGTTATAAGCTGTAGATCTAACAATGATGGTCCTCTTTGCCCGCCGATAAAACCCTAAAAAAAAACAACAATTGTTAAGTTAAGTGTGTTTTTTTAACTGTATATGATTCCGAATCAAATTCGTCCCACTGCAGCGTTTCTGATTATTACTGACACCCTTTTCGTCTTGTCTGTCACACACGTGATGTCTTTTATTTTTCCAGCCATCCCTTCAATTTATCATCCGGGGTAGGGGAGAGGTTTGTTGAGGATGATGGGGTGTGAATGTCGATGATTTAACTTTCGGAAATCACACAGGGCCGTAAGAAACAACAGGGGGGGGGAGGGGGCGAGGTGTTTCTCAGGGATGCTGTGAAAGTGACGGACAGTGTATATCTATACTTTTTGTCTTCAACAATTTTTCACGTTTTACCAGGGGTTGCCAAACACCGTGTGGACGTTAAAACCCATTTCTCTCTAGCAAATGTTATCTCCTCTCACGTTATGTATTGACATGTTTTTAATGACCATAATTATGTTAAATAAATCAAACTAGGAAATATAAACCTGTATTACTTGAGTTGTATGGCGTATCATAAAGCCTGTCATTGAATCCCCGGTTGTACGTAACAAGGAGTAGGGTCGCCTGTCCAACCTCATAGATTTTCTCCGGGTCCTCCGGTTTCTTCCCACTGCTATAGACCCCTACGCGCATTCGAATTATTGATATATATGACCTTGTTTGTGTCGAGTAGACGTTAAACCTCACTCTCTCTATATATATATCTCTGTCTCTCTCTGTCTCTCTCTCGTCCCATAAAAACCACGTGTATTACATCCATGCCGTGCTAGTGTGTGCCTTATGGTAGAAAAATCAATATGGTACGAACCCGTAACTACTATTACCGAGATAGTACTGGGTGACCAGGTAGAATATTGCACACGCTTCTATCTTGGACATTTATATAGCAAGTGTGTTCTTACCAGTGAAATGAAAGATAAAAACAGCCATGTCGTGTGTAGAAGTCTGGCTCTGTAACTTGCATTCTTCCATTTTGTCAAAAATCTACGGCGAATTTGATTATCGCCTGTTTCTTCCATTCGTCCCTGCAATGTGAACATAAAATATCTAGCATCAATATTGGTATGGCTGCGATAGTAACATAAGGCCAGGTTAACACTGCGTGTCATTTGTTGTCAGCAAATCAATAATATGATTCACGGTTTTGAAGTAGCCTATTTGCTAACTAAAAATCAGTAGTAGAGCCACGCGAAGTTCTTTAAAATTTAAGAAGTCACAATCAAACAAGTTATACCCAGATCACATCGGTAAATTGGACTCGATTTGATAAAACATCGACAGTGTTAGCACAGCTTAAGAATGCGACCTTTAGACTTGAGCCAATTCAGAGATAGCCAAACCCTTACCGAAGACTAATAGTAAAGTAATAGCATATTTAATTACTAGAATAAAGAGACTATCTGAACTTGTAAAACGGGGGCGTGGCGGTAGTGAGTTTCCCTGTACAGCTGTTCTTGTGTCATTTCCACTCGACACAAACTAGGTCATTTGGGGAAAAACATATGGTTTAAATTATTTTTAATGGTCTGTATTTTTCGAGATCAGATTTTTTCTCGACGGGTTCAATACTGGATCACTGTCAGCCTCAAGTGTTTTGAGTAATTAGCTAATTAGCAATTAAATTAAAATCCCAGGGGCCACAAAGTGTCCTGTTAAGATGTAACCTAAAATGCTGTAGTGTATATTTGTGTACATTTGTATTTTTTGTATTTTTATTGATTATGTATGGTATGTTTGGTGTTTGTGGTATTGTCTCTTTAATACTACATCTGTAAGCAGGTATCTCTTTTCAATAACAAGCAGAGGCGGATCCAGGGGGGGGCTAGCTGCCCCTACCCCCTAATCCCTAAATAACAGTATTAAAAAATAGATATGCGCCACGAATCACCACTGACACCCCGAATTTTTCAAAAAATTTCTCAGGGGGCCCACACGCCCCCCCCCCCTAACTTGATTTCCTGGATCCGCCTCTGATAACAAGTCTAAACTCTGCTCACTCTTAACTCACTAAATTAAACACATCTCAGCTTCTTTCAAACTTCACTTGCATCTTAATCTTGTCACAAGAAGGAGCACATTATATCCCTTGGTAAGTTTTATATTTATTTGACTTGACTTATATATTAATATATTTAATATAATTAGAATCTATTTTACATGTGAAATCATTAAGTAATCATTATTTGTATAAGTATTTGTATAAGTATAATTGTGTATTTTTAGAATATTATATTTAGTTTATCTATTCATATTGTTATTTTCAGTCCTATATTAGTGTATATGGTAGCATATTAAATAATCAGCCTTTGTATTAAAACTCCTATGTATTTGTATGTATATATTATTAAATTAGCTGCAAACTAGGTCACCATTTTATACATTACTTTGTTGCAAATCAATGATTTCCCGCCACTATTTTAAATATATGTCTATAGTGTAACTATTATTATTCGTGATTTTTATACGTTTCTTATTTCAGAGTTTTTTTTATATATATACAATCTCCAAATAAAAACCTGAACCCAAGACCTGGTGTTGTGTTCCTTGTCGAATAGAAACCCTGCTACATATGCTTAAGAGGAGGAACAACAATTATTTTTAACAAGTTTTCCATAGATTTTAAATATATATTTATATATAATCCCCTCTGTAACACAGGCAAAAAGATTGTTTATTATCGTAATCACGGTACTGGTATATTCGAGACATAGACTCGGTCCTCCATTTTTAAAATAATTCATAAATGGCTAAACCGTTCTATTCTTGTTACAATCTAATGGCATCATGTTAATAAATGTCTCATTAAAAATTTATGTAACATTTGAGGCGTAAAGAAAGACTTGAATAGGCAAATTTAGCTCTTGAATAATGTATCCGTGAAGGAGCTATATCGCTAATGTTTATGACCTAGAAATTGACACAAATGGGTAGTGACGCATATACTAATGTAATATGAATGTATATAAACTGATTTACTTTCAATCTTTTCTGTTTTTACTGTAATTTATCATCAGTTATGTTCGGCGAAATACACCAGAAGTCTCAATCTCTAGTGTCCGGTTATTCCAGTCACCCTTTGAAATGTTTAGCCTCGTTTTTCTAGTCCCTTGTTACGAATGGCGGTGGAACGCATTATGATGTCTTTTCACGTCGATTTTAAAAAAAAAAAAATTCTAATGATTATATACTCCTTAAACGTGTCTAATTAGAGTCACTTACCTTTGTAATTGTAAGAGAGAGAGAGAGAAATTGGGTTAAACGTCCACTCAACACAACTAGGTCATTTCGGGACTAACATGGTTTAATTTTATTTCAATAATTCGCTTGCGCGTAGGGGTCTTTAGCAGTGGGGGAAAACCGGAGTGTCCGGAGGAAACCCACGAGGTTGAGAACTGGGACTATATCTCCATGCCACATACGTTCACACTAGGGCTCGAAACCATAGCCGCAAGCCAGAGGTGGCCGGCCAGCTACAGGTCGAAGCGCGAAACTCTAGACCACTAGGCCATCCCACACCCCCTTTGTAATTGGTGTACCTGTTGAACCTGTATGCAGGTGTCTGATTAGGATCCACTGTGGTTGACTACTATTTTATTCCAAATAGGTGACGTTTTTTAGACTACTACTCTATATTCACAATATTTTGGGTCTCCTTGATCAGTTGCATTTCAGTGAATCCATCTTTTGTGTTGTTCGATATTCACAATATTTTGGGTTTCCGCGTTTGTGGATTCATAATGGTGGCTACTCCTCCAAGGCACACTATTTTGCCATATTACACTATTTTGCCTATACCGTTTTTTAGGACGACGAATTTTGTCTGATGGTTTGGATTGTTCGTACTTGGTTTTATTTTATTATCTCCTATTGTTGACCTAGAAGATAAACATCAACCAACAAGCATCAAAACAAGGCAACTTCACAGAACCTCGCCAGAATCATTAATTGTTTTTGTGTAACTCCGGAAACCACAGTCGATATTAATGCAACCATCCGCGACCTTAATGAAATCAATCTACTACCTACCGCTATACAACACATAACCTGTTACGACTGAATGCTCATTTATTATTAACTTGCATGTTTTTTGCTCATAAAGCTGAACGAATGAATACAAGCTTGACAAATATCTTTGTGCGTGAATTATATTTGTGAGTTTTAACAGGCCAGATACTCTGTATAGGGACACAATATTTACGATATACATTTTTATTCCGATGTAATTTGATCGTTTTGAATTCTTAATGGATTTTTTTTTTACTTGAATTGTCTCAGTGTAATTCTGGTTAGTATTACTTGATAAGATCAGCTCATTTTTTTCGTCATAGGTCACGGGAAGTAAACGGAAAAAAATCGCTGGTTCGCTATGCTCGCATTTTCGCCGGGAGAGAGTTTTAGTACGACATATCCTCTCAAATTTGGCCGAGAGATAGTTAATGTCGGCTGGAAACTCTTAATTTTCCGACACATTCGCCACCTGCATGCCATAGAGGCCTAAATTCACTCTCACAGCGTCTCAAATTCGGCCGAGAGATAGTTAATGTCGGCTGGAAACTCTTAATTTTCCGACACATTCGCCACCTGCATGTCATAGAGGCCTAAATTCACTCTCATAGCTTCTAATTTTCGTGCTCTCCCCTACTCTTGCTTACGGTAGTCGGCGATGACCTTCGTTCATTGATTTTTTGTTGTCGGAAATTTATCTTCCTCGCCCCCCTATGTCGGCTAAATTTTGGGTTCTGGCTTCGGGCCTGACCCCGGACCTATCTACAATGCTTACCCTAATCTACTGCCTCGCCACCAATTACGTGCCCTAACCTTATTTACATCTCCGCGACCTTGACAAAAATTGGGCTGGCCTTAACAAATAGATTTAGCCGTGTAATTGCGCCAGATAATATAGGGCCTACTAAACAGCAAAAGAAAAGGTATATTAATCTGAATAGAGACGCATTGCGTAAGACTTGCAAAATGTATTTATTGTATATTTGTGATCACATCTCCAACTTTACCTTGGAAGTTTCCGTCCTAAACACAAAATTGAACTTAGAAAACGCAACCAGACTTCTGAGATGGAAATGTGTTTTCTATGATTTGCAAGTACTTCATGCTGCACGGGAGACAACCTATAAAAAGCACCCCATACCTGCTTGAATCATTCACACTACAACGTCAGCAGCATGCCATGACTCACGGCAGCTCAGGAGAATCACGGTGGTTAAGTGGGTAAGACGCTGGCTCGCTAGCCTTGAGGTCGCTGACTTGGCGAGAAAGGTCATCGAGATTTCGGGCATGGGTTTCCCTTGTCAGTGATGATGTCTAGTCGTTCAGATGGGACGAAAACCGAAGTCCCATGTACACATTGGTGTGCACGTAAAAGATCCCTTGTCAGTTGCAATTCGATATAAGAGTAGGCCGTAGCGCCGCTACCCGGTCAAAATTTCCTTCATAGCTCACTGTATGACGTATGCCCGTCTCCATTAGCCCAGTTTACTAGCAGAGCCCCATTTCTTTTTCATTTCTTTTACAACAGTTTAGAAGAATCAAGCGCGTGTAAGACTCGACGCTGGCCACACTGTCCAGGACGTTGCCAATCACTTCCAGGTCAATGTTCAGACCATATACAGGCTTCAGCAACGTTGTCGGGCCACCAACACCACGGAGGGTCGAACCCGAACTGGTAGACCAAGGGTTACCACTGGCATCTGAGACAGCACGTCAGAAAGTGGGAACACAAGGAAGACCCATCAGTACCTATAGAGTGCACCAGAGAAAATGTCCATTGTCGTAGGCCTCACCGGGACCGATCCTCGCCGCTCGCCATCGACGTGGACGTCTACAGTTTGTCCAACAACACTAGACATGGCGACACGGGAAATGGAGAACTGTTCTGAGAGTTGATATTGCCTAGGGTATCAACTGCAGATGGCAGGACCAGAATATGGCGTCGATGTGGATAACGTTATTCTGACCAATGTATCATGGAACAAAACTCATTGGGAGGTCCAAGCATAATGGTTTGGGGTGGAAGAGATTTTAACATTTAAAACTGCAAATTACACCCCAAGAAGTGCATAGAAAGAAAGATATATATATATAGAGAGACAAAGAGAGAGAGAGAGCTGGGAGGGAGGGATGGAGAGGGAGGGGGTTTAACGTCCACTCGATACAAACCAGGTCATTTCAGGATTATTATATGGTTCAATTTTATTTCAAAAATTTGCTTGCGCGTAGGGGTCTTTCTTTAGCAGTTGGAGGAAACCGGAGGACCCGGAGAAAACTCACGAGGCTGGACATGCGACCCTAATCCTTGTCACGTACAACCGGGGATTCGAAACACAGCCGATGGATTGCGCCAGGCTTTTCTGGGAGTATGGTTCCAGGTGCCAATGGCGTTCATTAATCTTCTGGTCTACTCAATGTTCAGACACTGCGCTGGTTTTATTGACACTCGCGGTGGACACACCAGATACGGGTGTATAGACTGTGTACAGACTCTAAATAATTTAGTAATGTCTTGGAATTGTGATTAATTAATGTGTCAACATACTTTTCACAAAATAATGTGTCAACATACTTTTCACAAAATAATGTGTCAACATACTTTTCACAAAAATTGATTTGAGCCATTAATTAGTCGTTTTCTTGAATGATTTGAGTACAGTGCCTCTCTGATTTTGAAATCGTACTGACGTTTTCTATTTTTTGAGTTGTTTTTTTTGGGGGGGGGGGGTCGCTGTTTAGTATTAATATTATTGGTCAACAAGTGCAAATTTTTTTTTTAATTTCGTGGTCCTCCCTTCTTTTAACAGGGAGCCACTGGCTCACGGTGGCTCATTTGCATAGCGCTGGCCGTGAAAATACTTTAAGATTTTCTAACGCCACTTGACCTAATGACATAGTATCTAAAGGGCAAACAATAAACCATTTGTTTACTTACCTCAACGTATATATAAATTAAATAAACTGACAATAATTGTGTTTGTATTCCATATTACCCTTGGTTGGCGTGAACGATAATCTTGGCTTGAGAGAGAGAACGAGAAATGGGGTTTAACGTCCACTCAACACAAATAGGTAATTTCGGGACTAACATATGGTTTAATTTTATTTCAATAATTTGCTTGCGCGACGGGGTCCTTAACAGTGAGAGGAAACCGAAGTGCCCGGAGGAAACCCACGAGGTTGATAAGGCGCCCCCATCTCCATGCCACATACGCTCACACTGGGGCTCGAAACCACAGCCGCAAGCCAGAGGTGGCCGGCCAGCTAGAGGTCGAAGAGCGGCACTCTAGACCACTAGGCCATCCAAACACTCACAAATCGTGGCTTGCTAGCCAGGAGTTCTCGGATTCACTCCCGGTGTTGGCCGAGAAAGTTCCTTACGATTTTCTGGTGCGTTGAATCGATGTATCGCGATTCATCTTCTCACGATTCACGTATTGAATCGCGAGACTCTGAATCGATGTATCGCGATTTTGGTTTTATGTTTTTGTTTTGGTCGCGTTAGTAAGTAACATATCCAGGTCACACATTATCCATAAGTACACAAATAATCTTAAATTGTTTTTCTCCTTATTTCGATCTACATCAATAAGATAGTTTTATGTTTTCAGCATCGGCAGGACTAAAGTCTGAATCATTCATTGGTCCTGTCGTTTTCATGGTAAACATTGACCTGGTTATGAAGCGTGATAAAAATCGTATCGTACCACCTGAATCGCAGTATCGTATCGTGACTACATTGACAATACCCAGCACTGGTCGTTTCCCCTTGTCGGGGCGCATGGGAAGAACAGGGTCTAGTAGTTCCGGATGGAAAGAAAGACCGAGATCCCGTGTACAAACGGGCGTGCACATAAAAGAATTGGGTAATGGGTACGACTTACTGTTACGGTTGTCCAGGCAAAATATTCTTAATAGTATACTGCAAAGCTGAAACCCATTTATAATTGTTATCCCTATTGCTGTCACACATAAGGACGTTAAACTCAATTTCAATTGAATGCATCCTGGGTTCAAAGTATTCTAAAAGGTCCAGTATAATGTATTTATATTTAATTCTCTACACTTCAATTTCAAATATTCACCATACAGGACATATATACTATAAACACAACGCATGTTCTTATACGACATTAAACATATCATATTGATTGCTTTATGATTGATTTACTGAAAACTTTTATCCAATGCCTCCAATTCCTTAGTTGTAATTGTGTCTGCTACCCCGGGTTCAAATTGATTGCCAAAATCGTTAGCAGTTTTACGGAGCGCACTATTGACACGGGTTGGAGCGGATATGACTCCATGAACTATCGTTCTTAATATTACCGGATTAATTCATAATTTCCCTCTTTCTGTCAGCAAAATCTAAGATAATCTCGATCATCTTCTGGACTTCCACAATCGGTGAGGAACGTAGGTAAGTAAGATTTAATCTGAGACTAGGTTGCTCTAACTGGGTGGGTATCGTTACGTCTAGAATCTTAAGTTTCAGAACCATCGGTAATTCCATCTGTCACACCACAAAGTTTCGGATCCAATGTGTGAACACCCTGTAGGAAACAGAATTGATATGGCACTGTCGGCAACACATACAAACACTGAAATACCCGTATGTTCTAAATAGACGAAGTAGCTTTTACTTCCAAACTGCCTGGACAGGGGTGAAACCTTGGCTGCACGACTTTTTGGGTTGACTTACCATTAGGATACTTGTGAGGCATGCTGGCTCTTGAATTGGAGATGTTGTTCTGGAGATCTGAACTTTCTCGGGTGTCTAGGTGAAGTTTGACGATTGAGATTTATGGGTATTTAAGTTAGGCCACCGATTAAATTACGCTAGGCATACCTTCGATATTCGTTGCGTATTCTCAGCAATTCCTTGGATAAACGCTACGCATGCATGGGTGTGAGCGTGCTTAGACTGAAAGTGGTGCGGTTTGTGCACTAACACTTAAATGAAGCATCTAATTAAAGGTTATCAAAAACGTTCAGGTCTTTCTTTGTAAAGGTCTTGCTCATTTATGCTGTACTTTTGATTGGGTATGGTCTATTTGATTCTTACTCTGACTAAGTGTGGCCTTTATAATTGGGTATGGTCTATTTGATCCGTACTGTCACATGGTGTGGCCTTTATAATTCAGTGTAGTTATTCTAACAAATTGTTTAAAATAATTTTCCAAAATGTATTTAATCGGCTACAACCGAAATATTCTTTTTGTTGACTGGACGTTACCCCCCCCCCACACACACACACACACACACACGATGATTTAATCCATGATCCAACAGGGATGAAACTTTTAGCCGACCCCTAATCCTTCAACAGTAACATTCTTTAAATCGTCCATTAATGTGTCCTGGACACAGTGTTCTGAACCAATGCCCACTTCCATGACGGTCCTTTTTCGAACTCTCTTCAATATCTTTCTTCCGTAAATCAGAATCAAAAATAGGAAAACAACAGACATGATAGCTTCGCCTAGCAACAGGTAACAAAACCAAAGGGCAGAGAACTCTTTGATGAAGAAGCCTAATACCACAGGGTTGCTAAGGAGGCCAATAGCCCCAGCAACCAGGATGAACGAAGAAACCTTCCCGTTCACTGGTATGAGTTCTTTGTCCGTTAGTGAAATCCCTGTAGGAAACAGAATTGATATGGCGCTGCCGGCTACACATACAAACACCCAAATACCCGTATGTGCTAAATATAAGGCACATATACATAATCCTATTAAAGCAGTTATTACCAAACACATAGCAAATAGTAAAAGTTTTGCCGGGCTAATCAAGTCCGCAACAAAAATGACGAGAATCCGAGCCGTAATTAGGGAAGCCCAGAATGCTGACGTTACTAAGGCGCCATCCTTTTTTGACCATTCCATTTGTTTCACAACAAAAGTCATTAGAAATACGGAAAATGCGTCTTCGATGCCGGTATTACACACATACATACACATAATTAGCACAATAGATATAACATAGTATAACAGAGGAACGTTTCGTTGCTCTGCGACTTTTCGTGAATTACCTCCCTTGGCTTGTTTACTTTCCTCCTTAAAACTTTTTATCAGGAATGGCAATGACGTCAGAACGGCTAAAATGGCCGATATAATGAAAGCATATTGTAACTTTATTACGTAGGCCGTGGGCTGGAATGGATTTGTCTGGTTGTTGATACAAGGAATGTTTGAAATAAGAGTACCGTTAATTGTAATGTTGCATGTGATAGCTGTGTCTTGTGATTTAATATCCGAGTTTTGATTCTCTAGTAAATGTTTTGGCACAAGAAAGGGTTCTGTTACCATTGGGGAGATTAAAGCCCCTATGGAGAATCCTAAATGAACGATAAACATGTAAGGTCTACTCTCTGACTTCCAGACTCGGACAACATCAGCTGTGCCACCTAGAAAATAAAAATTACTATTTCAAAAAAAGCAGTACCACCCAGGTCCTTTAGATCATGCAACGTTTGATTTTTACTTCTCTACTTAATGGTTTCGCACAAGAAAGAGTTCTGTTATCTATGGGGAGATTAATGCCAGTTTCATAATTTAACACTCAATAATAATTGGCAGTATCCGGTCAACGAAATGAATTTCAGTTATCACCCAATAACACATTCTACAGGATATTGCTTGTGGGATAACTTTCATAATCTACTAAGTGATATATCTTAATAAAATATCGCTTTGCATGAAATAAAATCCATATTAAAGAATTATATTTATTTATTTGTGAGTGTAAAGAAGATTTGCGTAATGAATCAAATCTTTTCGTCTTTTTTTTGTATATCAAAAATATCAACCCTTGTCGATAAAATAAATAAACTCGGCACACTCTCGTTCGTCTTTACATTACTGACTTGTGTTGATATTTTTTGATATAAAAAAAGACACATGGGAGAGTCTCTATTTGTCAGCGTCCACAGTCACAATTATCAAGACAGTAGAGAGTGTTTGAAAGTGTTTGACATTTACCAAAGCTTTTGTATTAATGGGGGGGTCGGGATGGCCTAGTGGTCTACAGTGCCGCGCTTCGACCTCTAGCTGGCCGGGCACCTCTGGCTTGCGACTGCGCCTTCCCAACCTCGTGGGTTTCCTCCGGGCACTCCGGTTTCCTCCCACTGCTAAAGACCCCTACACGAAAGCGAATTATTGAAATAAAATTAAACCATGTGTTAGTCCCGAAATGACCTAGTTGTGTTGAGTGGACGTTAAACCCTATTTCTCTCTCTCTCTTGTATTAATGACCGTATAAATAATAACAATGTTCTCTTACTTGTTTCTAGACCTCTCATAAAAAACCCGGTGATGAACCAGATAATTATCATGAGAGGATATTGTCGACATTGTGGTACGACACCCACACACACACCCATACCAATATTAGCCAGAAATATCAATCTGGTTTTGTTGAATCTGTCATATGAAGCACCAACTACCAGCGCTCCAAGCAATCCACCAACAGCAGCGAAAGTAAAGAACAGGGATGCTTCTTCTACATCAGTATTAGTTAGAAGTTGGAGATCTAAAAATGAGGGTCCTCTTTGTCCAGCGATAAAACCCTGAAAAAAATATCATCATTGTTAAAGACGTTGAATGAAAACTGAAATGGGGTTTAACGTCCTGTGAGCCGCGGGGATTCACTGAGTAAGTCTTTGACTGACTAAACAATAGGTCCAAGGGTCTGTCCTTGATTTTACTAAGTTTCAAAATCTAAGATGGCGGAATTTCAAAATAGCGGCCAAAATTTCCCTAAAATTATCAAATTTTAAGATAATCGTCAATTTTATGTTTGATATGGCTCGTAATGTCCTCTATTAAGTTTTTAGAGTCACCGAATTTGAGAATTTATTGTGGATGTTTATTTCAGAAAATAAGGGACAATCATCAATCTTTCTATTGGATTGGTTTATAATAGAAAAGTGTAATAGTTTTTTAAGGGCAACTGAAATGGACCAGACTCGGAGATCTACCCGTCATTCAATTAA
Organism: Patella pellucida; assembly: GCA_917208275.1. Taxonomy (NCBI): domain Eukaryota; kingdom Metazoa; phylum Mollusca; class Gastropoda; family Patellidae; genus Patella; species Patella pellucida. The sequence goes on from OU795044.1 coordinate 34,338,713, forward strand.
TTTACGAGTAAGCTAATGAGAATTCAAAGAATTTAACCTTAATAGTAAGTACAGCACTACACGCAAAACAAAAAAATACAAGATAAACCTGCGGACAAGACAGAAAAAGAACAATTATCAAGTGAATGGATCCGGGGGCCAGCCGTAAGCGTCCATTGCGCTGTACAGTCTCGGGCCTGTTGTGGTACAGGCTTCACTAAAATGATTTACAAAAAAGGACGTAACAAAAATAATGCGACCAATCTTGACAGTGGTCGTCTCTTCAATGGCGATAGTCTGCCAGTAATTGTCATCAGGTGTTAGAACGTCAAATAATTTTAACAATAAGGGCGATTATCCGGACAGAATCTCGGAAAACACTAGAATAAATGTAGTTTATGCATAAAACATATGATGCTGATGCTAATGATAATGTTGAGAATTGACACATTCTTTGGAGAAAATATCTGGTTATTCTGACCCTCCACCGCCAACCCACCCCATAACAATACAACGGGGGCAACTGAGTCATTTTTAATTTCATCTCCTTTTCTCTTTGTACCATTTTAACCGAATGAGGACCATTTATGGTATATGCAGTTGTTAAAGGACCTAAGTCCGTAACTCAAAATCCTCGAAAATCTTCGACATGGAAAACACGAATTATTGGTCAATTTGAATCAACATTGATGTTGGAAACGGTAGGCCTCTGATTTCCAAACGGTAGGCCTCTGATATCCAATATTTAAACCAAGATAAACAGTTTACCATTGGTACACGAATCGTGTACCACAGAGCGTTTCAGGGTCACTTGTAACAAGTGACAAGAAAGAACGAGGCTAGACATATTCAACAACTCCTGTTAAACTATGAGGCCATATCTTATCTGGTGGGCACGCGCAGTAGACTGGAATAACCAGACACTTTATTTTCCTCTTTGGTTAAGACTTCTGCCGTATTTCGCTGGACATAACTGATTTTAAATTAGAGTAAAAACGGAAACAATTTAATGTATTAATGTAAATCAATTTATATACAATCAGATTATATTATTATATACGTTGCGACCCATTAAGGTCAATTTCTAGGTCCGAAATGTTAGCGATTTAGCTCCTTTAAGAATTCTCCTATTTGTTCAGAAATGGTAATGTGATCCGTTTTTGCATCCAAGACTCTGTGTCCAGTAACTTTTGTGGTAGATTCTAGATGTGGTATCTACAGGTCATTTTCGCCAGTGACGTATTTCACAATAAGTTCTAAATCGTAGGGGGTGACATTTAGGATACCTATATTAGTCGTAAATGCATTTCAAATTACTTTCGTGATGATTATTTTTAAAACTTAGAACTTGATGTGCAATACATTACAGACGAAAATAATTTGTGGATACGGAGGTAGAATATACCACAAAAGTTGCCAGACATAGAGACTTTGATGATTCATTTTGTACTTTTTACTTTTTGAAATACATGACTGACAAATATTAATCCACCTGTCTAGATGATACCATAAACGGTTTCCACAAATGATGCAATGGGGTTTAATGTCCTACTGCTCTGTACTAACAAAGTTAATAATTGGTCCAGGCTGTGGTGTAATGGCCTACTCTTGTTTCGAATGCCATATGTTTGGACATTGGGGGTTCTTGAACTTGTATACATATAAACCTGGTTTCTTGAGTAGCCACCGTGCTGCATCCTGGAAAATCCTGAGGTACTTTCTCAGCAACCATGGGGATCGAATGCCGGACGTCGTTCTTGGCGAGTCTTACTCACTGAACAACTGTATCGAACCATTTCTGAATAAACAATAGATTAATTCGTAACAACTGGATATATATGCCCCACTGTTTTGTTGGAATAATATTAAATCTTGTTTATGTGAGATCCAGTGTAACAATTCCAGTTATCGAGTTTTTCAGACCCGATGGAGTAAGGGGCCGCAAGTACTCTTTTCTTCAGGAAATTGCGGCCCCTGGATCCTCGCCTATAGCATCTTCCTGAAGCAACGGCCGCGAGTTTAACAACATCTAACCCTTGCTTCAACACTTGGCTATTCCTAACATTTTACGCTGGTTGTGTTTACACGTGACTAATTAGCATTCAAATCATTGTCCAATCAGAGGTCGTGGCACATAACACACTCACGTTGTAGCACGTGACTGTGGTAAACAAATGGCAGCCTCCACAGAAAAGGAACAAGACAAGTTTACAGCCGTTGAAAGTTTATTTATTAATTGAGAAACTCACAGAAAACCAAAAAAGGCAATTGAAGCAGTTTTATGAACTTGACATTAATCGAACCTTGACCTTTGCATCTCGATTGTCACATAGACATTTTATTTAGAATCGCGAGACTTGATAATCGTGACGATTTTTGTAAGGAAGGATAAATAAAATAAATTGAAAGTAGTCTTATTTTTAGTAACTCATTTAACGAAGGAATCTGATTGGATCACGCTTGGGGCCGGTACCCAATCAAATTTAGTGCCGAAAAATGTAGAGTGTTGAGTGAAGGGCTTGATAAGCTGTATGTAGTTAAGGCGAGATCTAGCCTTCTATTGAAGATGCGCCTATAGGGACTTAGGATGGAAGTCGCCCCTAATCAAGAATTGCTTTCGCCGGTCCTGCTATCACAAGCCAATGCAAGGGGAAAATTAACAATTTTTGATGTAATATTCATTTTTGATGTAATATTCATTTTTGATGTAATATTCATTTTAAAAATTCATTTCTGAGGGTTTTTTCAAGTTCATCGAATTTGAATACCTAATATAATTACAAGCCATACAAAAGCGAGAAAAATTATCTGAAAAATCTTTCATTTTTAGGAAATTCTAGTTGCCGTTTTGGATTTTGAAAACTCTTCTTTTGAGGTTGTATTTAAGTTCAGTGGACAGAAAACCCTTTAAATGGCTTATCACTAGCCATATCAAACTTAAAAATGACGCTTAGCCGGAAACTCGACCATTTTAGGGAAACTCTGGCCGCCATTTTGAATTCCCACCCTCTTGGATTTTGGAAACTCTATATATTTAGATTAATTTTAAGTTCAGTGACACTGAAAACACTTTAAATTACATATTATAAACCATACCAAAGAGTAGATGAGCTTGAAAAGATATTTCCAATATTTTTTTTTTTAAGTTTAACAAAATATGCGTTTAATTCATTTTTAATGTGCTGTTTGATGTAATTGATTCTATCTTAAGGTTTCTGTGTCCGCTGGCTTGGTAGACCTTAGAGCAATACATTAGACACCTAGGTCATGGTTCTACAATATATATATATATATATATATATGTATTTCAATAAATTGGCGGCCGTTTTGAGAAAAAAAAATCGCCGTAATGACCACGAGGGGGAGGGGGCTACTGAGGTGGATCCACATCCCAAAATATTCAGTAGAGTTGATGCCATCTTTGTGCCACGTTTCATGCTTTTTACCAAAAATGCATGATTCTACCAAAAATGCTTCCGTTCCTTAACCGCCCACTACGACAAGTTGCTGGGTAAAGCGGTGGCCCACCAAACAGGGGGTTACGGTGATGGACTCCCGGACAAGTGGCTTGGTTCCAATTCCTAGCTTGTTATAAGTGATAAGGCGTAGGGTCGAATTGTTGAAAACAAATCATACGTTAGCCGCGAAATAGCATGCTTTGTGGGTGTGTGCTGGGGGGGGGGGGGTATCGACGGGAGGGGGTGATAAATGCCATTGTATTAGATTCTACATTTTGATCAACAATCACGTAATATTACATGGCGCTTATTTTACGAATCCCATTATTATAACAATTGGACAATATTAAATTATTATTGTAATTATTATCTACACTTATTGTACACAGCATGGTCACCATACAAACTACAATCTAAACGAAAGACTCATCCTACCTGCAGAGGAGTGACTCTAACATAGTGAAAGGCCTTGATATCCACATGACGTTATCTAAACGTCACAGGTCGCGAGGTCACCGCACAGAAGTCTGTTTGTAAACAAACAAACGAAAGTAAAATTACTTCGACAAACAGAAAACCTGCGTCGTATCAGGATTTTATGTGAAAAAACACGGACACAACTCGAGATTGAATAATAAATCCCCGGGCGAAAAATGGGATTTTACAGAATTAGCAGGTTTTAACGGACATTTGACACACGCGGGGACCGCACTATTGGCCCTATTTTGTGCTTCGGTCGGGTCTATTTCACATATACACAATGAATTCTTCTAATGTTTTTAGCGTGGGGATTGACTAATAGTTAATTTGTTTCAATTCTAAAAAAAACTTTCAAAACTTGAACTCAATTTTAAAAAAAATAGCCAAGTTCTGGCTTGGATTACTGCGCAAAATGGCCATTCACTGTGTACGTGCGAAAACAAAGCCAGCTTCCATTTAATTTTCTTCACGTTAGTTACGTACGTACAAACTATTGTCAATATTAGCTACAGTTATTGTAGACAGCATGGTCACCATACAAACGTTAACCATAACATACCTCACTTTATAAAATCCTCTATAGTACTGTCGTTGCATTAAAAAAAAAATAGGACGTTATAATGCCCCATTTCTTTTCATTTATAAAAATATATAATTCCATAAATGCATTACCCTTTTACCAACAGTGCTAAACAGCAGTACAACATTTTATCCATTTCGCGTATTCTTACCATTGATATAAAGGATAAAAATAGCCATGTTGTGTGTAGAAGTCTGGCTCTGTAAGCTGTATTCTTCCATTTTGTCAGAAAGCCACGGCGAATTTGATTCCCTTGTGCTTTTTCTTCTGGTTCCTGCATTGTGGATAGCATATTATTCTGACCGTAAAGTTTATCGACCCATAATACCCTAACGTTGATTCAAGCTACGTTTACACTGTACATAAATTGTCAGCAGATCAGTAGGCGAGTCATTGACCTTTGGTTGAGAGGCAGTATATTATAGAGCGGGAAACATCTGTAGGGTATCAGGCTCCTAGTTAATTCAAATACCAATACGGCATATTTAGAATATATGTATACGGAAAGTAGAAACACCTTGTCTTACACTGGAATTAAAGCCCAATATATATAACATACTCATGAACATCCCGGTAGTTAATAAAGTAAAATATATTATATGGGAATTTATTGGTTATTGTACACCAAATACTGGCAATATTATCAAACACATCCAATATATTGTAATATGCTGTTTTACATGACCTGTATGAGCCACCAGAACATGATGTGATATTGTATCATATAGTGTACTTTTATATTATGTAAATATTTATTGAACAAATAGTGACAGAAAAAAAATATGATATTGTAGAATAGAACTTCAATCAGTACAGTAAGGCAAATGCCCGACTGCTAAAAGCAATACCGCGAGAGAAAGAGAGAGAGAGAGAGAGAGAGAGAGAGAGAGAGAGATGGGGTTTAACGTCAACTCTACAGAAACTAACATATGGTTTAATTTTATTTCAATAATTCGCTTGCGCGTTGGAGCCTTTAGCAGTGGGAGGAAACCGGGGGACCCGGAGAAACCCCCCGAGGTATAGGATAAAGAAGCTGTGAGGTAATAACGATTTTAAATTTTCTCTTGTAGGGAAGACAGTCTCCCCGGACTCCCTGTGCCCCAGTGCTTTTAAGTTACGTTTAAACAAATGGATTACTAAAGTGGTGCATGAGTATTGCATGTCTCACTGTTTACAAGGGTGTAAAGACAAATACAAACCCGTTAGCCACGTGACATCTATATGGCAACACAAATACGCGTGTTTCTCCTCATATTTAAAGTTACATTAGTTAAGAGCTAAATCTGCAAATAGCGGGTCTTTCTTTGGGCCATAAATATTTTCTAAAGTATTAATTAGACATTAATTAACTGATCCAGGCCTTAATCAACTTTGGATGGCATCAGATTGCTCCGATATTAAACAGATTAAAACGTTTCAGTGATACTTTCAATAAATCAAATATGGCGTAACCAGACGGTTCGCGGCTTAGCTACGATCAAACAGGACCGTGGTTGAAATTATTGCACACGTCTGATAAATCTTCAAATGCCTATATCTTCGCTTGCAATAGAGTAATTTGAATGCAATTTTCAAATTATTTTTTTTACATCATCTACTTTCGAACTATTATAGCAAGAATGGCTAGTTCTTATCTTTATCTTGAATAATGTAACTTTAATGTACATTTTATCATGCCTCGAATCCGTGAAAAAGCGAATCACGACGCTGCATTCAATAGCTACAAATTAAGGCGCCATGGAAGTATACAAGTCCATTCGCTTTTTAATACTGCATATGGATGGTATACATCTGGTGTATCTGGGTGTATATAGATAGTATACACGTCTATCTGGGTGTATATATATAGTATACACGTCTTTCTGGATGTATTAAGAGAGTATACACGTCTTTCCTGTTGTATCTGGGTGTATATATATATAGTATACACGTCTTTCTAGGTGTATATAGATAGTATACACGTCTTTCTGGGTGTATATAGATAGTATACACGTCTTTCTAGGTGTATATAGATAGTATACACGTCTTTCTGGGTGTATTTAGATAGTATACACGTCTTTCTGGGTGTATATAGATAGTATACACGCCTTTCTAGGTGTATATAGATAGTATACACGCCTTTCTGGGTGTATTTAGATAGTATACACGTCTTTCTGGGTGTATATAGATAGTATACACGTCTGTCTGGGTGTACATAGATACTATACACATCTTTCTGGATGTATTAAGAGAGTATATACGTCTTTCTGGGTGTATTTAGATAGTATACACGTCTTTCTGGGTGTATTTAGATAGTATACACGCCTTTCTGGGTGTATATAGATAGTATACACGTCTTTCTAGGTGTATATAGATAGTATATACGTCTTTCTGGGTGTATTTAGATAGTATACACGCCTTGCTGGGTGTATATAGATAGTATATACGTCTTTCTGGGTGTATTTAGATAATATACACGCCTTTCTGGGTGTATATAGATAGTATACACGTCTTTCTAGGTGTATATAGATAGTATATACGTCTTTCTGGGTGTATTTAGATAGTATACACGCCTTTCTGGGTGTATATAGATAGTATATACGTCTTTCTGGGTGTATTTAGATAGTATACACGCCTTTCTGGGTGTATTTAGATAGTATATACGTCTTTCTGGGTGTATTTAGATAGTATACACGCCTTTCTGGGTGTATATTGATAGTATACACGTCTTTCTGGGTGAATATAGATAGTATACACGTCTATCTGGGTGTATTTAGATAGTATAACTAAAGATAAAATCCAAATTTTAGTAGATACTACTGAATAATATGTAAGTTTACACTGTGAGATTTCGGAGTGGTCCGAGTCCGGTTTATTGAGTACAGGTCGATGGTTACAAGCCACTGACATTTCTTTAAAATTTAAAGAGACACAACTTCTACTCAGATCAAATCGTAAATTGAATCTGGTCAAACTCTTTGGTCAAACTTTGACAATCTAAACGCGGACTTTTGACTTGAGCCAATCAACAGCCAATAAATTGAGGATGCGGAGCCCTATCGCTGCTTAGCTTCGGCATTATTTAACAGTACTAAGTGATCAGTACTAAGTCAAGGGACTACTTCTTAGCTTCGTATTGGCATTTTGGCCAGAGGCCGTGATGCAGCAAGAAGGCAAGAAACCCAGAGGCAATTTCACTTCGTCTCTCAATGTCTATCTGTCTTGGATGCTCTTGGTATCCATCCTTCAACCCCGAGTTTCCTCCGGAACTTAACCTGGCAGATAAATGCCGGAAGACGAAGTGAAATCACGAAATTGGATCCGATTTTCAACATTTTGAAAGGCAACTGATCGTGTGAACTCAGCTTAAATCTTTCGTAACATGACACAAGAAGTAACAAAGCCAAAGCCAAGGGTCGATGTATATACATTACCATGTTTACATAACGATTGTCGAACGATAACACAGCGTACGTTCACTGGTAGCTCTACTGGTAGTCGACAATAGTAGTGACACGGGGATAGTACTTACCCCACAAACTTCACATTGACAAACAATTGACCCAAAAGTATCGAACAGATGCTGATTAACTAACATTTGTTTTGTTATTCTCTAAATTTGTCGGTACTACAAAAAACATAGTCTCGATTATCCATTAAATCGTTAAATCGAGATGGAAAGTTATGCAGAATATCGGATTATAATCCAACAAATGTCGCAGGCTAGCGTTGACATCGAGAGTTGGTTATGGTCTAGATACGTTAATTAATGTCTAATTAATAGTTTATATAACATTTCAGGCCTAAATAAAGTCCTACATAGGCAAATTTATATCTTGCATAATGTATATTGTATGTCTAAGCAAACTGTTTAATCTTAAATATATTTACAGGGTCATTATCCCACCACAATTTTTGAGGACTGGTATGCAGTAAGACGTTTTGGAACAAATGCTAAGAAACTTGGGAGCTTTAATTATATTATATAAAAGTATATGCTCTGTTTAATCTTTCGGTCGCTTATTTTTCGGTCCATAGTTGATCAGTTTGACTGAAATAACATTTTCAGCAAATTGCCTTTACATTATCTAGTTTTTAACTATTATAGTGAGAAATTCCAACTTGTTATCTAATCTTCCATAATATGTCTCTTGAACATGCATTATGCAAGAGCTAAATCTGCCTATTACAGGTCTTACTTTGGGCCTGACAAGTTTTCTGAAGTATTAATTAAACATTAATTAACTGACCCAGGCCTTAATCAACCCTAGGTGGCATCAGATTTCTCCGATTTTATACAGATTAAAACAGTTCATCGATACTTTGATTTAATCAATATGGCGGGTTCCAGGCGGAACGAGACTTAGCTTCGATCAACCACCACCTATTGCACACGTCTATCATACCTTCAAAGGTCAATATCTTCCCTTGCAATAGAGTAATTTGAATGAAATTTTCAAATTATTTATATTACATCATCTACTTTCGAACTATTATAGCAAGAATTTCAACTGCTAAATGTCCGAACTACAGACGCTTCAAAACTGGTCGTCGTACTCTACTGTCAAACCACATCATTTGATTTTGGGTTGATTCTGTTGATCTTGACCACCCCCGTGCTCGAACAAGGGACCACATATTTACAATGAGCCAGCGCTTAACACAAACACGCATTTGTTTCTTACAAAAATGATCCCTGCATTGGCCGAGGAAGTTCATCCAGATGTTCGGGTGTGCCCCCCCCCCCCTTGTCAATGATACAGAACGTAGGGTGTGATAAAGACAGCTGTCTAGTCGTTCGGATGAAGGTTCCGTCTACACAGTTTGAATTCAATATAAGAGTAGACACATCGCCACTGTCCGAGCGTATGCCCGTCTTCATTAGCCCAGTTCGGGGCTGAACTGTAGGACGTTAAACCCTATTTCATTTGTTTAAAAAATGACGCCCTTTATTAGAAAACAAGGACCACTCCCAATTTTTAAAACGGTGGAATTTCATTTCGAGAAGGGGAGGGAGGAGGTGGGGTGGTCCCTGCACCTTACTTGTTTTGCTAATAAGGACCTCTTACAAACTCGATCCGCCTTCATACTACCCTAAATTGTTGCAGCCTCTTCCTGCTGTGACAAATGACGTGACCTCTAGGTTAGGTCTAGTTGTGTTTTATTTTATCAAACATACATGTATTATAATAACACCACAATTTAGGCTACTTTATCATTTAAAACCACCAATCAAATTGCAAATTACAACTGTATAATATCTATGGTTAGGATAGGTTATAATATGTTTATAAATGTTTAAAAAATATGTTTTAAAATAGCCAACTACAAGTCAAAGTTAGAAATACACTGAGTGAAACGTTTATGAATGAAGTAGGTGTCATGCAAGGAAATGACATTAGTCCGTTATTATTCAACATCTCCAATATGTTTTAAATCAATCTATTAATGTCCCTAGATTAAATGATACCCCTATTCCTACATTACTATATGTGTAGCAAAGGGTGAAATCTCTTCTGCAGGACCGAGGCTAGTGGGGGGGGGGGCTGCGGGCGAGCAACCCCCAAATGGCCGTTCCTGTCGGAATATTTCTGTCTGCGTCGCAAAAAAATCGGTGGTTAGCTATCTCGCATTTTCGCCGGGCCAATGGTCGTTCCTGTCGGAATATTTCTGTCTGTGTCGCAAAAAAATCGCTGGTTAGCTATCTCGCATTTTCGCCGGGAGAGAGTTTTAGTACGACATATCCAGGCCCGAGGCAAACCTTGGACTCATGCCATGTCACGTGAATAGATGACTGGTCTTGTGATTGCAGAAAAGTAGGACGTTAAACCCCATTTCATTTCTTTGGTCTTTTGATCCTACATTGCGCGAGTACGACATTGTTAGATTGTAAGGTCACACCGCGGACATTATGATTGGGTCGATTGGGATATCGAAAATGTTGTCATGTTTATACCCCCCCCCCCCTGCTACCCAACCGAACACACCAACATCACAACCACTAGATGACTAGCAAATTCACAATAAAATAAGCCTCAAATAAAAGAGTTTTGTGGTTCGTAGAATCATAGTTCCTCGGTTCCATGTCAGTAGCGTATTTAAGGGTTGAGAATTAATGTGGTGTTACTTTGATGACATATTCACGAATATGCTTACTATAACGAGAGAGCTTACACCATATAGCCTACTCCTTGGTGACAGAGACTATAGTTTGGGGATTGAGGCGCCCGGCGCCCAAAATGAAATGAAATGGGGGTTAACGTCCTACTCTTCTTCTCCTAAACTTGGCTAATGAAGCCGGGCAGCGGCGCTACGGACTACTGTTCCAACAGCCAAGGGATCTTTTACGTGCACTCCAATGTGTACACGAGTACTCGGTTTTTTGTCCCATCCGAACGACTAGACATTTTAAAATAATTTAGATAACTACGGCCACTACAAAGCTGTTAAGAACTGGTCTAATTAAACGTGCGTATTTAGTGTCCTCATTATTTGTGAAAAACTAGATACGCGCCCTCTACAATACTGCTGTTATTTGATCTTCGTACAATAATAGGATCGGCTTATAAATCTTATGATCTGGTCTTCGATATCACTTCGGTGGAAGCGGACGTAAAATGAAGCTATCAAACACACACGATCTTATGATCAATACTTATAGGGGGCGTTTATTCTTTATGATTTATAATTTACAATATGGAGGTCTTGGGTTACGTTTTCTTCCTATTTACAATGGTATACCTCTGGACATTCACAAATGTACAAGGAGCAGTGTCTTATTCCAACTGTACTAAACTCACCAGTTGTTCCTGTCTAACTGACACGGGATTAGTAGTGGATTTGTCACCACTGACAGGTACCAACGGTAAAGCTAAGTAAGTAGTCGGAAGTTGTTGTTGTTCTAAGTGTTTAACGTCCGCTTCCACCGAAGATGACATCACAGACAAGACAAGTCTCTTTTTTTTTCGTTTTTATTATCTTAGCGTAGAGATCTTTCCTGTGGGGGGGGGGGGGCCTGGACTACCCAGAGGAAACCCACGAGATTGAGAAGGCGCCCCTATCTCCATGCTACATACGCTATAGAGGTCGGAGCGCGGCTCTATAGACCACTAGGCAATTCCAACCCCATTTCATTTAAGTAAGATGTGTTGGCAGATGTGTCAACCCCCAGTTATGAAAAACCCAGGAGAACAGCAGGAGAATTCAGGATATTGTTATAGTAATTAAATAAAAAACATCATTTTTATTTATCATTAGTACCATAGTCACGGGTCTTCAGCGCTTTATACACTAATCTTTTTAAACATTTTATACGCACATTTTTAACACTCGATATACACAAGTTTTTAGCACTTTCAACACCTGTGTTTAACAGTTTATACACAGTCTTAAGCATTTTTACACAAGTCTTTAACACTTTATACACAAATCGTTCATATTTTTTACAATACACTATAACACATACTTATGGAAGAACAATTATTGATTTATGATTCAAAGAGTGTTCGACAACAACAAGATCATGCATGGTTGTCATGCATGGTTTCTGAATTTTTGTTATTGCTTGTCTGTATTGTCATACACATTTGTTACTGTACTTGCTTGAAAACGTTGAGAGAATACTCTTCAAAACGTCGCCTTAATAAAACAATAATTGTTCTTCCATAAGTATGTGTTATAGTTTATTGCTCTATCTGGACTCAGACTAGTAATTGTTTGCCCATTGACTTCAATGTTAAATGGCCTTAACATTACAGGCTGTAGTTTTTTGCTCAACATTCTGTTGGTTCCAATCTTTTTAGGCACAATGGGGACCACATTTGGCAATCTCCCCATCATAAACTTGTAGGGTTACATTGGTTTAGATTTCTTGCTACAGGGATTTGAAGTTGACTGGGGTGACAATCTCACTTCCGATACATTTCACTGCTCCGCAGAAAGACATTTTACTCCCCCATCCCTCCGCTGTAATATCACCAGTATTACCCAAAACTGCTATTAAATTGCAAATTTGATCCCTTTTCTCCTATTCTAGACCAAAAAGTCACCCCAAAAATGCAGGAAGAGGGGAGAAAAAATTAAGGGAAAAATTGTCTATTAATAACTCGAACTACACATCATGAAAACTAGGCAAATAATTACTAGTCTTAGTCCATCTAGTTACTAAAAGATCATATTTATACACTTTATATAAGCTTATATGTACACCATTTATGTTATCATTCTATATACATACAGTCGTACTGCCACCATCATTGCAAAGAGTGTTTCTGTCCGAATTGTTTCATTGTCAAAAAATGACACATTACTTGAATCAACATCAGCCTTCCAATTCTATTATGCTATTATTATTTTACATCGTCGTAAGTCGGATATACCACGAGAAGCTAATATTGTACACCTTGCATGACACCTTTGTTTTAGTAGAAAAGACTATCGGTATGATTTTAAAACCACTTGCTGTGGTGTAAACTTTACACTGCTGAACAATCTCTATAGTTTTACATTGCACTCAATATCATCCAAAGTCTTACACGTTGAAAATACGAATTATTTGTCAGTATTCAAATCAACATTGATCTTGTTATCTTACCTTGAAAAGGTAGGCTTCTGATATCTAATATTTAAGACAAAATATACATGTTACCATTGGTAGCCTACTGCAATTGTCGCTTTAAAGCAGATTCTGTAGTCGCGTCAAATTCGTCCAGAGATTATAATGTTTGTATCTTTTACTTCCAGGTTTTCTGATGTAAGAGCTAAAAGTGGGGACAACTTTTCATGGAATCCGTGTAAAGATTTTACAGAGAAACCTGGTACTACTAGCTGTGCAAATGTAGCCGTAAGTTAGATCCAGGGGCGGATCCAGAAGTTTTTGTATAAGGAAGTTTGCCTTGGGGGAAGGGCGGTGATGGCCTTAAACAATTTTGAGAAATACATGGTCTCTATCGTCATTTTGACAAAACGCAGATCTTTGGATTTTACATAAAAACATTCTAACTACATGCACCCACTGCGCTATTATTTTAATTTTACTGGTATGCAATTAAATCAGTTCTGCACGATTTTCACAGGAAACTTTTAAGTTAAGAAAGGAAAATAGAAAAACAAAAATCGACCACGACTGTGTCAAACACCAAAATATCAATAAAATCGTTTATTTTTTCCAATACGCCGGGGCACAGCTATCTAAGTCTTGATAACAGACTAAAACAAAGTTTTACTCCAAATATAACGGGTAGAATAAGAGACATGGATGTTTGTTGACGATCCGTTCCATATATAATGTCATCGATATCTAGCTTGATATTAAAGTTAACGTTCATTAGGACTAAGCTTGTCAGACGACAAATAGTCATATTAGAACCATCTGATGATAAAGGATAAAGCACACGACCGTGACACAGAGAAAACTAAGTACGAGCGAAAAAACAACCGGGAACAGAGTATTACGTCATAACATCATATCACGAATCTAGACGCAATTGTCTTAGGAGCAAACATTCCAAGTGCCATGTCGGCATAAATTTTTTAATTCAACCTGGTGTTCTTCCATCCAGAAGATTCAAACTACTAACTAGCACTCTATATTTCAATAAAAGGTTAACGGGTGTCCTGCAGGAGGCAGAGTATGTTTACTTTATAGCTGATCTATTTTACCCCCCCCCCCCTCAACCCCAACCCCACCCATTTACAATTTGATCTGATATCATTTATGATTTTTTCTTCTATATTTATTGTCTGATTATTACAGGCGTGTCAAATACAGCTGTCAACACCACCATTGCTCTTCGACCTGGGTAATCAAAATTCGGCATCCTACAAAATGAATGGCAAGAAGAATTTAGAAGTTTCTTATAGCCGTAAAGATACTACATTTACGAGGTAAATCAGATTCAATTATCCAAGATTTACCTACGGTAAGATCATTAGATTCTGATAAATTGGTATGAATATTCTGACATGTCAATACCAAGCAAGTAGTTTCCCCTTGTCATTGACAGTTGTCTAGTTGTTCGGATGGGACGAAACACCGACGTCCCGTGTACACATCGGCGGGCACGTAAAAGATCCCTTGACAGTTGGAATTCGTTATAAGAGTAGGCCATTTCCCTCATGACACTCTGTATGGCGTATACCCGTCTTCATTAGCCCAGTTTGGGAGCAGAACACAGTGGGACGTTAAAACCCTATTTCATTTTAAATGACATTAATGACATTGCTATTAACCGTATCTTGGTTCATTATCTTAAACTGTATTACAGAACAGCAATTGTAGAATTAGTCTGTGACGAAAGTAAAGAAGGGACATTAACAGCAGAAGGTGAATCTCCGCCATCTTCAGGAAAGTATGTAAGTACATGTATAATATGATGTGTCTTATTTCACGCCACAAAATTTCAACACCCCGCCACTCCCCGTTCCAGTTTTGACACAATCATAAGGACTGTGGGTATATTACACCTGGTACTTTTCAAGTTTGGTGTGGAGCATTAAAAACGGAAAGGATAAACCCTTTTGATTTTCAGCAAATCTAGAACTTCCGTTCCAGCAATATTTTGTCAAAAGCTTGTGAACATGATAGGGGTTACTTTCTTAAAGGAGCACGGGGATCTTTATCAAATTTTGTCAAGTTATCCTTTGAGATATAGATGTTGTGTGGCTATCTTTAATGTAATAGTAAGAGTCAATATTGTATATTATTTATTTGTATTATTTGTATAAAACTAATAGTAAGAATCAATATTGTATATTATTTATTTGTATAATTTATATTTAGTTTTGTTAAACCGCAATGTCTAATATTGTGTATTATTTGTAGTATATGTCGTTAGCGAGTAAGTACGCATGTGCTAGAAGCCAAGAACCTAGCAATTCATCCAATGGTTTAACTGTGGGTTCTATATTACTTATAATGTAAGTATTTGTGTTTACTTAGATAATTGCCCGCCTTGACATTTGACCAGACATATGTATAGTTATATCGTTATTTATCACCCAATAACACATTCTACACTAAATATCGCCTCTGTGAAAACTTTCATATTATGTATTAGGGGATATCGCTTTAGATGAATCCACAATATATATCAAAGAATTATATGCGAGTAAGAAAGGGTTGGATGATAAATAAAATCTGCTACTCGTCTTTTTTTATATCAAAAAATATCCACTCTCGTCGATAAAGTAGAAGCCGCGTCATGTTATACAATAGCTTGTGTTGATATTTTTTGATAACAAGAAAGACTCACGGGAGATACTCTATTTGTACAGTTTTATTAAGCATAACCCTAAGTAACCTGTGATGTGTTGTACCCTGTTTGGTTTTCGGGGTTTGGCGTCTACTTTCGTCGACGGTGTTAACGCACGCAATAAGTTGGCACTTATAACAATAAATAATTTATTGAACTTGTATAGCGCCAAAATCCAGCTTGTCAAGCTGCTCGGTGGCGCTTGTACAGATACAAAATATATGATTATGAGTACACAATGTAAAACAATATAGATTAAAAGTCGTATACAAATAAAAATAAAACTGTTTGGTAAAATATAGATAAAATGGCTTAGTACCACTGGAAAAATTGCGATATTTAACATCCACAAGTTTGTTTCGAAAGACCTAGTTACCCGCCCCCCCCCCACACACGCACACACACACCTTTCCTTTCCCCGAAACCAACATACACTCCTTCTCGTACAATATTATTAATGATAATTGTGATTTGAACTCTCCATCTTATATCCATCAATCAGAACTCTGGTATTGGTGATTGTTTATGTGGTAGTTGGAGTTTCTATAAATAAATATGGACGACACGCCACGGGCAAAGAGGTGGTACCAAACTATAATTTCTGGACGGCACTTCCGGGTTTAATTAAGGTTAGTTTAAGGCTCTTTATACTTTGACACCACATGACAGAAAACATACCATCAAGTTCCCTGGCTACAACGACGGACATCCCTGTTTCCAGAAATAATCTTGATAGACATTTCATACGAAAGCTATGCAGTCTGTCTGAAATTTGCTCCGCTTGAGAACAGACAACGAAGCTGGATGACCGCCATTGTCATTCCTAAATTGACGATTATCTGGATTAAATGTTCATCTTTCACTAGACGTTTGACTGGTAAATTAGGCCTAGTTATTGGCCACTGCTGCCACGAATATAGTTTCTACTGTGTAGCTCCAACTTCTAATTGTCAAGGCAAATAATCGCCCGCAACAAACTCCGGCTTCAGAATTCCAAGTCGGAACAGCGTATAGTCGTTCGGGTGGGACGACAAACCTGGGTCCCGTGTACATATTGGCGTACACTTAAAATATACCTTATCAAACCTTTGATAGTAAGTTGGAATTCGAAAAAGGAGTAGGCCGTAGTGTCATTTCCCTCATACCACACTGTACATATGGCGTATTCCGTCGTCGTTTGGTCATTCGGTGGAGAACAGTAGGACGTTAAACCCCATTTCATTTCTTTTTCGCTCTCCTCTTTTCCAAACTACCCCCCAATTAACTTCTACCAAACAACATTGGCTTCAAAAATTCAGATTCAATCGATTACTTTAAATAACAATAAGAAGTAAGGGTTAGTCAACCATGCACGACGTAGAATAGGAAATGAAGTGAGGTTTAACGTCCTACTGTTCTGCTCCAAAATTGAAGACGGGAGGTAGTATATGACATTCTTATACACATATAATTGTCTTGGCTTTATGGGAACTTTTTCTTTCATTTTCAGGATGGTGTTTTGTTTACTTTCTCAGGATGTAAAAAGGGTTCCGGGACGAAATATGATAATATATAATTTATATAACACTTTCTTTGGGGTTTTTTGTATTATTTATTTTGTCGTTTTTTTAGTAAAACAATTTTTATTTCACTTATTTTGTTATCTCGCTGCTGAATTATTTTCGTTCGAACACCTGTTTCGCGGGGTTGGTTGGCCGAGTGGCTTAACGCGACGATCACTTTTGATCAGAAGATCTGTCATTGGGACAAGTAGTGTGGTTTCTATCCCCACGTGTAGGTGATAAAGAGTAGGGTTTGTCCTTCTGCTAAAGACCAGTATACTGAAATAAAACTGAACCATATGTTAGTCCCGAAAAGGCCTAGATATGTTGCACCATTTTATTTCAGTAGTTTAGGTTCAACTTCCCTGTGCACCACAGTGTCACCAGAGTTATCTCCCATTAAACATGTTCAGAAACAGAATAGTTTATTCCAGCGCCTTTTCTGGTTTATTATTTCTCTCTTTTTTTATTTTATTTTTTTTTATTAAAAAATTGATTTTACAAATTTAAATTTAAATTTGTGATGTTTGGAGGGGAATGGATAATTAAGCTGGTGAGGTATGAATTGGTTAAAGTTGGTGTTGCATTTCTGTATTTGTTTTATGCACCCCCACCTTCAAAAGCGTACAGGGGCCGGTTGCTCAAAGCTCCGTTATCTTTAACGATCCGTTAACTTTAACGGAGAGAAAGATTATTGTTTGAAATAAAGGCCCAAAACATTCGGTGGTGCAAATTTTTCCTACAGATTAATGCTAATATTTCTAAAGGAAAAAATAAAGTTTGCAATAGTGTTTTCTGTTGTAAATTTAATAAACAACCCGTTACCAAGATATAGGTCCGTTAAGGTTTATTAACGGATCGTTAAAATAACTTAGTTTTGAGCAACCGACCCCAGGACACTGCACTGCTGCTCTAAAATATTTTCAAGTCTTCTGGGCTGATATGGTTCAACTGCCAAAAGACGTAATAGTATAGGCGTATGAATATACAGTTACAGAGTACTCATTACTCCGGTTAAGTACGAATATGGTGCATATATTTTATATTTTGAATACATCTGAATAAATTCGACATAACAAAAACTCTTTCAGATGGAACCTGGATTCGATTTTATTTCGATACACTACGGGCCTACATCAAAGTGAAACTTATTGGTTGTTAATCTTATGATCTGAGTGACTGAGTCGCATTCTTTATATCTTATCTGATGTTTCTGCACATTAGTTTGACAATTTTACTGTTTACCGCTCCAGTTTGAGGGTGGTGCTGTGTTTCTCTGAATTACCCCCTTTTTTCACAAGAAATATGTCGAAAATAATGTTTAAAATACATTTAAAACAAATAAGGCCATTGTGATTCTGGCATACCCATTTTTTGCACGAGGAAGAAGATTCCCACCTCCTCCCGGTGCTGTCGGGTAATATTAATATTTAGCTGTGTGGAACATGCTATAGGAGTCCATTAATTTTGTACTTATCGGGTATGTTTGATATTGGTAAGCATTTAAATTTGATAATATATGTTAAAAATCGCATTCAAACCGCGTGTTTTTTGCCATTTTACAAAAACTCAAGGGGGTGCAAAACTCAAAACTATGACACATAATGAAATGAGGTTTAACGTCAGACTGTTCTGCTCCTGGGCTAATGAAGACGGGTATAATAATAATAATAATATTAATCGCGTCATTTTACAAATACAAGGGTAGCAAATTAGGCCTGAGGCCTTTTTCCAATTTGGCCCTTGGCACAGATCGTGCGAATGATTTCGATCATTACTGCAGGAAAAAACCGAAGAACTCGGGGGAAACCTGCCTGATCGGACGGGAGACCGAATATCCCTCTCACTTACAACGATAAAGTTCTTGCCCTGAGCTGGGATTGAACCCTCGTTACTCGTTGCATTGGTTCTATGAGAAAAAAAATTGCCCGGGCAGCGGCGCTACGATCTACTCTCATAGGCTATCGAATTCCAACTGTCAAGGGATCTTTTACGTGCACACCAATATGTACACGTTCATGATGAATGTAAAATTTGTCTCTTTTGTCACGCTTTCCGTTTGTTTACACAAAATGACAAAGGTCTGTTTCAGCTCTGTTTGACAATGACGCTGGTCTATTTTTAGCTCAAAGCGATAAACACGATTCACTCGGCCCACCCGAGATTTGCAACGGTAAGACACCGAAGATAACCGGGAATGTCCGGTACTGAGATAGACTCGGTTTTTAAGACTAGATAATATCTCTGGATTTTTAAAACCAATTTTTTAGACTGGATATTCTAGTCTGCGTTTAAACAATATGGCGGCTTATTTGTCATAATTTTACAAGTCTAGTAAATAAACGTGATTTCATGCGAAAGTAAACGGTGAACCGTTATTTAAAACTGTCATAATATACAAACAAGATGGCTGCAACACAACTGGAACAACTTGAAGATGGCATGATACAGGAACTTACGAAATTATTGTGGGGAAATAATGTAAAAGACGATGTTTTCGACCGGTGGTCGCAAGGTGCAGACTTGTGGTTTTACCACTTTCGATTTAGCTAGCTTTCACATTTTGAATTTAATGTTTAATGTCAAATTAACAAAGGCTCATTATTGCACATTTGCAAGGCTTCTGTCTGAGCAATTATGCACAGAAGAAAATTACGGGTTTTCGTGATGTGTGACATTGAATTTTTGGCATGATTTTTAAAGCGCCTATAGGCTATGCAAGGCCATCATCATCATCATGTAACCGGGTCTAGTAAAACTAGAAGACTAGTCGGTTTAAATCTTTATTAAAAAAAACCCTGTAAAAATATATATATACATAGAATTAATATAAATGACATTTAGTTTATAATACATATAATACATTTTAAAATACATCAACCATTACACTGTATTATATTATTATATTATATAATATCAAATTCTATACTCATATCTTTACAGACAGTACTAATTCCTATAATGTATCTCTAATTAGTATATAATACTTATATAAAATAACATACCCTGAAAGGGGTTTTAAAGATTCCTGTGTTTAAACAACACTACCATAAACAGCTAGAAAGTAACCTATATAAATAAACGATTCTATGATTATTAAAAGCTAAAACTATACTTTAACTAAACGTAATTACTAAATGATAATTCTTATTGCTTAAGAGCTGTAAAGTATTTATAAATGTATTTTACTGTGTATGTAAAGAATAATATATGAAATAACTAATTTACACATCTTGCATTCACCACATCCCCAGACAATACCAATAATACTGAAATACACATACCTGAATTAGTTCAATGAAGCATTGACCAAAAAGTACCTTCAGTAACTGAAAACTTCTACACTTCGAGCGCCAAATACAAGTTTAAGATTAGAAGTTAATCTTATAGGTATATCACACTCAAAGACCAAAGTAAAACTGAATAGATTGTTACCACTGTAACCCAGGAAGTTAGGTTTGTTTGGAAAAAATATCCAAGGAGATGATGAGAGGATAGTCAATGATGTTATTACAAAGGCTTGTCCAGAAGGTGAACATACAGTGACTATGAATACAAAGGTTCAAAGATCAGATAAAGTGAAAGTTTGTTATTGTTTATTAAGCTGCTAAATGTGAAGTGCAGTGTAGACTAAAACCTATTATATAATTAAAACACTAAAATTCCACACTATCACATACTCCCCTCCTAAAAGAAATGTCGTCTCGACAATTAAAACAACTAAAATCAAAATATCATACTAAATTAAAACTCTTATATTCAAACTAAAATCCACATATTGTCCTTATAGCCTCGCACACAATTCTTCTTCGTTCAGGTGGTAACACAACGAAAGCATCTGAAGTCAGGTATGCGAACAGGTTTTCTGGACTCATGACCACGGAAGGCGTAATATTCATGATGTAGTCCCCACCTTGATATTTTTGTGGTAGTTGCCTGTTCCTAGTTGATCTTCGTGGAGGTTCTGGGGAGTCATCTTCTGAACTAGATAAATGAGCAGACTGGAGTTCCACATCACTTTCATGAGCTTCCTCCACATCCTCATTCACCTCATGTTGTCTCGTGGGGCTAGCTGGCGGCGAAGGAAGTCTTCCCCGACCCACAATCATAACATCATCATCATCATCTTCACTTGACTCTACCTCCGGCTCTTGGATGACAGCCGTCTTTCTCCTTGGTTTAGGTATGGGTGCAGTACTATCAGGTAAATCGAAGGGAATGGAACCAATTGGAAGAAGGTTATTCCGATGAAGTATCCGAATTCTTCCAACACCATCTTCTCGTTTCACCTCATAGACTGGTATGTCGGGATTGGGTTGTTGTATCACCGAGTAGACCTGCTCTTCAAATTTATCAGCGATCTTGTGGCGTCCATCTTTAAATACTAATTTTTTCACTAAAATTCTATCTTTTTCTTCTAATATCGATTCGGTTGCTCTTCTGTCGTAGTTTTTCTTTTGGTGTTGCTGTGATCTTCCGATGGTTTCCGAAGCTAGTTGATAAGAATATTCTAGTCTCTTCTTTAGATCTTTCATATAAGTTCGGTATGATGTTATCTCCGATTCGTTGACAATGCCAAGTAGAACATCTACAGCAAGAAGCGGCTTCCTTCCAAACATCAGGTGAAATGGTGAAAAATTGGTGCTGTCATGCTCTGTGCAGTTGTAGGCATGTACGAGGGAAGACAGATACTGTTTCCAGTTTAACTTCTGTTCCACTTCCAAAGTTCCTAGCATGTTCAATAATGTTCGGTTGAAACGCTCACACATTCCATTTCCACTTGGATGATACGGTGTGGTTCTGGTCTTGCGCATACCTGTTAATTTGCATAGTTCTTGTATAATGCGGCACTCAAAACTTCCACCTCTATCACTGTGTATCCTTTTCGGAAAACCATAATGGACGATGAAATTGTCGAAAAGGATCCTTGCTGTTGTTTTGGCATCCTGGCTTCTTGTTGCAATTGCCTGAGCGTACCTGGTAAAATGATCAGTGATGACTAAGATGTTCGAATATTTTCCTTTACACTCCTCTAAGCACAAATAATCCATACAGAGAATCTCCATAGGCTGTGATGATGTAATATTCACTAGAGGTACTCGAGAGTTGGTGGAGGACTTGCGCATGAGGCATCTCTTGCAAGACTTTAAATATTCATCAACATCTGTAGACATCCGTGGCCAAAATACTCGTTCTTTCAGCAGAGTTAAAGTTCTGTCACGACCTAGGTGACCTACATCATCATGACAACCTTTTAACACAGAAGACTTTTCAGATGTTGGTACTATTAACTGGTGAAGATCTCCATCATTACCGTTAGATTTTCTATACAACACATCATTCTTGATAATGAGCTTGTTGAATTCCTTTAGGTAAACGCCTTCGTCCCTTGAAGATGGGGGTAAAGTTGGTTTACTCTGTTTGGTCACTGCTGTGTAAATGGGACCAATAACGGAATCACTCTTTTGTTTCCTTGACCAATCCACAAAACTGTCTGAAGGTGACAAATCCTGTATAGATGAATCAGGAACTACTTGAGTTGCCAAACATTCAACAAAACCTTGTTCTAATAATGATGTTGGTAAAGCTTTAATAATCTCTGTTGATATACTTCTGATTTCTTCTTTATGATCTGGTGTAAGCCTGGATAAGCAATCTGCGTCGATGTTCTGACATCCAGGTCGATATTTGATGTTAAAGGTGTAATTCTCCAACGCAGCCAACCATCTGTGTCCAGTCGCATCTAATTTCGCAGAGGTGAGAACATACGTTAGTGGGTTGTTGTCGGTAAAAACAGTACAGGTGTTTCCCAGTAGGTAGTGATGAAACTTGTCAGCCATTGCCCACTTCAGTGCCAAAAATTCCAATTTATGAGCTGGGTAGTTCTTCTCAGACCGTGCTAAACTCCTACTAGCGTAAGCTATAACCCGATCTTTACCGTCTTGATGTTGGTACAGTATGGCTCCCAATCCAACACCACTGGCGTCTACATGAAGAATGTAAGGCTTGGTGCTATCTGGATAAGCAAGAATTGGAGTGGTTATCAAGGCCTGTTTCAGATGTTCAAATGCTTGATCTTGTTCTGTCTTCCACTTCCAGACGTTTGGCTGTTCTGTTTTACCTTTTCTCCCCCTGGTTTTTGAAGTAGTGGTTCCTATCAATAGTTCGTTAAGTGGTTGTGCAATCTTGGAAAAGTTCTTGATGAATCGTCGATAGTACCCTGCAAATCCTAAAAAACTTCTCAACTCATCAATGTTGGTAGGTGTCTTCCAATCTTGAACTTTACTGATTTTCTCTGGATCCGTATGCACTCCATCAGCTGACACAACATGTCCCAAATATTTCACCTTGGTCTGAAAGAATTTGCATTTCTTGGGCGCTAGTTTTAATCCCCATTCTTCAAATCGTTGAAAAACTAGCTGTAATCTTTCCAAATGTTGTTCATAGGAATCAGAAAAAATGATGACATCGTCCAAGTAAATCATACAGATCTTTAAATGAAGATCACCAAGACACTCTTCCATCAGTCGCTGGTAAGTTGCCGGTGCGTTGGTCAATCCAAAAGGCATCCTGTTGAACTGGTAAAAACCAAGAGGACCTACGGTAAACGCTGTCTTGCACTTATCAGTTGATTTCAATTCGACTTGATGATAGCCACTTTTCATATCTAAAACTGAAAAATATTTTGCACCAACTAAATTATCTAAGATTTCATCAATGTGTGGTAAAGCATACGCATCTTTAATGGTTCTTCTGTTTAGTTGGCGGAAATCCACACACATACGAAGAGAATTATCTTTCTTGCGACACAAAACGATGTTAGATGACCAAGGACTATGAGACTTCGCGATGATTCCACTTTTAAGTAAGTCTTGGAGGTGATTTCTTACTTCATCATACATAGCCGGTGGTATTCTTCGATGTTTCTGCTTGAATGGTATGTTGTTCTCTAAATTTATCGCATGCTTCACAAGACTGGTACACCCAACATCAATGTCACTACTTGAAAATATGTGTATCCATTTCTTCATGAACTCCGAAGCTGCTTGATGTTCCGCTTGAGTCATGATGTCATCAGCTAATACAATCTTATCCAAGATGGTGGTTTCTTCTTGAACGGATGATTGGATACTCGCTGAAGTTAAGTGATGCGGGTGGTCTACAATGGTAACTGGTGTCAGTTCACAAACTATAGCACTCGGTTGAATTAACACAGGATACGAAGACAAATTCGAGACTGTGACAGATAAAAAATCCTTATTACCAGGTATAAAATTCACAAGAATCGGAGCTATTTCTAACGAAGCAGGTAAAGCTGAGTGCGATGAAAATTGACACAAAGCTTGACACGACTTAGATGAAATACTTTTTACAAAACACGTTAAAACTTTTGACTTGTTACTGTGTAATAAAATAGATTTTCTTTCAGCACATTTAACAATACCGACACGGTTATCACATATATCTTTAGTAGTTTTGTGCTGAATGCGCATACACTTAAAAGTTAATTTCCATGAATTTTGCTGGATCATCTCGCAAAA
This sequence comes from Patella pellucida, assembly GCA_917208275.1. Classification (NCBI taxonomy): domain Eukaryota; kingdom Metazoa; phylum Mollusca; class Gastropoda; family Patellidae; genus Patella; species Patella pellucida. The sequence goes on from OU795044.1 coordinate 34,363,523, forward strand.
ATTAACACCATGGCGTTCCTTTGCTGTGTCCATAAAAGGTTGTAAAATATTGGTACCTAAAATAACTGGTATTCTATAATGAAAATCGGTATCAGGCACAATTAAAAATATACATGTTAATGGCGTATCCGAAATTGATGGTACACACACATCTGCTTGCGTCCAACCTAAATATGGTAACTCGTGACCTCCTGCTCCTTCGAGTTTGATAATATCGTTTAATGATTCTAAAATACACGTATCCTCAAGATGTTGTTTAAAAAATGAAAATCCGATCACCGATACCTGGGAACCACTATCCAGTAATGATGAGCAAGGTTTATTATTAATAAAAATATCGGAAGTGTTACTTTTTCCAATTAATTCACTAGGGCTCGAACCCACATCTAACGTCTGCCCCTCGACGCCGATGTCCTGGAGTTTAAAGGTTTCTTTAAATTAACTCGACAACCATATTTCACATGACCCTTCTGTCCACACCGATAACATGTTGGTTCATACTCGTCAATAGGAGGGTCGTTGGATGTTGGATGAGTATTTATCTTCAGGCTCTTTATTTCTTCCTGCATGCTCTTCATTGTTGTGGCTAAAGATGCAACTAATACCTTTAAATCGTTATCGCTATCAGTAGGTTTTTCAGTTGTCATCTTCAAAGAAACAGGTTTCCTAGATGTTGGAACAGGTAGCTCTAAATCATGTTCAATTTGCCTTACTGCTACCAGAAGTTGGTCGTAATCTGGTAAAGAGTCGAATTTGTGAGCAGCACGCAACTTCAAATCAGCTCTCAAACCGTGATAAAATCGGGTTTTTAACATGGTGTTAGTGTCCACGATGTTGATTTCTTTTCTGTCAATAGCCTTCTGTAATAAATCTTCAAGACGGCATCCCCATTCCGCAACAGCTTCTTTCATACCTTGGGAAGTGGAATAAAATTCTGCCAATATCTCCTGAGTCTCGCCAACTACACCAAAAACACTCTGTAGCTTGTCCAGTAACTTCGGAATAGTTACTCCATGGCCTAATCGCATAGCCACCTTGGCTGCTGGACCCTTTAACGATCTAAACATGGCCTGTCGAATTGCTTCAACACCATATTTAGAATTAATCAACTCTTCGACTTCAAAAGTCCAGACATCAAAGGTTACTTCTGCCTTGGAACAAGTGGTTTCTCCAGAAAAGAATGACAATTTCGGTACATATTTAACCTCACGCAAGGATGCATCTTGTTGTTCCTTCTTATCATGAGCTGGTTGTAATGGGGGATCTGGTTGTTGTTGTCCACAGAAGTCCTTCATCCAACGCACAAGCTCTTCTTTGCTCCTAGCTCTTGGTTTAACACCTATCTCAAGGAATGCCTTAAGCAAATCATCTGTTTCTTCTTCAGAAAAACCGCCGGTAGCCATAGTGATATGCTGAAGTTATAGGTTGAAATGAAGTTTCACGCACAAAACAAATTTAAAAAACGCAGGAGTTTCAATTACAAGCACAATTGAAGTTGTAATCACAAATCAAACTATACAAAATGCCGAACAAAACAACTCTTCAACTCACAATTGCACAGCACTGATGATCCAAGAATATATCGCTATATAATAACACAATCCAAAATCAAAAATAATCAATCACAATATCCAAAAACACGCAATACACTATGTAAATAGCACGCAGTATCACAAATCACAGTATGAAACAATGCAGCTACGATTCACAACACCAACGCAAATCTAGATAAGTTGAAATATAACACCAGTATTCAAAATACCCATTATATTCCAAACTAAACGCAAACTAAGTTGAAATATAACACCAGTATTCCAAATACCCACAATATTTCAAACTAAATGCAAACTCTCAACCAAAAATCCAAAATACGACAAAGTCAGTACACAATATTATCAAAATTCACCAATCAAATCAATATAAAACTCGAAAAATCAAAACTACAAATCCCAAATGGACAATCAAATCACAATATACAACACCAAACAAACTATGCACCAAAATGCACTAGTTGAAAAACGAAAAATATAAACAAAATCCAATGTACAAACTCAAAGAGTCTCGACCAAGGAGTATCACAATACCTGAAACACCAAACTATCAACAATATGTGCATTCAACGTGTATGTTAATCTGAAATAAGAAATTGAGGATAGCTGAAATACGGAAAGCGAAATACGGAAAAATGAAATCTGAAAGGAAAATGGTATGCGTGTAACCTATGTAATAATATACAAAACCTAACCCTGAAACAGAATTACTCACACAAACATACAAAAAACAATAATATATGCGGTATGTAATATGTGTGTAGGGTATGTGAATGTAACTAACTATTATGCTAAATAATTGTAAAGGTCATGCTTAATTAATCCTAAGTGTAATGCCTAAAGAAGTTTCGAAATAAATTTGAAATGAAATATAAATTTCCAAAACAAGAAACCTAAAATAGTAAAGTTCCAAACAAACAAGATCTAAGTTTCTCAAGTAAATAAAGTTTGAAATTAAATTTAGTTCCAAAAACTAATAAAGATTCTCAAAGTAAATAAATTCCAAAATTAAATTGAATTCTAAAAAACTAATAAAGTTTCAAAGTCAAAAATAATTACAAAGTTTGAAAAAAATTAATCTTTCACAATCTTTTTCCAAAGTTTTCGAAATATCAACTAAGTTTGGAATTAATCAAAGTGAGAATGTAACAATATAGAGTTGCAAAATACTAAAGTTAATTTAGGAGACAATATAGAATTATGTTTTCTGTTTAAGTAATCCTATCAAAATCTAAACTATTGACCCAGTCACAGTGACATTTGCACATGCAGTGTACAAACAAGGTCAGGTCAGGTCAGGTCAAGTCAAACTTAGCTTAGGTCACTAAGCTAAACTATGCACAAGAAAAAATCAAAATTTTAAGCGGCCCTATTCTATTTCGTAAATGTAAAATGTAGTTAATACTATTATAGTACAAAATACTATTATTACATGTATCTAAAAGGAAATAAGGGATTACGAAATGAGAAGGTAATTACACTCTGCAATGAGTGAAAGGCAATGGGTGGGGTGGGGCTTCTGAGATTATATATCTCCGTCAAAATAATGATTGCTAAACTGGTAGGCTTATAATCAACCTAATCTTAAATGAAAATATTATGTAGCATCATAATACACTGTAAATGAAATTAATGTAAAAAAATGAAAATAAGATCTATTCACCCAAAATCCAAGAATATCCGAAATAACACTTTAAATCAAGATGAACACTGAATCTGTGTATGTCTCTAATTTCACAAATAATTAAGCACACTGCATCTGTGTGGATGTCTCTAAAGTTTATATGCACAAATCTGGATACAACTATCTGGATACGATCTGGTAGCTACCATACGCACGCATAAATATTTACTGGATACGTTGAGAATCGTTGTATCAAGAAAATACCATAAACCATAGATAAATTTCACTTGTTGTACCATAAAAACCATTTACGTTGAAGTAATACCATATACGTTGAAAAAAACCATTGATGTTGTGATGATCCTCAGTCCCTTATCGGGCTCCAAAAATGTAACCGGGTCTAGTAAAACTAGAAGACTAGTCGGTTTAAATCTTTATTAAAAAAAACCCTGTAAAAATATATATATACATAGAATTAATATAAATGACATTTAGTTTATAATACATATAATACATTTTAAAATACATCAACCATTACACTGTATTATATTATTATATTATATAATATCAAATTCTATACTCATATCTTTACAGACAGTACTAATTCCTATAATGTATCTCTAATTAGTATATAATACTTATATAAAATAACATACCCTGAAAGGGGTTTTAAAGATTCCTGTGTTTAAACAACACTACCATAAACAGCTAGAAAGTAACCTATATAAATAAACGATTCTATGATTATTAAAAGCTAAAACTATACTTTAACTAAACGTAATTACTAAATGATAATTCTTATTGCTTAAGAGCTGTAAAGTATTTATAAATGTATTTTACTGTGTATGTAAAGAATAATATATGAAATAACTAATTTACACATCTTGCATTCACCACATCCCCAGACAATACCAATAATACTGAAATACACATACCTGAATTAGTTCAATGAAGCATTGACCAAAAAGTACCTTCAGTAACTGAAAACTTCTACACTTCGAGCGCCAAATACAAGTTTAAGATTAGAAGTTAATCTTATAGGTATATCACACTCAAAGACCAAAGTAAAACTGAATAGATTGTTACCACTGTAACCCAGGAAGTTAGGTTTGTTTGGAAAAAATATCCAAGGAGATGATGAGAGGATAGTCAATGATGTTATTACAAAGGCTTGTCCAGAAGGTGAACATACAGTGACTATGAATACAAAGGTTCAAAGATCAGATAAAGTGAAAGTTTGTTATTGTTTATTAAGCTGCTAAATGTGAAGTGCAGTGTAGACTAAAACCTATTATATAATTAAAACACTAAAATTCCACACTATCACAATCATGCCCATAAATTTATAAAAAGTACCTACCTACTGGCTAGGCTATAATAATAATATGATGTTAAATAAAATCGATTGTAGCCTACATTATTCTAATGCATTGAATGGTTCTTCCTAAGGATGTAAACGGTTGACCGGTTACGGTTCAGTTCGGCAAGCTGACCGGTTCGATATTCCCCTGACCGTTACTTGTTCTATATAAAAAAAATGTCAGTGTATATCGACTAGTAGTAAACTAGCATTAGCCCACGCTCTCTTGTTCATATTACACGTTGATACAAAACTTTCCCGGTAATAATACGGACGGATTCACTGATCGAAAACGTAGTACGGTACTAAAATTATGCCGTGAACAAATCGTCCCTCTGGCACATGGGCAAATGGTATAATCTTTTCGTCGTTTCTTATTGCATTGTATCTTCGGGCTGGATAATCTTGACTACAGGACACTACAGGTTGACTATTGACTGCTGGTATGCGTATGAAAATGAAAGTAATGCTGTGCGCGCGAATGAATGGAATACATGGATTATAACACTGCATATTGAGGTGGGGGCCGTAGAATATTCCTATATTTAGAACGGGTCGAACACTTATAATATTTAAGCAATTTTCCGATCTGTCACAAAACGGCATGTGATACTTGCGCCAGTGACGACCACGTGGTAGCATGCCATATTGTACTACCTCCGGTTGACCGGTCACGGTCGGTTTTTTGCTAATCAGTTAACCGGTTCAACTTTTTTTGACCCGTTACTCTCTTAGTTCTTCCTTGGAAACTTGCATTGGTATAGAATCTAATTAATTATACGTCACTTGTACGTCATATTATAATAACGTAGTGGAAATATAAGGATGTAACGGGTCAAAAAAATTTGAACCGGTTAACTGATGGGCAAAAACCCGACCGTGACCGTGGATAATTTTGTATATAATATACTGGTACAGTGGTGATAGTTTTGCTGGTTTGTTCACATTTTGAGAGAGAGAAATGGGGTTTAATGTCCACTCAACTCAAACTAGGTCATTTCGGGACTAAATTATGAACCAAAAAAGTCAAAATATGCTATTATTAAAATGGATATCTTTAGAACAAAATAAAGTTTGAAATACATTGGTACCCTCTATAACTTCTGATGTGAGCTGTATAATATTAGTTTTAGTATAAAGGGTTATTTTTTTTGATTTACATTTTACAGGTTTTGTGTTCAGTGAAGATGAACCTTCAGCTTTAGTTCAGTTAGAGGGTGGACCATGTGCAATAATAGTTCCTGTACAGGCTTATATTCTCAAACATATATTGTTCTCTGATCAGCCAAAACCAGAACTCTCAACCATATCAAGTAGGTAGAACTCTCCTATTTCTTCTCGATTCACAGTGTAAGACCCAAAATGATGTGTCAGACTAACATCCCTTTTGTTGATAAAATAAAAAAACACAAAAGTTAAAACTGCAATATGAATTTCAAATTGCAAGAATAAGTAAAACATCCTTCTTCTAAGGGTAATTTGTTTTGCAAACAGAATAAATACTGGTATTTAAAGCTACAATTTCATATTTTTAAGTAATCTTTTTTAAATGTATTAAAATAAAACCTTAAAATAGATTGTATCTATGCACAGTCCTACCTTGTTAAAGAATAATCCTATCATTCCTATAATTCACTGAATTGTCAGTTGAGATATTTGCAAAAATATCATTTTCAACTTCTAATTCAAACGTTTGAACTTTGAAGATAGCTATTCAATGGGGGGGGGGGAGGATATGAAACAAGGGAGGTAATTGTGTTATTATTTCCGGCATCAATGATTTTGAAGTGTGGGAAATTATGCCTATGATCATATAATAGTGACTTGACAACCAATTGAGCAAAAGACATAGAAATAATTATGTTTTGACTTTCTTAGAAAATATTAAATTCTTGCTTTAAAGCTGTGATTCTCAAAAGTCAATAGCCTTATGTGTCCTTCTCATATTAGCACCCTAAATGTAGCCTATTTGAACCATGGTAGCATCATCCATGTCACTGTTAGATGACTAAGAATAATATTTCTTATGATATTTTGTTTATATTTTTAGATGAAGAATCTTCCAACTACCTCTGTCAAGCTTTAATAGAGATATTGTTGTCATTGAATACTCAAACATATTATATTATAAAGTTACCTGGCAACGATGGAGCAGATGCAAGCCAAGGTAACAGTGAAAATAGTGAGAGCGGAGAACGAGACTCTAAAAGACGAAGAATTGATAGGGAAACATTCCATTCTAGATTACGGTATGTTTTAATTTAATTATGTTTCCAATCCTCTTCCTGTTTAGAAATTAAAATTTCTGTAGACAGGATAAATTTCATTCCTTGGTGGTTTTGGAGAGAGAGATGGTGTTTAACATCCACTCAACACAAACTCTAGGTCTTTATTGTGACAAACACATGGGGTCTTCAGCCGTGGGAGGAAACTGGAGGACCTGGAAAAAATCCATGAGGTTCGACAGGTGACGCTACTCCTTGTCACATACAACCAGGGAAACAAAACCATGCCAGTCGACTCAATGACAGACCTTATGATAGGGCCATCCCACTCCCCCCGGTGGTTATGTTGTAGACAGGAGTGTGAGCATGGCGATGAAATGTCGCTCATATTATTAATAACTGTCGAGAATTTTTGAACATGCACACAAATAAGTACATGGATGGACCTCAGATTTCTGTTCCACCCAACCAACTAGGTGCTTTTCCTTGCTGGCCTTGTGTCCTACACTGCAGACAAAGGGAAATTAGCCTGGAAAATCCTATGGCACTTTCTCAGTCAATACTGGGGACCTACCTGGTGAGTGAGCTTACACCATACTTATCGAGCATGTTTAGAATGGTTTTTATGTAATGTCAAAATGTCTCAAATGTCATTGGTTATACTCTGTAGTCTATTGTTTGAGCAACTGTAATTTATGGGCTGATATTGATTGTTACGACATTGAACTTCTTTAAGAAAGATCAGAGAATATATTAAACATACATTACCGTATGTAAGATGTAGATACAGAAATGGTAATTCTTAAAAGAAGATATTAAAGCTATGAATGTGAAAAATTTGACAAGAAATAACCCAAAATTTGCTAAATTGTTCCATCGGATTAAAACAGTTTCCAATCTTTGATTGTCAACTATCATTGCAACAATAATAAACAACAGTCTTCTCAAGTACCAATCATATTATGGCAGGCATTGTCAATGTAAATAAATGTCTTAATAATAATTTATATAACAATTGAAGCCAGAAAAAAAAACCTGCAATAGACCAATTAAAACAAGCTGTACTAGACAGATATAGCTCTAACATACATGTAATGCATCTTTAAATTCAAATTGGATATTTTAGTGTAATTTTAAAGAAATATATGACAATAGCATATTGGTTTGATATTATTTAGAAACCTTATGTTTTTATTACAGGTGTTTAAAATGTGAAAATGATAATCAGATGAAAATAGCAGCATCCTCGTTATTATCGGATTATCAAGATAAATATGGTGTTTTATTATTTATGTATTCAGTATTATTATCTAGGGTAAGTTTTTACTTACCGGTATATGAAATAATAAAAACAACATTATTTTAATCCATTAGTGGAGCTGCAGTGGCTCAGTGAGTATGGCACTGGCTTACTAATCCAGGGGCTCAAGGTAGAATCCCAGTGTCTAGTCTTTTGCATGGTATGGAAAACCGAGGTCTTGTGTATACATTAATGTATGTGAGAATTCTATTTTTTGGAATGTGAGAATTCTGTATTTGAGAATGTGAGAATTCTGTATTTTAGAATGTGAGAATTCTGTATTTGAGAATGTGAGAATTCTGTATTTTAGAATGTGAGAATTCTGTATTTTAGAATGTGAGAATTCTGTATTTTAGAATGTGATAATTCTGTATTTTAGAATGTGATAATTCTGTATTTTAGAATGTGATAATTCTGTATTTTAGAATGTGATAATTCTGTATTTTAAAGAAATCTATATTTTAGAATGTGAGAATTTTTATTTTAGAATGTGAGAATTTTTATTTTAGAATGTGAGAATTTTATGTTAAAGATGTGAAATTTCTATATTTTAGGGAATTGAACAAGTAAAGAATGAAGTTGAAGACCAAGATGATCCTCTTATTGATGGTGTACATGGCCATGGAAGGTAATTATATAAACAATAGATAAGCCTTCAAACTTATAAAAATTAAATCTTTATTTCCATTTTGATACGCCCACATTGAAATGTGGTTGTATATTGCCATCGATCCATCATCCCCCTTTTTTTTACAAAAAAAGTGATCACCCCATGTGTAGGGCGTGGGCAGTATTTTAATTTATATACATTAATCAAAGCATCCTATTGAATTTATGTTAATTACTGTGGCCTTATGTCACTTTGCAGAATCTTGTGGAAGTTATAACGAACTGTTTGACATTTATTCAAATAGTCAGAGAATCTTCTGAATGTTTAAATACAAGACTATAAGCAACTTGAACCGGCTTTGTGCCCCCTTTGTATTTTAACATTTAACAGTACTAATTTATTGTTATCTTTATCTTTTCAGCCAAAGTTTAATTAATTTATTATTAACAGGAAAAGCTATATCTAATGTATTTGATAATGATAAAGATGTCTGTGGTCTGGGTAAGTTCCGATATGATCAGTTCATATCCGCCTTCTCAAATCTTTCATTTAATAATCATTGGAATTGTCTAGTTGATTTGTACATTTTGATGTTCCCATTGATAATATGGAAAGCACAATTCAATATCTTAATTTTTCGGGGTATAATCCATGAAATGAACTTTTGGTTTAACGTCCTACTGTTCTGCTCCGACTGGGTCAATGAAGACGGGCACATGCTATACACTGTGCTATGAGAAAATTTTGTCCGGACAAACTTTGGCTCCCAGTTTAATCCATGGTAATGTGTACTGAAATTAGTTATTTAGCGAAGAATATTTAATCAAAATGTAGATAATATCCAGACTCAGATTTCAGTCAATTTAAACTAAACAGAGGCCCATTCTCTTTAAGCTGACAAATTTTCAACTAATAAGATATTTGGAAAATACCAAACAAAATTGAACAAAGACTGTCATTCTTTTTGCGCATTCAACTTGTACTTTACGAAAGATTAAAAAATTCTCAAATGCTGACCAGAGACTTTAATGAAAAGAGTAATTTTTGTAATTAAGAATTTTTTTTATTTTAATAGTTTTACGAGGTATACACCAGCAATCTGTAGTTGGATTCCTGACATTATTAGAACATATGAGATACTGTGAGGTAATTTACTACTTTTATTGTGATTATTCATTCCTTAAATATCAGATATATATTTTAAACCACCAATTTATGGTTTGTGAATTATGAAGCTTAGTCCTCCAACACTTCATATGAAATTAAATGGGGTTTAAATAATCTACTTTTCTGCACCGACTAGGCTAATGAAGACAAGCATGTACCATACAGTGTGCTATGAGGAAAATTTTGCTGCAACAGTGGCGCTACAACCAACTTTGTTCAAGGGTTCTTATAAGTGCAAGCGATTGAGTACACAGGATCTTCGTTTTTCACACTTTTTATGACTACATAGGCAAAAACAGTTTTTGTCGACATTGTTAATGCATAGGTTAGTTAATGTTATTGATATTTCTTATAGATTAGTATTTTTATCTTTTTGTAGGTTGGGTGGTATTTAAAGAATCCGTGTGTACCTATTTGGGTGTTAGGTAGTGAGACACATCTTACTGTCTTATTCTCTAAGGTAATTTTAAACTTGTACAAATCTACTGTTAAATACAGGAATGACAGCCCTACAGTGTATATGAAGTATTTTGTAATAATAATAATAATAAATACAAGGACTGTTTTTAAAGGATAATCTTCTATAAGTTTTTTTATTCAGCAGTAAAATGTGTGTTGTTGTCTAGTCATTAAGATAGGACAATGAGTGAATAAACCTGATATCATTCTCCTCTGAATTAGAGTGCATAGACCAGTCAGACATGTGCATCAACACGACTTGAGGTGTGCATTAACCAGACAGACACATGCATAAAGCAGTCAGACATGTGCATAAAGCAGTCAGACATGTGCATAAATCAGTCAGGCATGTGCATAAATCAGTCAGGCATGTGCATAATCCAGATCCTTCATATGCATATTCCTTATTTGAAACAAAGTTCACCAACATATTAATAAAATATATTATTGATGGAAGTCTTATGTGTATAATGTAAGTACCTGTATATATTTATAAGTATGAATATATGTATATTTTCAGGAAAGAGGTTTAGTTGATACAGACAGTCCTATTAAAACAGCTCAACAAATCTTTAGTTCTTTTGATCCTGAAGGTAATCTTTTTTCTCACATTTATTGTGTTAGTTAAGGTCATGGTTCACATGATACTCTTTCACAAATATCTATAGACCGTTGGTGGCCAACCATTCACAAATATAAACTGTGCAGTTTCAGATGTGCTTTACAAATTCAAAAGATTGAATTATGAAACAAATAGAAACATTATTTACCATTGTACTATAATAAAGAAGTAATATGGATGTAATAAAGAAGTAATATAGATGTAATAATAATGTAGTTATACAGATGTAATAATAAAGAAGAATACTAGTGTAGGAAGTAATATGCATATAACAATGATATGGTAGTATGAATGAAATAATAATATAGTAATATCCATGTAATAATAATGTAGTAATTGATATAGATGTAATACACATGGACATAATAATAATGTAACAATTTGGATGTAATGTAGTAATTAATATAGATGTAATAATTCTGATTGTTTATAATTATAGGTAATGGTTTTATACAAACAACACAACTAGGTGATGTAATGGAAGCGTTAAATTTATTCTCTGACAAAGAATAGTAAGTTGTGTATAGTATACCTTATGTTTGACACCTGTCACTAGTTGTAGCTGTCAGAAAAAAAAATTAGAGGGGGAGGGGGGCTGGAGAACAGTACTGTGCTTTATACCATAGGGTTGGTCATTGTGTTTTAAATGGCGTAATTTTGATCCCAAACTTGTACGCGACAAGTAGTAGAGTTGCTTGTCTAACCCTATGGGTTTTCCATGGATCGTCCTGTTTTCTCCTGCTGCTTAATTATCCATATATACAGGTGATTTATTGAAATAAAGATTATCATATTATGTTAGTCTCAAAATGACATAAGTCTTGATGTGTGGATGTTGAACAACATTTATCTCTTGCTCTGATTGAAATCTCAACATGTGTTGTTTAGATAGAATGGACTTATTATTTATTTTCCCCACACTGACACATCTTTATTTGAACAATACTTATAATCATGACAGTTTTGGTTGATTCAACGTAGTAGGGATTATTCGTTTGGTTGCAAATATAGAGTTATCTCCCTGTTTATACTTTCTTGAAAACCATACAATATAAGTTAATTGCTCATTGTGGCATAGGAAATAAATGAAATGAAATGGGGTTCAACGTCCTCACCTGGGCTAATTGAAGACGGGCATATGCCATCCAGTGTGCTATGAGGTAAATTTTGCCCGAACAGCGGCGATACGGCCTACTCCTATATCAAATTTCAACTGCAAAGGGATCTTTTACGTGCACGCCAATGTGTACACAGGACTAGACAGATGTTGGCTCTCCGTCCTGCATCACTGACACAGGGAAACTACGCGAGATAATCTGGATGAACTTTGTCGGCCAATGCAAGGATCAAACACCCGACCTCCAGGCTAGCGAGCCAGCGTGCATAGGAAAAAGCCATATTATTACGTTTCTAATTTTTGGATATTAAATTACAAACAATTTTTGATTTGCTATGTGGGGTTTTGACATTGATACTGGTGGCCTGGCAAACCCTTTGTGTGTTTAAAATATTGAAAATAAATTTTGATTTCAGTGTAGATATAATGAAAGGTAAATTAGATAGTGAATCTCTGGGTATTATTACATCAAATAGTTTTCTGGGTGAGTTTTATGCTGAAGAATTAAATAATGGTGGTACACCTCAACAGTTTGATGTACAACATTATAATGGTCTCGCTAGATCCTGTCCTAATAACAAGGTGAGTTCACCTACTTCTCTTTTTTTTATTCATATTTCGTAGAAGAAGGCCATTGAAGTGAGGCATATAAATACAGTGTTCGAAGGCTAAATCTAATTGTAAAGGCCAGCTGAGATGTAAAAAAGGTTAGGGCATGTGATTTTTGGTGAGATTGTAGGTTAGGGTTAGGGTAAGCATTAGGGCTAGGTCCAGGTTAAGGTTGGGATTAGCGCTAGCCCTGTTTACATCTCATGACCTTTGACCAAACTTGAAGACAGCCTTATCAAATAGGTCTAACATGTTAAAATGCATTGAGGACTTGCCTGCAATATCACCCTTATAAGCCATATTTTAAGTTACGTTCAGCATTGAGGGCATGTGACAATATGACATCAATGTCCAATGAGAAAGTTGCTCAATCAATCATAGTGACTATTTTTACTTCATTTCACTGAGGTGTCAGGAAAAAGTCAGTGTCAGGAATACAGTCAAGACTTTAAATTTTATTGGTCATTGTTCCAGATTAAAAATTGGCTAGTATATATATTATAGGTTGTATTTTGTTTCAGATTAAATATTAATCAGTTATTTATTGTATTTTGTTTCAGATCAAATATATACAAGGTACAGCTCAGTTACCAGATGAAATAGAACTACAAATAGTGACTGATACATCTCCTATAAAACTATGTTTACAAACTAAATGGCCATCTATAGAATTACGCTGGAATATGGATTATATACCCTCTCTAAATTAAAACTAGTCATTCAGCTTTTAATATATTTCACTAGAAACTAAAATGTACAATAATAGACCAGGATCACCTTGAGGAAAGGCTTTTAAAAAAACATATTCTTAATTATCCATTTCCTGATTAAATCATGACTGAAAGTTGACAAACAAATCGGATTCTTATCCAGTAAATATCGCCATCTAGCAATGACATCAAGAGTTGATCCTGCTCTGGATAAGTTAATGAATGTCTAATTAAAAATTTAGATAACATTTCAGACCTAAAGAAAAGACCTGCAATAGGCAGATTTTGCTGTTGCATAATGTATGTTTAATTCAGCAATACACCCGACTGAAATGTTATATAATACAAATGTTTCTCCATTTACATTGTACGAAACATGCAGCATGCTATTTCCTGAACTATATCTCCGTGTGAACACAGCTTTATATTTTTATGTAAATATGTGTAGTACTGTAGTAAACTTGTTAATTTATGAATCATTTTAAACCTTCATCACATTTTGTTTATATTATATTTCATTAATAAGTATGGCTTCCACTATTATAGAACCCATATTGTCATGTTGATTTAGTTGATAATGGTGAGGTAGGACCACTGAACATCAGTATAAGTCCTGATTCATATATCATCTATATAATGGGAACATATATTTTTGTTGTGGATCAATGCAAATATTTTAAATTTGTGATATGATATTTATATAACATGCTGTCAAGTAACAAACTCATTCTTAAAATCAGCTGAAACATTATTCAGTTACTGGGTCCATTCAGTATTCATTGAATTTTTTTGCGTCAGTATTTGTATATACGGTAGTCCAGCGATGCCCCGGCCGTTGCCAAAATATCTGTATGGTCTTGATGTTGTTGGACTTCTGGTTAAGACATTAAATAGATATTTGATTGTCTGAATCAAGTCTGTCTTTTGTTGGATCTGACATCTGTGTAAGTAGAGTAATGATAAAATCAAAAACAGCGGATTGAGAGAATTTGATTCAGATAATTTCAATTGAGTACTGGATGATCTTACCCTTCATCTATGAACTTATTGGTCCAAATTCTTAACACTTGATTATCAAGGCCACTACATAAATAAAAGTCGATTTAAAGCTCCATAAAAAAATTTCAAGCCCAGACCACACACATTAAAAACAATTATGGTCCAAAATATTAAAGAATTTAAACTCAAGTTGTGACTATATGAAGTTTACATTAAATTCTATTCCTTTCACACCATCTTTGTGTGTGTTAATAGTAATAATGTATGTAGCTGTATTTTCCTACAAACTATTTGTATGTTAGAAAGTAAAAGTAGGCCTACATATTTATTTTTACTTTCGATGTATTGGTGAACATTTGGGTTGTTAGACCTTTGAGATGAAATTAGTTTGGCTGATTTTGTGTCAGTTCATGTACCTTATCATTATAAAATGATATAAAAACTTAGTGCAGACATCTTGATCTCTGCAGATTATTTTGGAACTTTACCAATTAAATATTTGTTTCTGGTTGTTTTTTTTTAGGGAAATATAATTTAAATACATTAAATTCTTTGTTTAGAAGTTTTTAGTTCAGATTTTTAAGTTTTGACATTATAAACAAACATTGTTCGCACAGCTAGACCTGCTATTTATTTTAGAACCCGGATGAAATAATAATTAAATTGCTTTAAACTTAACATGAAGTAAACATACAAAGAACATAAAATTCTAGAACTAATTGGTCTCCACTTGCAGCTCAAACCAGGATGATGACAAGAGTACATTGGGTTGGGGATGTATATTATTATCACCCGAGTCTCTGTGTATTTGTATATAGATGTTTATATTGTTTATATTATTCATACAACTATTATATTATAATGATACAGCTTGAATTTTTATCTTAAGTATCATACATGTATGTTCATTATATTGTAGAACATTCAAAATTGATTATCTAAGAGCAAGTTCAGAAACCTTGTATACAATTTTCATGTGGTACCATATTGACATTCGCCTGCTGTCTGCAATATCACTTCGGTGGAAGGAAACGTAAAATAAAGCTATTTCACACACGACATTTGTCTGCCAAAATTGTGATTGGCATTTAAGTATTTCTTTAGTATTTTATTTATGGTTAGCTTCCTTGTCTCTTCTATTTTTCTTAGTTATAAGAAATATTATACTTTAGTTAAAAATGCCCAAATAAACGTGTATGCGATCATACCTTCTCATTAAGGAAAACTTAAAATATTCTAAGAATGCAGTCTTTTGAATGGTTGAGAGTTATAATTTGTACTGTGATTTTGGTGCTTAGTCAATGAACAATCAGTATTCCTTAAGTTTTTATGAATAAAAGTTCCCGGAGTTGCATAAAAACATTGTTATTTGATAATATTATAAAAGTAGTTACACGCTCTGTATATAATATATATATGTGGTTATTTATCCCTCATTTTAAAGTGTCTTTTTAATATTTCTAATTTAAAGTAAAATGTTTAAGAAATAGTGGATTTTGAAGCCCATGTGTATATTTATAAAATTTCTTCCTTGTTCAAATAAATGAGTTTTGCCAACTGTGCACATGTATATAAAATATAAGCAGGATTTAATAAACATACTAAAGTGTCCATAAAACCCAAGTTTATATGGAATAATCGAAGAAAAATTAAACATTTTAGTAAAAAATCAATTTTTTTATATATTTGTAGATCTATCATTCCATACAATTGAATTTATAGAATCTAGATTTTGGTTTCAATAATAATATAAAATCATACAGAATAAATTAACATGGTCATAGCTTATTCTAAAATATGTTCTTAATTTAAAAGTTCAGTCTTTTCTTTTAAAAACATGTAATTTGTTCTTGCAATTATATACGACATGTAAAAATAAGTGAGTTTTTTTTAACAAATGATTTGATAGTCTATATTTATTCATCATATTTATTCATCAGGTTCCCTTTTTTTTAAAAAAATATGAAATTGGGCTTAACGTCCTACTGTTCTTGTATGAGGGAAATTTTGTCTAGATAGCAGCATGGAGGTCTACCCTTATATTGAATTCCAACTACGAAGGGATCTTTTATGTGCATGCCAATGTGTACATGGGACCTTGGTTTTTCGTCCCATGGGAACAACTATACACTGTCCTTGCCAGACTCTTTGTCCTGCACCAATGAGAAGGGGAGTCACACTCTGTAATCCTGATGAACTTGGGATCATGAACTTTCTCAGCCAACGCAAGGATCGAACACGGGACCTCCAGGTTAGCGAGCAAATGTCTTACTCACTGAGCCACCAGGGCTTGTTTCTCTAAAAAAACAATTTGTTCTTACAATGGTATTGTGCATCTTATTAATTTTTATTGGTAATTATTTCAATCTCAGCTGGTTTTTTATTCATTATTCTCAATTTTGTTATGTTGTAAAAAATATTTTGTGTTTCAATAAGAGAATGTGCTGTTGTTGTTTTTTTGTTTCATGTATTGAAGCTACAATTGAGCAGAAAGGTTTTAAAAAATTTTGCACTCACATCGTATATTGATTGTATATTTTCAGTATCAATTTCTGATAATAACCGTCAGATTTGATGCCCCTCTGATCATCTCTGAGTGTTCAAGCATTCAACACTATTAAAAACATGACATGACAAATTATTTTTGCTGGCAAACACTGTTATGTCACTGCCTCGGACATCTGATTTATCTCCCGATTTGTATGGAAACATGGGGGTAGGATGGCAGAATGGTTAACAGGTGTTTATTGTATCATAAGGTCTGTCATGGAGTCAAGTGGTGTGGCTTTGATTCCCAGCTTTTACATAGGAATAGGGTCGGCTGTCCAACGTTATGGGTTTTCTGGAATTTGCTAGATGGCTTTATAGCTACGCTATCTCCATTTACTGCACACACTTAAACAGTAGCGTCCAATCAGAGGTTGTGACACACACACGCTTTAATTCAATATAGCAACCTCCACAGAAACCTTGAACAGGTAGACATTTTAGCTGGAAAGCATGAGACTTGGTATTCGCAATGATTGAGGAATCTGGTTGAATACCAAACTGAAATTAGTGCTGAAATGTGCAGGGTTTCAAATTTTGTTTGGAAGCGATACAGGACCCTAAATGTGCAACACCAGTTAAACAGCTTGTCTCAACACTGATTAAAGAGACAGCTTGTCTCAACACCGGTTAAACAGCTAGTCTTAACAACCGGTTAAACAGCTAGTCTTAACAACCAGTTAAACAGCTAGTCTTAACAACCGGTTGAACAGCTTGTGTCAACACTGATTAAACAGACAGCTTGTCCTAACACCGATTAAACAGCTTGTCTCAACACCGGTTAAACAGCTTGTCTCAAACACTGATTAAACAGCTAGTACCAACAGCCGGTAAATAGCTTGTCCCCAAAAAAATAAAAACATGTTAAATGTTCAGGCAATATTTTATTTCTTTTTGTCATTTTTTTAGTTCGTTTTTTTTTTTATAAAAATAATAACAATAATGTATATCACACACTTTAAAAATTCAACATGGTGGATCGTGACACCTACACAGATCCTTTAAATAAATCCTATTTACATAATAATATCATCCCTTAATGTTATTTCACACTGGCTTATTAATGTACAATCCCTTATTCTTTAAGACCAGGGAGCCATGGGTGCTAAGTGGGTAAGACACTGGCTTGCTAGCCTACAGGTTTGCTCCCAGTGTTGGCCAAGAAAGTTCATGAGAATTTTCCAGCGTGTTTTCCCCTTATCAGTGGTGCAGGACAGAGGGTCTGACAGGACAGCTGTCTAGCTGTTTGGATGGTATGAAAAACTTGAGGTTCCGTCTACACCTTAGGGTGCACCTAAAAGATCTCTTGGCAGTTGAAATTCGATATAAGAGTACATCTTATCACCGCTGTCTGCCCGTTTCATTAGCTCAGTTGGAGCATAACAGTAGGACGCAAAACACCATTTTTCATTTCTTTTCTATAAGACCATTTGTCCGTCCAATAGAAATAGAATGAAGTATTAGGACTGGTTATTGCGACCAAAAATAATAATCCAATTCTCAATCACAATATATTGCACAATTCATTTCCAGAGAATAACCCTACATATTTATAAATTGGGCTTTAATTAAAATAATTTTAAATATATGTGTGGAAATTTTCAAATGGAATATATGAATTCAATTGCCGAATAGTGACTGAAAAATACCAAACTAAAATTTCAATATAAGTAATAAATGTGGGAATTGACATCAAATTTTTATCAGAATATACTGATAAAGCCAACCATCGAAAGTCTATTTTCTAACAAAATAAAAGATGAGTGAAAATATCCATGTAGCCTACTGGTAGTAAACTGTAGATAAATCTGTATTGCAATATATCAATTTGAATGCTATACTAAATATCAGCATCAAATCTAAAATATTTTCATGGTTGAGTAAAACAGTTGTGACAAAAGGGCCATACATTTGTCAAAAATTTAAGGAAGACATGATTTAAAGTTTGTCATTGATAAAAAGCACATTCTATAGACACAATTTTATCATCCAGAAAGGAGAAAAATTGGTTCTCAGAGCCTTATGTGATTTGGTTTTTGACTTTTTTATGCCTCCTGCACCTACACCCCCTACCTCTGCCACCACTGTAAAACTCCAACCAGATGATTAACAGTCCTTCACGTTTATAAAATTGTACGGGAGCCATAAAAGCTCCTGTATAGCTCAAATGTATGCTGTTTAGGAGCAGGAGAAAAAAAATTTCGCCTTAAACATGAAGGACTGGATTAATAAGCCAGTTTGAAAGAACTGTTTAATTAACAATAACCTTCTAACATTCAAATAAAGCTTCATATGATCATATTATTATAGCAACAACAAAAACAATCATCATTATTCTCTTAATACACATGCTTGTTAGTTACAAAACAACCCAAGGATTTAATGTCAATTCATCCACAGGAATCTGACCTTTTATCCGTATATATATGCATACACCATGTCGTACCAGACAATATATAATATTATATGGATAGAAGGTCAGATTCCTGTGATTCATCAGACATTTTTGAACCAACATACTAGAGGAAGGATGGTGACATACCATGTTGCATGCAAACATGGCATCACAGTCCTGTTTAAACAGCAATTAGTAACTAAACACCATCAGATTTAACCACCATAGTAATATTTGAATGTATCAGTTGTATTCTTAAAAACAACAAAATAATTATTTCATAGAAACATAACCTTGATTATAAAATCAGTAAATGTTTTCCATAGAACAGTTCTGATTTTTATTATTGGAATTAAAGGTTCGTGCTACCAAAAATGCCTAAAATTATTATTACTAATCTTCAAATACATACAAATAAAGGCATCTTGAATTGTGAAAAAAAAAAATCCATTCATTCCAATAAAGTTTTACAAATCTAATCATCAATTTCCACTGCTGTGACCCAGCTAACCCATCAAACTAGATCTTTGTTATATAAATATTCTTATTCTATAACTCATCTTTGGTTTGTTAGATAAAATTACAAATATCTTTGATAATATATACTAAGTTTCGTATCTCGTTGCAAGTCATTGTTGGGCCATTCCACGTCAAGTGGACACACTTTCCGACTGAAAAATGACAACACATCTCTGATTTCGTTCATTTGATGTCCAATGGTGAGATGGGATGAAAAAAGTGTAAAAATAAATTTCAGGCAAATCGACCAAAAAATGATGTTTTTGTTGCCGACCAAATTTTTGGCCAATCCCATGGGCCAACAACTTTGCAACAGCTATAATTTTTCGATTAATCATCCGATTGTCATAAAGTTGGTACCAAAATGATCGGGAAATCAAGACCTTTCATTTGCCATATTACGCGATGATATCAGATGATGTTTTCACACTTTTTTTTATTTCTTTGACCTTGACCTGTGACCCTGTCCAGACAGAAAAACCAAGGACCCCAATTTTTTCTCAAATTCATGTTCTATATATCATCCACCCGTATGCCAAAAATGAAAATGAAAGGTCTGGCTTTTGTGGTCATGTTGATGCCAAAATTATGAAAATAGGACGGTTAGGAGGGAAATTATAGCTATTGGAATGTCTTTGGTCCATCAGATTTGCCCAAAATTGGGTGGGCCCTTAAAAACTGATTCAATAGGTTTTCAAACCTGAAACTTCACATACATTGTTCTCTCGGTGGGGCCAATTTTTGGTGAAAAATTGAAGAGAATCTGTTACCATGGTGTCAATGAGGTGTGTACACTTGACATGGAATGCCCATGTTATACAATGTAAACAAAACTGTTGAAATAGGCTAATTATAATTAGAAATCTGTATACTGGACAGAATATCCTTCAGATTTGATGAAAAATGGAAAGAAACTGAGCTTACCATCTAGAATATAATACACTTAATAGATTGCCGTCCAGAAATATGAACAAACCCACAAGGTTGGACAAGCGACCCTAATGCTTGTCAAGTACAACCAGGGATTCATGACTGGTAATAGCTTAAGATCCATTGTGGACTAGTTTAAGATTATACAAGAAGGATTCATTATACTGTACATACGTACAATCAGTAAATTCAAATACATTAGTGAAGACTATGTTCTACATTCTGATGTACCGTTCAGTGGAGACCAAGTGGAGACGTATGTTTTGTATTCTAATTTACCGTTGTCATAGAGATAAAAGAATAATATTTCATCTAATCTATAAGGCACCTTTCTCTCCTCTTCATTCTGATATCTTGATTTTCATTAATTTCTTTGATTATTTGATTCATTCTCTGATCATAATCACCACAAATGTTTCATTATAAAAAATATATTTTAGCACACTCAAAAAGATAATTCACTTATCAATTTCATTACTACTTTCATTTTTTGCATTATAGTAGGCCTCCACACTCTTTTCAATTAAATCGTGTAGCATCTTCTTGCATTAAAAAGATATGAAATACATTATATAATCACTAGAATCTGTATCCACACATCAAGTATACTGGCACATGTGACCACATCCAGTAGGACATTCATTATTTACTGCGAACCAGTCTTTGATATGATCAATATGGCCGCCATGACAACAACCTTGACACCAGATGTACATATGCCTAACAGGAAGATGACTGTAAAGAGAAATCACAACAAATATTTTTATTACTGTATTGTTGAATAAAATTAAGGCTCACCAAAGATTATTTTTTATTTGTTAGGTCGCTCTTATGAAGAATAGTTGTAAAATGTTACAAGAAGACAAGGCCTTGAAATAACAGTTTTAGATGTACCTGACATTTTCAACATAGTGCTGGACATGTACTAATACTAATAATATCAGCACAAAAGACAAATCAGTGCCGGACAAAATGGCAAGCACCAGAGGTTTTGTGCCTGACAAAGTCTGAATGTGTGCCTGACATTGTCAGTAACAGGTGCCTTATTTCCAGACTTGAAGAGGACAGAATGTGGATTGAGGCCATCAATAAAATTACTGTACACAATGTTGTGTGTCCTGTTGTAAAACGTGTTATAAAGAAAATGAAAGGGGTTTTAAACCTTTACACTTAGATCTTATGTAGAGCTCCTAGTGCTAAAGGGTTAACGTCCTACATTATGCACAAACTGGGATAATGAAATGGGCTTTAACGTCCTACTGCTTTGCTCAGACTGGGCTTATGAAGATGGGCATATGCCATACAGTGTACTATGAGGGAAATTTTGCACGGACAGCAGCACTATAGTCTACTCTTATATCGAACTCCAACTGTCAAGGGGTCTTTTATGTGCATGCCAATGTGCACATGGAACCTTTTTTTTCCCCCATCTGAACGACTATACGTTGTTCCTCACCAGACCCTTCTTCCTGCACCACTGACAATTACCAAGGAGGAATCACAATTCCCAATGAGCTTTCTCAGCCAACGCAGGAATCAAACACAGGGTCTACGGGTTAGCGAGCCAAGAACTTACTCACTGAAGAAGGGGGTTGTAATAATAAATAACTTAAGCAGTATTTATTGAAGGTTGATGATATATTTATACTCACCATATACTACAGCTATTAGTAACACTTTTACATTTCTCACATAACCACCCTACTTTACCCAGTATCTGTCGACTACACTGACTACAGTATGTATGTATCGTAGTAGATTGTTGATTTAAAGATGATACCTGACCTATATGACATAATTTTATAATTTCTGCTGACACCGTCCATAATTCATAGTAACCCAATATTTCTAAAATATAAATTAACAATTCTAAAATTATGGTTGTAATTAATAGTAGGAAATTAAAGATACATTATGGGAGATTAAATAAAGAGCTGACAGTTCTCACTATATTTAAAACTAGATAATGTAAAGAGAATTTGCTTAATATATATATATTTAATATATTGCGGTACCTATATAAGATCGAAAAAATGTAAATACATATATGTTTAATTATTACCTATATAAGATTGAAAAGATAGTAAGCTGGCACTGCCAGGCAGGATACGCCCACATTTTCGAGACATGGATAGAGAACAAGCAAAACCGAAAGTGATATTTCCTACAATCAAAGGCTATAATTCATTAAATCACAATTTGATATGCGCAAATATCGAAAAGAATCAAGATCTTTAGGTTATAAACATGCATTTCAACTTTCAACAAAATCGAATTAAAATTGTGACCTATACTGGGTACACAACCTTGATATACCATATTTTAACACTATTAGCGTACAAACGGCGGCCATTTTGTCTGGCAATTATGGTCCGATTTCCTTGAAATTCAAACTCAACCTTCCGTATGGTGTAACGGTGATAGAGTCAAGCGTTTTTTTAAATCGGATAATAATCGTGACCTCCAGAGGGACCATAGGCGATTTTTCGGACAATCAGGGGCTATAATTCAGGAAGTTATGATCTGATATGTGCAAATAACGAAAGCAACCAAGATCTTTGGGTTATAACCATGCATTTCAAGTTTCATCAAAATTGAATCAAAATTGTGACCTATACTGGGTCCACAACCTTGATATACCATTTTATAACAGTATTCGCGTACACGCGATGGCCATTTTGTATGGCAATTTTGTTCCAAATTTTACCGAAATTCGAACTCAACATTTCTTAGGGTGTAACGGTGATATAATCAAACGATTTTTTAAATCGGATAATAATTGTGACCTCCAGAGGGACCAAAAACAAAGACGATTTTGCGTATAATCAGGGGCCATAATTTTTTTTTTTGTTTAAACAATATTTTATTCAAACTAGTGAATAGGATTGGGGAACAGGACAGAGCCTATATCACCCCTCTCCATAATTCAGGAAGTTACAATCTGATATGCGCAAATATCGAAAGGAACCAAGATCTTTGGGTTATAACCATGCATTTCAAGTTTCATCAAAATCGAAAATTAAAATTGTGACCTCTACTGGGTCCACAACCTTGATATACCATTTTTTAAACAGTATTCGCGTACGAATGGCGGCCATTTTGTATGGCAATTTTGGTCTAATTTCCAGAAATTGGAACTCAACCTTCCTTAGGGCGTAACAGTGATATAATCAAACGATTTTTTTAATCAGATAATAATTGTGACCTCCAGAGGGACCACAAGCTAAACAAAGGTGATTTTCCGTATAATTAGAGGCCATAATTCAGAAAGTTACGATCCGATATGCGCAAATATTAAAAGGAACCAAGATCTTTGGGTTATAACCATGCATTTCAAGTTTCATCTTAAATCGAATTAAAATTGTGATCTCTACAGGGTCCACCACCTTGATATACCATTTTTTAACAGTATTCGCGTACGAACGGCGGCCATTTTGTATGGTAATTTTGGTCCGATTTTTCCGCAATTAGAACTCAACCTTTCTTAGGGTGTAACGGTGACATAATCGAACGGTTTTTCAAATCGGATAATAACTGTGACCTCCAGAGGTACCACAAGCTAAAATAGGTGATTTATCGGACAATCAGGGGCCATAATTCAGGAAATTACGTACCGATAGGCGCAAATATCGAAAGGAACCAAGATCTTTGGGTTATAAACATACATGTCAAGTTTCATCAAAATCGGTTCAAAATTGTGACCTCTATAGGGTACACAAGCTAAAAACGTGATATTTCGTACAATCAGGGGCCATAATCCATGAAGTTTTGATCCGATACATGCCAATATCGAAAGCAGCCGAGATCTTTTGGGGATTAACCTATATTTCAAGTTTCGTCAAAATCCGACAAGAATTGTGACCTGTAGAGAGTCCACAAACAATTGTGGACGGACGGACAGACGGACAGGGGCGACGACATAATACGTCCACATGAAAATGTGGGCGTATAAAAATGTAAATACATATATGTTTAATTATTACCTATGATTAAAACTATGTATTTATTTATATGTAATTATTACCTATATAAGATTGAAACCAGGCTTCTTGAACTTCTTCATCTATATATTGTCTTATTTTATCACCTAATACAATTAACATAGATACGGTAGACTGTATATCACCCTGTAAATATAGTATACAGTTTTAACTCTATATATTTATAGTAACATTCCAGTATCAAAACTAGTTGTGGGACTGAAATAATGAGGTCTAAATAGTGGAGAAGTCTAAATACTAATTAAAATCACAGATACATAATTTAGCATAGCATAAGTGTGGTTTAATGGTCAAGTAATATATTGATACAGCAGGAAGGTGTTAGCCTAAGTGCTGTTTCAATATATTATGCAATGTCTTGTTCAAGATCATTAAACAACTTAAAATTTAGACACTATCCCACACATGCATTTCAATGGAATACATCACATGAGTCCATCATTTCAACTAGTATAAATAATTAACTATTGGCAAGTTAACGATACATTATTTGAAATAATGGTACACCTACATCAAAGGATAAACATCTGTATTTTAAGACAAATTGTCCAGTGTACATGTATTAATAGAATGACCAAACTTTATTAATGATCATAATTGTAACACAATAGGGGTTACAATTTAAAGAGCACAAAAGACGACAAACAGAAACTTGGCGTAGTGATAGAAAGTGGTTATTATATGCACATTACGGAAAGTTAACATCAATCTGTCAAAAATTAAATCAGCTATCTTCACTCAAAGTCGCAAATATAGACCTCCCGTAAAAACGACTTGGTCAATTATCGAAAAACACTCTTAATCCCCTCAGACGCCAGTGACGTCACAGTGACCGAATGCATATTCGGAATGTTTATTCCTTAATTAACTATAAACATGTACAGCCGGTGGTGTACGAAAAAACAAATAACACAAACCTGTTGAGCGAATGTTTTTAATACCGTATGCCCCTCGAATACACAAATAATACGAACCTGTTGAGCGAATGTTTTTAGCATATCTACAACTATTTGAGGTTCTGAGATGCGTGGTATATCATGTTTAGATGGTATATTTATAATATTCTCATCCTCAGGTTCAGACGGAGATATTTGATTATCTGTCATATTATTATGTTTCTGTTCTCCAACTAGAGTTTGATGGCCAGCTTCTAAATCTTCGGGTGAAACTGTTTTTAGTTCATGGCGTACTTGAATAGCTTCGTAAGGTAATTTATAATCCTGAATAGAACAGACAGGTATTTACAATATATCTTGAATTAAGATGAGAGAGAGAGAAATGGGGTTTAACGTCCACTCGAAACAAACTAAGTCATTTCGGGACTAACATATTTTATTTCAATAATTCGCTTGTGCGTAGGGCTCTTTAGCAGTGGGAGGAAACTGGAGGACCCAGAGAAAACCCACGAGGTTGTACAGGCGACCCTACTCCTTGCAACGTACAACCGCAGATTCAAAACCACACCAGTTGACTCAATGACAGGCTTTATGATAACAGTACACATGTGATAACCATTCTGCCATCCAACCTCACTTGAATAAAGATAAAGGGAATGAGAGAGGCAGACAAAGAGAGAGAGAGAGAGATAAGATTTTAATGGCCACTCAAGAAAAACAAGGTCAATTCATGACTAATGTGTGTTACTTTTTTTTAATCATATGATTGCGCATATGATCTACAAAAGTGGAAAGGTACCAGACTACCCAGAGAAAACAGCAAATGTTACGCCTCAAGACCCTGCACCTTGTCACATGCAAGCAAGGTGTTGAAGGAGGACACAGGGAAATCATATGAGGTTGGGCAGGGTGACCCTACTCCTTGTCACGTAAAAGCTTGGGATCGAAATCAAACTTATGATAAACCATTTGGCTACCCAACCCTGCATTTTAGAAAGGAAGTGATCCATTCTGAGTTGCTGACATCAGAAATAATATATTTATATATGTATAAAAGTATATTTACCAATAAATCATCATCAACTTTGGTTAACATATCAAAACTTGATGTGGGATTATCATAATCTAGTCCGTCTGTTTCCCCGTCACCGAAGAAAAAATCAGTTTGTTGATTAAGTAAACCACTGTCTACTAATAATTTATTCTCTAATTCAGAACTTTCACCATCTGAGTCGTCTGTCATAAAGAAATATACAAGAAATATTAATAAAACAGGCCAAAACATTCCAAATCATACGGTTGTTTATTCAAGGCCACATCAAATCAAATGTTTGTTTATTCAAGGCTAAACCAAATTGATTTTTTGTTCTTCAGTAACACCTGTTAAAAATTTGCTTTTTTTTTTCAGGAAAATACTAATTTAAAAAGCAAAAGTACTTGGTTCCACTGTTCAAAAGTTTTTAGTTCGAGATTTTGGATTTTTTTAAAATTTGAAACAAACTGTACAGGGCAGTAGACACTTATGGCTAGCACCCAGATCCATCATGTTACAACGTGCAAACGCTAACCATTTGGCCATCCAGCCCCAACCCCACCCCCGTTATATTAAGTGTTATTCTTTGTGAATATAAATCAAGAATACATCATACCTGAGGTACTATCTTTAACATTTACTTTATTCATATCTTGTGTTGAGGTAAGTTGAGATTTCCCGGTTCCTGAAATACAATAAAATATCAAAACATTGAATACAGCAGAAGTTGTCTTCTTAGTGTGATAGGAAGAGCAGGTTTTTTTTGGTAAGGTAAAAGTATAAAAACATAAACTATTGAAGAGAAATGCGGTTTAATGTTTTAATTTTTGTACCAATCAGGCATGTCATGTTGTGTGCTATTACTGAAATTTTGATAAAACGACAGCATTTTTGATAGAACAGCAGCATTTTTGACTGCTCAATTCCGTAGACCTTTATTTTACGTTCCATACTGAAGTACTTTCGTGACAAACTCTGAGACAGAACCCCTGATTGAACCAGCATTTCTCATTATATCAATATAAAACTATAGTAAATAAAAAACAAATTGTAGCAATGGGGGGAACCGGAGTAACAGGAGAAAACTCACAAAATAAGACAGGCGACCCTACTCCTTGTCACATAAGCAGGGAATTGAAACCACACTACTTCACTCAGTGACAGACCTTCTGATTCAACGGGCACAGGTTAATCATTTGGCCACCCAACCCCCGAATGGTCAAGAGAGTTTACCTATCAGTTAAATTATATCACATAAAATTAGATTTGTCAAAGTACCTAACCTTAAAGCACAATAAATACTGTTTAATTTAAAAACAAACTGAAGAAAATATACATTGAGATACATAAAACTAAAAAAATAAATTGTTCACGGTACAAACCTTTATTGTTATCTTGTTTATCATTAGGAGCTACAGAATTTGTTCTAGATGTGATACTGTGGGAGAGATGTTTATTACAAAATAACACGTGTAGTACAGACCAACAACTACTAACCTATAATAACAATATAACACGTGTAATACAGATATAATAACACATGTAATACAGATAATCACTATAACATGTGTAATAGAGATATAATAACACATGTAATACGGATATAATAACAATACACATGTAATACAGGTAATACAGGTATAACACATGTAATACAGAAATAATATATAATAACAATAAAATAATATAATAACAATAAAATAATATAATAACAATAAAATAATATGGACTAGGAACTTCCAACTGAAAACATGGCAGTCCAACATTTGGATGAAAGGTTAAAGCTGCTGAACGTCAATTGCATGTTTCAGACAGTTTTTGACAAATTTTTAACATTTAATTAAGAAAAGAAAATCAAAATATAAATCATTGGCTTGTCTATATCGTCTGTATAGGATGGTGAATGTTATAAAATCTTCAATTTATCTTTAGATACTGAGTGGAACTGAACCATTCTTTGGACAGATATTCTTTTCAGCCATCCATTGATAAATGACTGTTGCTTGAAATGTAACATAGACCAAACCAGTTCACAAAAGTTTTTTAAGGTTGTCTGCTAGAAGATTACAGCCTTTAGATTATTTCAAAAATTATTTCTTTTTTTTCCCTGACCTGCATGACTGACACTGACATTCAAACTTGCCTACAATTGTATCAGGGATTTTTCGATCCACTCAATTTACTTTTATGAAGGGGTTATTTTACCGTGGACTTGGGAACAAAATGAAATACAATAGGGTTTAACATTCTACATTTCTTCTCAAACAGAGCTAACGAAAGCAAGCATTATGCCTGGACAGCAGCTTGTTACATGCTAATGTTTACACCGGCTTCCCTTCAGTTTGTACCATGCAAATGATTAGACAACGTTCCTGGCCATGACCCCCCCATCCTACTTGTGTTGCAGGCTTGACATGTATATAATTTATACAACCAATAATAAAAGTACATACATACCTTTGGTCTGTTTAATCTGCGTGCTATATCAGCATTATGATCACATAAAGCATCAAAGCTTGAATTACTGAGTTTATATCTCTTAGCCGATTCGATAAAACCTTCAAATGGTAATGTCTGGAAATTATACAGAAATATACATAAATTATACACCAAGTTTCACCACTTTCACTCAATTTAGATTATACACCAAGTTTCATCCCTCTCACTCAATTCAAATCGAGGTAATTTGATTCGAAATTCTCGGTCAATCTCATTGAACTAGTCAAAACATTCACCTAATGAAAGTTAGAACATTCTGTCTCAATTAGAATCAAAGTTATCATGTTGAGAAGCTTTTACTAATCTAATTGTATATCAGTGTTCATAGTAGAAAATAATAAACATCAAATTTGTTAATGTACTGAAACTATAAGTAAGTTTTATCAATCCTACTAACTAAGAATCAGAGTTATTGTTTTCCAAAGGACGAAGCAGAAAATACACTCAGTCAAGAATTTCAACTTATGAACATAAATGCCAATTAGAAACAGAGTTGTTGTATTTTAAAAGGTGCGACAGACAATTGAACAGTTAGACAGACAAACCAGTTTCAATAGACATCTGTAAAGTGGGAGACAATACCACAATAACTTGAAATAAAAGCACAATAACTTTAATTAATAACTTGATATAATATCAAAATATCTTGATATAATATCAAAATATCTTGATATAATATCAAAATATCTTGATATAATATCAAAATATCTTGATATAATATCAAAATATCTTGATATAATATCAAAATATCTTGATATAATATCAAAATATCTTGATATAATATCAAAATATCTTGATATAATATCAAAATATCTTGAATTAATATCAAAATAACTTGAATTAATATCAAAATAACTTTAACTAACACTTGAATTAAAACCTTGATAACGGTGAGAGTGTCCTCATTGAAACGTTGCAGTTAATAAACCTAGTGAATGCTATCCATAAAGCTGTTTGTTATTACCATAATAACTTTAATTAAATACACAATAACTTGAATTAAGAAACAAAAACTTACTAGATTATGTTTGGTGGTATGTACATACATATCACTGTGGGATTCTGTAAATAAATCACCTTTATCTGGTGCCTTCGAGAAAAATGAAAAACGTCCACCAGCAGCTTGACTTGTTTTCTCTAGGTAAAAGAAAAAAAACAACATATCTTTACAATTATTCATCTTCAAAAGCAAATCTAATACCCTAATTGGAGAGAGAGGGAGAGAGAGAGAGAGAGAGAGAGAGAGAGAGGGGGGGCATTTTGAGATTAACAATTTTGATTTCTATGGTTATGTGTGCAAGGTGAGGCAGAGAATTTTGCCTGGACAGTAGTGCTGGGTATTGATACCAAAGTCAAGATAAGATATGCATTGTGATTCAGATGCTATGATGCGAATCATACCACGATTCATAACAAGGTTAATATTCAGGATAAATGAATAATTGATATTTTCAATCCTGTCGATGTCGAAGAAATAAAACTGTTTTATATCACGATATTGATGTGGATCAAAATAAGGACCAAAACCTATGCAAATGTTGATGTGAATAATCAAGAGTGACAGCTTTCTTACTGAAGCGACAAAAATGCATGAAAAAAAAATCGCGATACATCGATTTAGTGACTCGCGGTTCCACACATGATTCATGAGAAGGTGAATCACGATACACCCATTCAACGATATATCGTGCCAGTACTACTGAACAGCAGTAATTCTTCTAAAATCTCATGTTTCCTTTCTTCTATTATGGTTTCCCTTTAAATATGAAACTTGAAAAAGATAAAAAATTCTTACTAGTTCCAGTTCTTTCACCAAAAGCATGAGACACATGACCGAATAAATCCATGTCTACTCCTGATGGTATAACACTGTCTGCTGGACGTTTAGCATCTTTAAAGGAATGTTGAACTAGGTAACCATCTTTACCACAGGTAAAAAATATATGTGTATCTAACCATACTATACCTACAACAGACAAATAATTAAAAAATGTCAACTTTTCTATGGCTTAATCCTTAACTGGTCTACATCATTTTGACGTCAAGTGGTCAGGCTAAATAAAGACTAAAGTGATATATTTTGTTTGCCTATTAAAAATGAATACTACCGGATAATTATAAGCGTTAGACTCTTGACACCAATAAAAAAGTTGAATGTTGTCTCTCATTTGTTACATCATTTTCATCAGAAATATCGTCTTGGGAATTGGAATCATTGATAAGCATTTCAACTACTTTGCCAGACTTTAACCTTCTTGACTTCCTTAAATTACGTTTTTTTGTCACAATATGTTGAACAAAGACGTATTTTTCTCAATACCTCGACAAGACAAGTTCTTGTCTGACATGCATGCGAATTAAATACGAAACTAAATACTCAAATGCAGGTTCTCACTGTGGGCGACCACGGTTGACAGTGACTACTTTAGCTGTGTAACCTTATGGTGTCTATAGTCGACAAAGACCGGTTAAGGGCTAATTCATGGTAAATGTTACTCCAAGTGATTATTTTACACTTTATTATGGAGACAATATCAACCGTAGATAATTATAAGTGATTGACTCTTGACACAAATAAAAAATGTCAACTAAAACAATATCAAAATGGTAAATAATTTTTGTTGAAATTACTAGGAGGAGAGATTGCTTCGAGGACAATCAGCATGCTTGGCAATACTTTGCATTGCAACAACCTCTCTTCCAAATTCATGTGTCAGCCCCTGAATACACATCAATACTTACTAGAGACTACATCTTTATGACCATCAAATGTAGCAAATGGTATATACGGCCGACCCAACGCCCAAACATTAACATGATGATCCAATAACAACGAAGCACTGGCTATATGAAGTTTTCTCTGTGGCCGCCATTTTACTCTAGCAACAGATGCTATCGTTTGAACAGACTTGATCATTCGTTCTGGGTTCTGTGTTGTATCCCAAACCTAATAATATTCAAAGTTAAAAAATTTGAAAGTGGTAATATTGTTATCAATTATATTTGTGACTGTTCTATACCAGGAATGACCTGAGGCTGAAATTTAGGTTATAATGGCGGCTGACATAGGATGGGCCTGGCAACCTCACACTAACACTTTTGATTTCAGAATAACTACTATATACTACTTTTGATTCAGGGCTCTAGTCACTCGTATAGGATCAACTGCTAGTCAAGCTATATAGCTCAAATAATATCCAATCTTTCAATAGTTTAAATACAGTACATAATATATCATGGGTAATTATAGCGTATTATATCAGAAAACCAGCTACATTTTCTAAAATAAATTTTGAAAACCCCTGTTCTTTATTATTTGGGTGTTTACATTTAATGACGTAATAAGTGTTTTAAACAGGCAGTCTTGATTATCGAGTAGTATTGCTACGATAATAAAGTCTTGATTATCCATTTTAATGATGAAAGGTTAGGGGATTCTAATCGAAATATCTAAGCCATTTGATGATCTAGAGAGTAGAAAACAGGCTTGTTATTTGAATAAATATCTAAAAAATCATTTATATAACATTTGAATCTAGAATAAAAGTTATCTGCAATCAATCTTTAATAATACATACTTTTATCATTTTATCTCGTCCAGCTGTAGCTAACCATTCTTTCTCTTCAGGATGCCAATCAAGAGAAAAGGCAGGACCAGTATGAGCAGGAAACTGTTTAATACATCGATCTTGTCTTCTCATATCCCATAACTACAAACCATAGAGCAGTAACAGTTATAAATGACGAAAAAACAAGGTCCTGTGTTTACATTGGCATGCATGTAAAAGATGTCTTGGCAGTTGGAATGTGATATATGAGTATGCCATAGTTCCACTGCCTGGGCAAAGTTTCACCCATAGCACACTGTATGGCATAAGCCTGTCTTCATTAGTCAAGTCAGAGCAGAACAGTAGGACGTTAAACCCCATTTCATGTCAGTATGAACAAAAATAGTTACATACTGTATGTACAAATACAGGATTTTTTCACCTATGCCCAAAAGACAAAAATTTGGCAATTTGTTAATGGTATCCAATACAAAGTATTTCATTATTTATTAACAAATTAAATGGAATGATCTTTTTGTGAGAAACATACAATTATTTTATATTCAATGGCATGAATCAGTGAAGAGAATGTTGTTGTCTGGAGATGCAAAGCCTTTTAAAAGACTTCACAGAACTTCTGTGCCAAAGGTCTTGATTGGTAGATTGATTTAGAGTCGACCAATCACAAAACAAGAGATAAATATCAATATATAATACCTGAATATTTCCATTATCATACGCTGCCGCAAACAGGAAATAACCGGAGCCTATGTGTGGACAAAACTGAATATCTCTAACACTTTCAGACATTTTACCAGTAAATGTCAAACTAACAGCATGTTTTCTAATATCCTGTAAAAAATATCATCATTATTATTACAACATGGAATAATCCCTGCTCAACAGAAATACAAATAGAGAGAAAGAAAGAGAAATGGGGTTTAGTGTCCACTTGACACTTGACACTAAGTTATTTTGGGATTATCATATGATTCAATTTTATTTCATTAATTTGCTTGTGTGTAGGGGTCTTTAGCACCTAGAGGAAATAGGCGACCCTACTCCTTGCTCTCAAGAAACCACATGATTTCACTCAATGATAGACCTTATCATGCAACACGCACGCATTAACCATTCGGCCACGCAACCCCTAGCACAATCAGACCTTACGTAAAATATAGTTGTAACTTGAAGGGACAATCCCGATAAGAGCAGAGTCTCAAAAATTAAAGTTCGAGGAATTTGTGAAATTTATGGACTAAAATATAAAAGCATGGTGTATTTACATTGTCTGAAAATTTCAGCTGAAAATATTGAGTCGTTTGGGCGTGAACATCAACACTGCTTATCTGGACACGTAACCCTTTTAAGATTTCGGGTCATATTTTTCATTGGGTGACCTGATAAACGATTTACGTTTCTTGAGAGGTCTTTACAGTGAATAACCCATGTACTGTACTTGATAAACAAAAGGTTAATTTCACATACATATTATTTTTATAGAAAAAAGTCTGGTTTTATCCAGATACTGTATAACACAAAGGTCTCCATTTCCAGATGCAGACTGTCAGGTTTAAAATATTTACAAGCGTATCACAAATATCGGGTTAGTAGATCGGCCTTAGATAATGGGTTTTAAACGATTTTAACACAAAATTAAGCAGTTTTATTCCCAAAAATGTTATCGGGATTGGCCCTTTAATTATAAAGCCTTTGTTCCCAAACCCTGTTGCGTTATGAATAAATTACCACCCTAATCTACAAAAGGTCTAGTTGTACATCTGCCGAGTACAGATTAATCCATGTACGATGCATCAAACCGGGTTGGGATACTAAACATACATTTTGAGTTTTTATCACGGGTTAATATGTTAAATAGGTAATAATAAAATTTACTTACAAATAGTTTCATAGTTCCATCTTGGGAACCACTCAATAATATGGAAGCATCAGCTTTATGGAAGATAACTCTGTTTACAGTTCGTTTATGATCTGTCAGAACACATTCTGTAAGAGAACAAGTAAGAGATAAATGGGGTTTGACGTCCACTAAACACAAACTAGGTAATTTTGAGACTAACAAATGGACATTATTTTTCACTATCGCTTGCACATGGGGTCTTTAGCAGTGGGAGGAAACCGGGGGACCTGGAGAAAAGGCACGAGTTTGGACAGACGTCCCTACTCTTTGTCATGATCAAGCAGGGAATCACAACCATGTTACTTGACTCAATCACAGACTATCTGATCCAACTTTCATCGGTCACCAAAGCCCCTGTTTCCCAGAAATCAAATAAAGTAACCAACTCGGCTTCTATTCTGTTAATATATAATCCAGTAATAATAAAAAGAATATGTAATAATCTACATGCGATAACTAACCTTGTTTTGATCTGTTTGGCTTGTTTAAATTCCAGATAACAACAGAACCATTGGTAGCAGCCGATGCTAAAATATTCTCTGTAATATAAATAAAGGCAATGTCTCATCCATTCTAATAAAATGTCATATATATTTCATTACAATGATCAGTCTACTAAATAGACTACATTATAATGAATTCTTTGTCTCAAATAGCTGTCTCAAATAGTTTAGAATTTACTCAAAAATGTTCGCTTGTTTGAACTTAAAATAGTCTTTAGTAAAACTTTTGTTGTTTTAATGTATCAAATACACCAATAAGAAACTAGAGCAAAGTTTTGTGCTTCTGGACCAAATATATTTTTCATCAATAGTGATTGAAAGTTGAATAAATTTGTAACTTAAGTCTAAGAACTCTTTTCAAACTTAGGGCCGACAGCCATCAAATTTTTTCCATTTGTGTTATTTTGGCCAAGTTTCATCCGCGGTGACAACAGCAATCACACTTTTAACATTATTCCAGCTTTTGAATGTACACTTAGCACGCCTTCAACAATGTTGGTTACCTCTGTTTAAGGGGTATGGTTGTCAAGCTTTGTTGACAATTGAAAGCTGTTGTTCATCATTTGGGGGATTTTGAAACCGTTTTAAGCTATAATTTGTGAAAGCTGGAATATCAGTACATAAATGGTTCAATCCCGCTCAGTAAGCTTATTCATAAAGATAGAATGAATTAAGCATTTCCCAACATTCATCATTCTCTGAGGGCGATAAAAAGAAACCATCATAACCTGTAATTGTTGTGTAAAAGCTTAAAATTCTAGAATGGATTATCTGAATCCTCACTTGACAATAAGCACAATCATATAACAGAAGTACACAAAAGATAGAAACTAGGGAAGATATATGCACTTTAAAAAAATAGCGTGTTTATCTCCTGATCAAATAGATTCAATGAAAGAGAGATAAAGGTTTGCTAAATTACCATCATGGTGGTTCCATGCTACATCGGCAGCACAATAGTTAAGATTAATTTTACCAACACGTAGATTAACCCTATCAACAAACCCATGATCTTCTATACCAACTATTCTAAATACTGAAATATACAAAATTCAACAATAAGAAATACAAAATAAATTTGATTCTATTATTAATGACAGATAATACAATGGAGAGTGTTAACTGTGAAACAGGTCTAACCTGACAAAACTCTTTTCTATAATCTTTTTGTTTATTTTTGAACATTAGTGGATTTTGCTGAGTACATATTAACATGGTTTAAGCCTTGAGAAATTTAATAGCTTAACGAAAATGGCACATGATGCATTGTTACTTAATCCAATAGATTTTAACATCTATTTGAATTTGAATATTAAAATACCTGTCTTAGCACTATTCAAAATAATAATTTCAATAATTTACTTGGACAGGCAACGCTACCTCTTGTCAAGTACAAGCCAGGAATCAAAACCCACGGCAGTTGACTCAATGGAAGACCTTATAATCTAAAGCACACATGTTAAATCATTTGGAACCCAACCTCCCTACATTTCAAAATGGCAGCCCCAAAAAGTTTAAGCTACAGGATTCATACAAAATATTGACAAACTTATATAAAAATAAAGACGGAGAGCCTAACCAGGACAGTTGTTTGGTTGAGATGAAAAACCAAGCTTGCAGGTACCAATTGGCATGCATGTAAAAGATCCCTTGACAGATGGAATTCGATATATAAGAGTAGCCTGTAGTGTTGCTGTCTTGGCAAAATTTCCTTCATACTGTCATAGCACATTGTATGGCATATGCCCATCTTCATTATCCCAGTTCAGAGCAAAGCAGTAGGACGTAAAACCCCACTTCATTTCATTTGTAGAAAACAAGAGTACCACCATTGAAACGTGGCATGTAAAAAACACAGTAGTTGTTTTTCCATATAGTGTATATTACCTACCTGTTCTTCCCGCCACAACACACATGGTGGCATCTTTATTTAAAGCTAACGCATTAGCCGGTCCTTCACAATTAAATGACATATGCTGTTCAGGCTTTGTGTAGTTCACTGAAAAAGATATCATTATTCTTTTATTATTATTATAATATATTTGTAAAACTTCTACATAACTGTGAGAGAAATAAAAAGGGTTTAATGTCCAATGTCCACTCAACACAAACTAGGTAATTTCGGGACTAACATGGTACCTTTTATAACAATAGTTCACTAGAATATAGGGGAGGAAACTAGAAGGACCCACAATGCATGAGATTGAACAAAAGCCAATAACTCATTGACGGACTTTCTCATCTAAAGCTCACATATATTTTACAGACGATAATAAAATTTTACTAATTTGTAATTTAGATATGTCAATGTTTACCCATCCATCTTGCTGCATTCATTATTAAATCTTAATATACCGGTACTCAAGGTTTGCTATAACATCCAAAGAGTACAACCTATATTTTCACTGAGAGTTAATGTCTTCTTCTATCGAGGGTATAGATAGCTGACATGAAAACATACTCATTAATCATTTAAACCTTGAGTTACAGTTTTAATTAAAAACATTAAGATTTATTGCTGGAGTATAAATTGATTGGGTTCTGCCAATTAACAAAGGAGTCACTTTTTACTCCCCTCATAATTGCTATCAAAGCTTTTCAATATGGAAGCCAAAGTGAACAGTTATCAATTACAATGATAGCTTTAAGCAATCAAGGGGACAGTACAATAGCATATATTTGGAACTCTCCACCTTGGGACATCACTTGAAATACTTCACTAAACTTGTATAAAATATCCTCATATGTTTAATACCAATAGATATATGTTATATGCAGAATAATTATGTATAGTCCTTCTAGTTTTATCCAGGTTTGTTCAGCTTTCAATCTTAATAATTAAATATTATTTAGAAAAATACAAGCATTAATCCTTTCTGAAGTGGTATCAACTTAAAAACTGATAATTTAATAAGATTTTGGTCAATAGATCAGAATACACTAATTGTCTCTAATGCTGTGAATGTTTGTGATCGAACACTTCAGTAAATTTAATTTAATGGCAATAATGCACAAATAATTTATTTGGTTAGATCTGACTTCTGTTACTTGCTAATTTGTAATAATGTCAGGGTCACACGATACAAGCCAAATGCCTTATCGCCTCAGATCTTTGCTTACATTTTCTTCATTATGAAAAAATGGCTTACGTTAATTAATTTAAATACAAAATTAGAGGCAGACAGGCAGAATTACAATACATGTAATAAGAGATTCTATTCCATTTATTCATATTTTATATATGGCATATGCTATATGGTTTCTCATATATTCTCACAGATGGAAAATATGGCTATTATTGACTATGACAGAGATATCGGTTAGAATAGTTCATTTGTTTAAATTTGGAAAGACGTAATAAGCGGTTGTCTATGCTACTCTTCCAGTGTAGTACTAAAATAATCTACCAATTTAAGTTATGTATATGTGGGCCTTGTTAACTTGTTAATGTTATGTGTAATCATAAACAAACCTCTATCATGTACAAACTGCTGCATTTTGACTTGTAGTATTTTATCAGGCTAATTTTCCCAATTTCCCTTTGATAAAATTCAACTCATTTGTCAACATCGGTGTCCGATATGCCCCTAGTTTTAAAATGGAATACTAATACATGTACGTGGTCGTGGATTTCGAGGGGTTGTATTTTGCGTTTTTGGGGATGTGCTTTGCCTGGAATCAACAACTGTCCAGCATGAATACTAATGTATTCATAATTTACCAAAGCAATTTCATTAACAACTGATAGAAATACGAGTTTGATGTTATATTATGCCTTTTTATGACAAATATTTCATTCTTTAGGATTTATAAAGTAAAAGTTTGTTCATTGGAGGGGGCTTGTTTTCTTATTTCCGGTATCACGATGCGTACTACGTCATCAGATTTAGGGTAGGATTTACTCGTGAATTCTCTTGGTGTTACTAAAGGTTCGCAATACAAAGCTGGTGAGGTGAATTCTAAATAATGACCTGAACTGAGTGAATCTAGAGTGTGATCTAAGGGTAAAAATCATAATTTAATTTTTTCGGCATAATTTCAAATTTCGTCCCGTTTATAAATCAGCCATTGATTTTTTTTTAGTTCGCCATACAGGAGCTTCCGGTTAGTTGTCGCCCATGTTGTTTTGATTTTTTCGTGTTGTTTAATTTTAGGTTCAATCATTTTTCATGAATTCTAAAGACGGTAATTCTTTTCAGAGAGCCCAAGGCACTGGTGGTCAACCGACAATGTATTCACACCATAATAGTAATCCACATTCACAGAATTCTAGCGACAGAAGTCCAAATACATCGTTTCAAAAATGGGGCTCTCCGGCTACGGCGCCATCATGTAACAATGCTCGCTTCTCAGGCTCACCTTATCAAAAATATACCAATAACACTGGGCAGGGCTATTATGATCAAAGACAATTTAGTCCACGTTTTAGCGGCCCCCGACAATTTCGAACCCCACAACCTGTTCAAAGACATTCTACTCCCCATGGTCGAAGTTGGACTGGTGATTTTAACAATCGTTTTGACAAATCACCCGCTAAAAGATTTCACAATTTTAAGGTTTGTTAAGACTGGGTGAACTAAGTCGAAATTTTTTTAAAATTTATTTTTCGCTTGTATGTATTAGATCTTCAATTGGGTGCAGGATGTTTTGTAACCTGGCTGTTTCGTACTAATTAGTTCATTCGTACCTCAAAATTATTTGTACCCTTTCCTATCCTATGAATGTTGTTGAAAAAATTGAATATGCTGAACCAGTAATAAAATATGCACGAGAGTCGAGAATTGTACCTCAAATTGATTAGTTCCTTCTTGTTCGGCGGCCATTTTTGTAAAAAAAAATGTTCTCTGTGACTGGTATCAACAATTTCTTTCAAACACATTCAGGAAAACAAACTAATCTCGTGCATATTTTAATAATGGCTCGGCAGCCATTTTTATAAATTTAGCGTAGCCGTTTGATTTCTTCGAATTGTTTTACCTTTATTTCAATTTCTTTTAATCTGATTTCAACAAAATAGGAAAAGGTACGAATCAATTTGGTGTACATACGAAGTAAAGTACAAAACGGCTCATGTGGGGTACGAATGAATTAAGTACGAAACTCGAAACAGCCAGGTGACGAATCAGCTGACATTGTTTAATTAGCATAAAAGTAAAAAACACATAACAATAAACAACCAGATATATATGTAAGCTTTATCTTTTTGATTTAAATTTTATTACTAATATTATTATTAGCGATATTTTAATAGATTTAACTTACACACGCTTTTTATCTGTACTCTCTTAAAAGTACCGGTAACTGTTTTGTGTATCAACGTCACTGATTGTAATTTGTATTTTATGGACAATATCTAATTTGAATGGCTTAATATTATGTACTGTACTAAAACTGATAATTCAATATCAAATATGAACAGTGGTCAAGTCTGGAAATAAGGCACCTGTCACTGACAATGTCAGTCACAAATTTAGGCTTTGTCAGGCACAAAACCTCTGGTGCCTGTCATTTTGTCCGACACTGATTTGTCTTTATTGCTAATATGGTTAATACATATCCGACACTAAATAGAAAATGTCAGACACTATTTTATTAGTGCCTGACATTTTGTCAGGTACATCTATAACCGTTACTTCCTGGCCTGGTAGTAGTAGATAATCTGTCAGCTTGCATTCAGTCGGATACGGTAATAAAGACAACCTACAACCATCAAAAGATTTCATTGAAATCATAGGTGGCTCTGGCTTGTTTTGTAGATTTAGGCCTGGCGTATGGGTTTATCGTCTGTGGTGAATCTTTGTAACTGAATGGAACTGAACCTGCTTTGGACTGATATATCTTTCAAAGATAAAAACAAATTGTCAGCATTGTAGTTTGCAAGGTATTAACAATCTATTAGCAATCCCTCAAATGATGATCAGGAACTTTTATGATTTAATGTGCTGTCTTAGGTGAAACATGATTAACAGTGGTAAGGAACTGAGTTGTATCTTTCCATGGGATAGAGGGTTTAGTTTGTGTTTTCACTGGAATCTTATTCATCTGTCGCCCGCAAAAATAACCACCAAAAAGCTAGGTAAAGGATCTTTGGACTGGATCACGTTCATGTTTAGCCTACATGTACATGTGATTCAATCCAATATTAGATGTAGGCCTACCCCTACCATATGATTAACCAATTCTTTTACATGTTCCTAGTCTGTAAACAAATTGATTTTGACAAATATCAGAATCTGCAATAGGCTGACATAGAAAGTTAATAACTTTTTTTTAAATAATTTTTGTATCAACTTTGAAATGAATTTTATATTTTCCAGAATCGTAGATTTGATGTAAACTGTAATCCAGGCGGAAGTAATGATATAGATCAGTATTATCACCCTACTATGTTACAAGACCCATGGCAAGATTTACTAGCATGTCCTATCGGTCAGGCTCCTCCCCCAACTACGTAATCTCTTTTCTTTTATCAAAAAATATTATTGTGACAATTGTGAGGCTTGCAGCCATGTGACAGAGGCAGCATAAGGATTTTTATGTTTTACACAAAAGTTTTATATCGAGAACACAAACAATAAAAAGTGCTTTGTTGTTGTTTCAAGAAAAATTGGTAAATGGATAAGAGACCCATATGTAAAAAAAGTATTGATCTTTAGTGGATACCGGTACATTCATTAAATATGTACCGGTACATGCGGACTAATTATGCAGTAGGATAATGCACAATTACGTACTTTTATGGACTGAAAAGAATTAAAGATTTTGTATATGACCTAGTCAAAAATGCACCTGTTAGTTAAAGATAAAAAATCTTTCATTGTTGTTGAACAGATTATTAGAGAAATTTTAACAAGGTTTTACATTAAGATTTCCGTTAATATGTCAAACATTTAGAAATTCTTTCATTTTTACTTTTTAAGAAACGAGGTAAAGATTTTATTGTAACTGAAACAATTAATAAACAAACTATATTTGACTTAAAGTAAAAAACATAATAAAATAAAATATTTTATTGGATGTTAATGATAAGAATAATGTTAGGTTCGGATTAATTCAAGGATAAATTGATGAGAACCAAATTATTATTATTAAATATGTTGGTTAAATTATAATATGTAGAAATGAAATGTATATTTGTAAAAAAAATAATTCTACATTTAAGTAACTGAAATAAAAAAAAACTTTAAAAAAAACAGAATTACAGTTTTTTTAGAATTTAAAAACTAAATTGTTAGATTATGAAATCTTTGGGGTTTTTGCATGTCTTATAACCATACATTTTATCGTACATATAGTTTGGGGGATGTTTTTTATACGCCCACATTTTCATGTGGACGTATTATGTCGTCGCCCCTGTCAGTCCGTCCGTCCACAATTGTTTGTGGACTCTCTACAGGTCACAATTCTTACCCGATTTCGACGAAACTTGAAATATAGGTTTATCCCCCAAAGATCTCGGCTGCTTTCGATATTGGCACGTATCGGATCAAAACTTCATGGATTATGGCCCCTGATTGTACGTAAAATCACGTTTTTAGCTTGTGGACCCTATAGAGGTCACAATTTTGAACCGATTTTGATGAAACTTGACATGCATGTTTATATCCCAAAGATCTTGGTTCCTTTCGATATTTGCGCCTATCGGAACGTAATTTCCTGAATTATGGCCCCTGATTGTCCGAAAAATGACCTATTTTAGCTTGTGGTACCTCTGGAGGTCACAATTATTATCCGATTTGAAAAAACGTTCGATTATATCACCGTTACACCCTAAGGATGGTTGAGTTTAAATTTCGGAAAAATCGGACCAAAATTACCATACAAAATGGCCGCCGTTCGTACGCGAATACTGTTAAAAAATGGTATATCCAGGTTGTGGACCCTGTAGGGATCACAATTTTAATTTGATTTTGATGAAACTTGAAATGCATGGTTATAACCCAAAGATCTTGGTTCCTTTCAATATTTGCGCATATCAGATCGTAACTTACTGAATTATGGCCCCTAATTATACGCAAAATCGTCTTTAATTAGCTTGTCTCCCTCTGGAGGTTACAATAATTATCCGATTTAAAAAATCGTTTGATTATATCACCGTTACACCCTAAGAAAGGTTGAGTTCGAATTTCGGTTAAA
Source organism: Patella pellucida (assembly GCA_917208275.1). Classification (NCBI taxonomy): domain Eukaryota; kingdom Metazoa; phylum Mollusca; class Gastropoda; family Patellidae; genus Patella; species Patella pellucida. The sequence continues at coordinate 34,406,803 of OU795044.1, forward strand.
TTGGACCAAAATTGCCATACAAAATGGCCGCCATTCGTACGCGAATACTGTTAAAATATGGTATATCAAGGTTGTGGACCCTGTAGAGGTCACAATTTTAATTCGATTTTGATGAAAGTTGAAATGCATGGTTATAACCCAAAGATCTTGGTTCCTTTCGATATTTGGGCATATCAGATTGTAACTTCCTGAATTATGGCCCCTGATTATACGCAAAATCGTCTTTGTTTAGCTTGTGGTCCCATGGAGGTCACAATTATTATCCGATTTAAAAAATCGTTTGATTATATCACCGTTACACCCTACGGATGGTTGAGTTTGATTTTCGGAAAAATTCGGAACAAAATTGCCATACAAAATGGCCGCCGCATGTACGCGAATACTGTTATAAAAAGGTATATCAAGGTTAAGTAGACTCAGTATAGGTCACAATTTTGATTAAATTTTGATAAAACTTAAAATGCATGGTTATAACCCAAAGATCTTGGTCCCTTTCGTTATTTGCGCATATCATATCGTAGCTTTCTGAATTATGGCCCCTGATTGCCCGAAAATTCGCCTATGGTCCCTCTGGAGGTTATGATTATTATCTGATTGAAAAAAAGCTTGACTCTATCACCGTTACACCATACCGAAGGTTGAGTTTGAATTTCAGGGAAATCAGACCATAATTGCCAGACAAAATGGCCGCCGTTTGTACTCTAATAGTGTTAAAATATGGTATATCAAGGTTGTGGACCCAGTATAGGTCACAATTTTGATTTGATTTTGATGAAACTTGAAATGCATGGTTATAACCTAAAGATCTTGATTCTTTTCGATATTTGCGCATATCAAATTGTAATTTAATGAATTATAGCCTTTGATTGTAGGAAAAATCACTTTTGGTTTTGCTTGTTCTCTAACCATCTCTCGAAAATGTGGGCGTATCCTGCCTGGCAGTGCCAGCTTACTATCTTGTGAAGTTTTGATACAATCAAATTATACGGCAGAAGATTGGGTAAAAATGTATATGAAAAAATTATGTAAAATACCACACAGAAAATTAAAAACGACAAATAAAATGTTTAAAATCAATAATAATTTTCACAAGTTCTTGTTTACTTCAATTGTAATGAATTAAATGATCAATAGTGTTATTATACAAATTGAACCAATTGAAATTTTATTTTCATATAAAAAGAAATAAGAGTGAAAATACTGATGTCAGATTTCGTATTGTGATACATATTGTGGCGCTTAACGAAAAGTCGGGAGTGAACCATTGTAAAGATCTGGCTCATTAACCAGGAGGTGCTGGAGAAACAATGTCTAGTCATTTGGATGGGGCAAACAACACGGTTTTGTGTACATGTATACTTTGGGATGTGTACTTAAAATAGTGTAGGCACTAGGCAGGAATGTGGTTCATTCAAAATTTTCCTCGTACTCATTCACACCTGTCTTCATTCAACTACCGGTAGTTGGTGCAGAAAATTGAAGGGGTATTAGGTAAGATCAGATAATTGAAGGGGTATTAGGTAAGATCAGATAAGAGCTGGCAGTTCTAGCTATACTAGTTGACAAATAGATCATGAAAATACAATATTATGCTAAAAATTTATGTCAAATTATGTCACAAAACGTATTCATATCCAGTAAATATCGCAGGCTAATGATGGCATTGAGGGTTGATTGTGGTCTAATTAATAATTTAGATAGCATTTTCATTTCAACTTTTAAGAGAGATGAGATGTCAAACACTCAGTGGAATTGAACCACCAAACAACTGTCAACTGAAATACAGTAGTCAGTGTTTTGCCATTAGCGTTGTAGACATTTAAATTCTCTATTTTAGTATGAATTATATAAACTACCATATCTTGGGGGATGGGTGTTCGAGAATGGTTTAATATGTGCTCTTGAATATAACAAAAGATGTGATGTTGAGTCAAGGTGCATGGTCTTAATTCCCTAGGTATGGTCACCTGTACAATCTTTTTTTGTCCCTCCCGACACTAGTAAAGACCTATGTGTAATGAATTATTGAAATACAATTGAACTATGTTAGTCCCAAAATGACCTGTGGAAGTGGAAGATTGGTATTTCTTCTACCAATGCAAGTAGCGGTATGTTATGGAATGAGTGTAACAGTGGATTGTGAACGAGACATTGGTGATTTGTATTTGTCAGTTATAAATAATTTCCAAAGTTTTCGATTTCACAACACAGTTTCTTTGGGGATGTTCAAATTATTTTGTTTACAAAATTTGAGGCAAATTGACAAAGTCATAAATTTGTTTATTTTAGTAGTTTTCAAACATATGAGTATCGTTTAATATAATAACATTTTTTTCTAGGTAGTGTGAATTCTACTTAATTTTACTTGCATTATAAAATTATTCTACTGGGTCTTAACTTTACCCCCGATAGGCTAAAATACAATCCCAAGGATAATGATGTTTAATGATTAATGACCCAGTCAAAGTGAGGAATATTATGTGTGATGTCAATTCCAACCCTGTAGTCATCATGGCCATCCACACACATTTGGGAAGGGGGAGTGGGGGCACCTTGCTAATCTATGTAGGTTGTGACTGGCTGTTTAAACACTGATTTTATTGCATGTACCAATGTAATAATAAATGTTTAATTTTATCGTTCATTTATATTTTTATTCTTCTTAGTGTTTGGACAGGTACGCTGCTTTGCCTGGGGGCCTATAATGCTGTAAAGATGATATTGGGTCCCATAGAAGTATTGGGTGGAATTACTGCCACGTCCACAATCTGTAGAGCCACCACGACCCGCTCCACCCATCTGCAGCCCCATATATGTAGAACAATATGTTGTGTAAATATTTAAAAAAAAACAAACCTACCTCAGCTGTAACTGCTCAGCATTTCATCCCAACACTTTAGAAAGAGTTTCGCTATTCGTTAAAATCTTGTTACTTCTTTTCTTGAGGTTCACATATTGTTTTATTTTTAAGTTTATCTGGTCCACATGTTTTGATCTAACCATGGGCTAGTTTTCTCTGGTTATCCTAGTTTTGGCTAGCTGCTAGTCAAAACATTGCTTGATCTCCTTCATTTCAAGATCTATTTCCTCCAGTTGCAATCTTGCATTTTCCAATCAAGAGAGATAGAGAATAACTAGGTCATTTTAGGACCAACTTGGTTCAAATTTATTTCAATAATTCACTTGCTTGTAGGGGTCTTTAACAGAGAGAGGAAACCAAGAACCCTGGGAAAACCCATGAGGTTGGACAGGTGACCCTCCTCCTAGTCACATACAAGCGGGGAATCAAAACCACACCACTTGACTTAATGACAGACCTTATGATCCAACACACACACATTTACCATTTACCAAATTAAAGCCACAACTGATGGTGGCTCATTGAATGACACTGGGTCAATAACCAAGAGATGCATTAGGATGTGACACAAAAACCAAGATCCATCTGTGTTCTGGTTGGCATACACATGTGAAGGGACCTGTGTAAGTTTGCTCATCGATATTTAGTCTGGTTGGTGCAGAAAAGTAGGATGTTAAACCCGGTATTATTATTGTTGAAAAAAAAAAGGTACTGGCAATTTTGTCAGTGTTTTGTTTTTTTGTAACTTTTGATGCTTGTTTGGAAAATCAATTCAAATTCTTGTTTTTAATGAAATAATTAGCTTTTGTTCGAATTGAATCGACTAAAGTAGGTTGGGTGGTTGAGTGGTATAATACTAGTACATACTTTAAGAGATAATGCAATGAAATGGGGTTTCACATCCTACTGTTCTGCTCCTGACGGACTAATGAAGACGGGCATACGACACAGAGGGCTGAGAAAATTTTGACCGAGCAGCTGCGCTATGACCTACTCTTATATCAAATTCCAACTGCCAAGGAATCTTTTACTTGCACGCCAAGGTATACACAAAATTTCGGTTTTCCATCTTATCTGACCAACTAGAAAGATGCCGAAGTGGAAGATTTTGAACCGAAAGTTGTATGTGAACACGTGTAAGGTTGCACGTCAAGCCTCGTTGATTTTCCTTGGGTCCACACTGCTATAAAGACCCTTACATGCAACTAAGTTATTGAAATACAATGGTACCATAATATGACCTATTTTGTATACAACCCATCTTTCAGAAAAGGTGGTAATCTATTGCAATAATGTCTGTCTGCTGCAGAGCGTACTAACGACATTGTAAGTTTTGTGGGTTAGGACACAGAGATTCTCTGGTTCGTATTCGGTGATGTGTGATGGTGGTGGCTGAATGGTCAACGTATGCGAATTGGATCACAATGTCTGTCATTGAGTCAAGTGGTGTAGTTTTGATTCCCAACTTGTACATGACAAGGTGTAGGGTTGCCTGTCCAACCTCATGGGTTTTCTCGGACTCCTTCAACAGCTAAAGCCCCTTACATGCAAACACATTAATGACATAATGATGAATCTTGTTAGTCCCAAAATGACCTTATGTGTGTCAAGTGGACGTTAACCCAATTTCTCTCTCATATTCCCAGAAAATAAGTTGGCATGCCTAGTTCCCATTTCTCAGGGAAACTGGTATTGCAAAGGCAGAGATGAAATTCAAAGAATTGGTAGACATACCAGTTGACAAATCATATTCAACACCTGTGCTGACGTTTGGCTTGGTATTTGTTTTAAAAAACACATTTATCAGGGAGCCGGCTCACTAATAAGATGGTCCAAGATTGATTTCGGGGTTGATCGAAAAGGTTTTCCAGCAAGGCTTCTTCTAGTCAGGAAAGGAGGGGGGATAGCCAAATGGTTAGCATGTGCATGCTGTATCATAAAACCTGGCATTAAGTCAACTGGCAGGGTTTTGGGGGTGCTGTCCGAGCTCATGGGTTTTCTCACAGTCCTTACACTGCTAAAGACCCCGTACGTACAAGCGAATTATCGAAATAAAACTAAAACCATGTCAGTCCCGAAATGACCTAGTTTGTGCCGAGTAGACGTTAAACCCCATATTTCTCTCTCCCGCCTTTGGTAATCTGCTTGTAATTAAATTTGGGTAATGAATGACATTAGGTGGGGGTGGGACAGGAAAAAAAATAGTCATAAAAGATTGGGATACAAATGGCATATTAGGTGGGACAAATGAAATTAAGATAATAAAGAAATATGTCCTTGTTGTCAAATTATTTGATTTTTTTTTACTTCTTACTTATAAAACTTTGTGGCCTAAATGACACATCAAAAGAGTATGCACTTTAAAATTACAACCTTTCCTCTTAAAGGGTCAATCCCAATAATGTTTTTGAGAATAAAACTCTTTAAAAATCCACTAAGATCCCCTACCTTAGGGCCGAGCAACTAACTCAATATATGTGATACGTTTTAAAACAACTTAAACCCACAGTTTCATCTTGAAATGGAGGCCGGTGTCCCAAACTGTATTATGCAGTGATTTGATAAAACCAGACTTTTATTTTATAAAAAATAATGTGTCGGGGAAATTTACCTTTTGTTATCAAGTGCAGCACATGGACCATTCACCGTGTAGACCTCTAAAGGAACGGGGGTCGATTATTGGGTCACCCAACGAAAGAATTGACCCGAAATCTTAAAAGGGTTATGTGTCCGGATAAGCTGTTTTAACGCTCATGTCCAAACAACTCAATATTTTGAGCTCAAATTTTGAGTCAGGGTATATAGGCCATTCTTCTATATTTTGGCGTTTAAATTTTATACAGACTCGGACATTTATTTTTGAGGCTCTGTTCTATTCGGGACAGTCCCTTTAAAATTTGGCTAAAATAAACTAGAACTTCTAAACCCTTCCTTTTAAAATTAGATTGAAATAAACTATAACTCCTCAACTGCGCCCGCTCCCCCCCCCCCCCTTCCCAAAAATAGATGACACATATATATTTATTGCAGTTTTATCTTTTTCTAAAGTATCAAGCAATCAATCAAACTGATTATCTGTACTTGACCTAAGCATAAAATGTTCACTATCAAACTCAGTCAAGGTTCTGGTACCCTAGTGAAACTATACACTAAGTTTCATCACTCTCCATAAGTTAGAATCAAAGTTATCTTGTCCAAAAGCATCAACCAATGAACTTGCTTAGCTCTATTTAGCTGACCTAATGAACTTCTTAATCAAGTTTCAACATTCTGTCTAAATTAAAAGCAGAGTAGTTATGTTCCAAGGTCTTGACCGATCAAATTGCTTATCATTAGCCGAAACAAAACAATATCATCATCAAACTCACCCAATTAGAAACAAAGTTGAAACCCATCAAATTGCTTATCTCTGCTTAGCCTTAGTGGAAAATGCATGAGATCATACACCTACACCAAGTTTGAACATCCTACCTCAAATAGGAGAGTTGTTGTGTTCTAAAGTATCAACCAATCAGATTGAGGTATCGACTTTGCCTAGGCAGAAAATGCTCAGCATCGAACTTTGTTGAGGTATTAATATAATGAAACTATACACAGTTTCACCACTACCACTCAATTAGAATCAAAGTTATCGAGCTCTGAAGGCTTGACCAATCAAATTGGTTATCGCTCAGCTCAATATCGATCGCAGTGGAGGTATTGATGTGATGAAGCTATCAAACCTACCACCCAGAACAAACCTGTTCAATTTGGAAAGATAGGTTGCCAGGCAACGAAACATACGCCCACATTAGCTAAATTGTCCGGGCAGTCAACTAGAGTTGTCGCATATTTTATTTTTTTAGGTAATGAAACATTTATAATACACTAAAATCTTATTAAAAGTAACAACTCATTATGTAGTTATCAAAAATCATTCGAATTTGATAAAGATCTCCTCCATTCTGTTCAAGTTATCAAAATTCATTGAATTTCAATATACTTGTTCGTCTCATGACCTTAAACACTGTGTATAAATTTAAAGTCAATCGGTTATTAACTTCAGCCTCTAGAGCGTCCACAAGAATTTTTGAAGTGATCAAGGGCCATAACTCTAGCAGTAATTATCGGATATTGCTGGAAATCAATAGGCTTCTTCGTCTCAGGACTCTAAACACTGTGTATAAAGTTAAGTCAATCAGATATGAACTTTAGACTCTAGACACTTAGAATCTTCACAAGAAATTGTGGACGGACGGGGGTGGCGGCAATATACGACCACATTTCCATGTGGGCGTATAATAAAAGGAGAGAGAAATGTGGTTTAACATCCAGCGACACAAACTAGGTCATTTAGGGACTAACAAATGGTTTAATTTTATTTCAATAATTTGCTTGCGTGAAAGTGTCTTAAGCATTTGGAAGACCAGGAGAAAACCCGGGAGACTGGACAGGCGACCGTACTGCCCCCCAAAGTGACGTAACTGCACAAAGGGCAAACGGGGAAAATCAACCTTAAACTTTATTGGAAATATATCGAGTTTCTCGTGCCAGAAATTCAGATACGTCGGTTTGCCTTACATGGTGCCAGGTATATTTAGAACTTATACCATGTTCAACTAAATCGTCATGGTGCCAGGTATATTTAGAACTTATACCATGTTCAACTAAATCGTCAGAGTCATCATTCATTAAAATATTTAATACTTCAGAAGTATTTATTTGTCTCCTGGCCATGTTCACGTTTAGAAACAAACCCCCACAGGCCACTTGGCAAATCTCGACAGATTCTGGTAGCCTACGTCTAGACTCGGCTTGAAGATGAATTCCGCTATTTTGGAACTATTTTAAAGGACCCGGATAAAAAAAATGGCTGCCCCCATAGAGATTATATCAACAAACTAAAAAATGGCTGCCCCCATAGAGATTATATCTTGAAAAGACGCCATTTTGGGACTTTTTTTTGAAAAGCGGCACGCTTTCCTGTTCAAGTAAATCGGCAGTTGACTAGCCGCATCGCAAATGTATGGTCGTAGGTACATATCACTTACTATCATACATCCGAGTCTAGATGTAGGTTACGGAGGAAACCGGAAGCTGTCGTGGTTTGCCGAATGCCCCACAGGCTTCAAAAACTGCAGGACAAGTTGACCTAAGTCACTCCAGGGAAAGTCAAGGTCAGCATTTGGTCAAGGGCAAAACGACGTAACCAACAATACGGCGCTTTTCCGTTGTCTGCTGTTAGCATTATACAATTTACGTCGGTATGTTGCTTGGAGATTTACATGAAAGAGAAACGATAGGTTAATCTACCTTTGTCAGATGTTAGAAAAGTGTTTCGAATAGCGTCAAGTGTAATAAAGCGGGAAAATGCAAATTTGGTAGATACGTCACTTTGACTTTTGGGGGCAGCGTAGTCCTTGTCACGCCAGTTGACTCAATGACAGGCTTTATCATACAGCATGCACGTGCTTACCATTCGACCATCCAACACCCGCGGATTTAAACTATGGTATACTTTTGCTTTAGGTTTTTTTAACATGGGCTTCAAATTCTGGACAGATCAAAGAAGCTTAGGGAAGGAAATTGAGTATCAAATCATGCCCATGTTCGACCACTACGGCACCCAAATGTTAAGTTTGAAAATAAACAAGTAATGGTGGGGCGTTTCATATCGCGCTCACCTAATATTTTAATTGTGTTGAATAACTTGCCCACCTAATGTTCGAGTCATATTGAAATGTCGCCCACCCAATGTTTCAGTCATGTTGAGTATCTTGCCCACTTAAAATTTGAGATATGTTGAATACCCCCCCTACCTAATGCTTCAGTCTTTTTGAGTATCTTGCCCACCTAATTTTTGAGACATGTTGAATATCCCCCCGCCCCCACCTGATGTTTAAGCCTTTTTGAGTATCTTGCCCACCTAATGTTCGAGACATGTTGAATATCCCCCCCCCACCTAATGTTTAACTCATGTCTCACCTACCTAATACTACAGTCATGTTGAATATATCAAGCCCACCTAATGCTTCAGTCATGTAAGTTAAATATATCAAGCCCACTTAATGTTGCAGTCATGGCGACTATCTCACCCACCTAATGCTCCAGTCATGTTCAATATCTCGCCAATCTAATGCTTCAGTATAGTTTAATATCTCGCCAACCTAATTTTTATAAATTGTGTTGAATATCTCCCCCACTTAACGTGGAGTCATGTTCAATATCTCACCCCCCCACCCCACCTAACTTAAGTCATGTTGCATTTCTTCCTCCCCCACCTAATGTTTTATTGTCAGGTGGGAGAATTTTATCGCATTCTCTAATTTTATTTCCAACTGTCAAGGGTTTTAAGTTCCATCCTAACAACTTGACTGAACACTTTCCTCGTCGGTTTACAGTCCATGCCAGGTTTTGAACATGGCACATTGTCAAGGACCTTTACCGTGCCAGACCAGTATGACTTTAAACCCCATTTCATGAACCATTGAAGATGTGGTGTCATACGTTCTAGAAGGAGCAAGCATAACCTGCCTTGTACTTGAAATAAATTACAGGTTATGGAATAGACGATATTAGGCTGCGGAATCTCCCCGCAAGAAACGTATGAATATCAATTCAAAAAGCACATGCTAAGTTTTAGCCCCCAGTGAATTATTGTTTATTTACTCTTGTTTAAAGTGATATTGCTATTCCTATGCAGATACAAAATTTGCTCTTAAAATTGTATATATGGTAATGGTCAAATTTTTTTATCCTGCATAAAAACTGTAATATCACTTCAACTCATATAGGAGTTTTATGCAATTCAGATCTCGTCTGTTGTGTATGTGTATTTTAAATAAGAAAGAATGATATAATAACAGAAGATATGCTCAGTTATCATAAACCCACCTTATTACACCAAAACTCAGGAACATCCAAGAATTGATCACATTTCCCAAAGAATCACTTTCTGACAATATGAAGCACAACACAAAATGTTTAAAGTAGCACAATTTCACACTGGCTCAAGATTATTTCCTTGAGTTTCTTCTTCTCTTTAATCATCAGAACTGGATACTTTTTTATTTCTTATTTCACATCACTTTTCAAACCTTTATATTTATCTTGGCTTAAAAGGCAAATGTTGAGTAAATCAGAGAAATTCTTCAGACTCGTAGATATCTTTCAAATTGTCTGTGTCAATTAAAATCACTTTCAAACATGAAAAAACTCTTCATTACAACAATATACAGTTATACATGCTATGATCATATATATATATATATATATACAAATACAAAAACTATGAGCAAAAAGCTACAAATTGATATATCACATGGTGTTTATTACACAATTATAGAAAACAATGACAAATATATTAACAGCTGGAAACAATTTATTAATTGTTTTTCTAAAGTCATGTGTACAATGGCCCCGGGTTCACAAAGCATTCTCAGAGTTAAGTTAAAAATTTGCTCAAAATTGTTCTTCTAATTATAAGCAAAATATAGCCTTTTATAAAGCTTTTGTTGTTTTAATGCATCAAATACATCAAATACACCACTACGAAACTATGCGCAAAGTTATGTGTTTCTGGATCAAATATATTTCTCATAAACAGTGATTGAAAGTTGAGTAAATTCTCAACTTAAGTCTGAGAATGCTTTGTGAACTTGGGCCTGGAGAATTTTGCCATGGCATCAGAAATTGAAATTTCCATCTACTCTACAATGAATTTCAAGGGAATTTTTATGTGCAAGGAAACGTGTATCTTTGTTTTCTGTCCCATTCTGATGACAACGCAATATTTCTATGTTTTTGGGACTAACATATGGTTGGGGGGGGGGGGGCAATCGCCATATGTGCAATAAGAAGAATTTTGCATGGACAGCAACGTGGCCATTTTCTCTTTTATCATATTTTTACTTTACAGGTTTCTTTTTAATTAATAAATAATTATCATAGGCCCTAGTAATACATGTATCTTTTTTCTTTGTCCAATACTGTATTGACAGGTGAATTCACGATAAAAAAAACTCACCAAGATTCTACATAGTGATAAAGGACAATAGACAATAACTCTTGCAATAATCATCAGAAATTGTTTTAAATTTCTATTGATATAAATAAAACACACGGGAGGGCAGAAAAAAAATGGGACGACAAGGGACAGAAGGAGAGGGGAAGACAGTAACATGCGACTACATTATAACGCGAGTGTATAAAAATTCAACATTATACTTAGGCGCCCCCCCCCGCCCATTTTCCTGAAGCTACAACTGTGAGTTTTACAACCTCTAGCCATTGCTGGTTTACTTCACAATCCCCGAACTTATAGCTACGTTATTTGTAGACACGTCAACAGTAGCATCCAATCAGATATTGGGACATAGCAACCTTCACGAATGAACCTTGAACTTTGGAACCTAATTATCACAGGTAAACATTTTAACTTGAAAGCACGAGACTTGGTATTCGCGACGACCAAGGAATCTGATTGGGTCAAAAGCTGGGCTTATACCCAATCAAACTTAGTGCCGAAATATGCAGAGTGTTACATGGTGGGCGAGATAAGATGTATGTAGTTAAAGCGAAATCAAGACTTCTATTGAATATGGCTTCCCCCCTACTTTATTCACAGATTACATTCTTGAAAAGAGGCATAATCACTTTAGGTTTCTTTATTTTTCTCAATATAAACTTTGACTCACCTTTAAAAAATTATAGCCACAAACACCAACCCTACATGGAGCAAAATCATTTCGATGATGCACAAGCTAACATGTGACGGTAAATAAGGTGTCAAAACACAATCTTATATGAACATGTCCTAATCTAATTGTGTTGAAAGATGTTAATTGTAGGCCGGTTGGGGATGCTCGGGTGTTTCCGAAGTACAAAATGGCCGCTTTATATAAATGAGAATTTTGGGGAATACTTACCCGAACCCTAATCCTTATTACTTAGAAGACTGGACCTGGGTCTAATTTACTTTTCACCACCCTTAAAAAGGTTAGTGTTAGGGTTAGCATTCCCCCAAATAACTCATTTGTATATAAAGCGGCTATATTTGACTCTGGAAATTTAAGAACCTCCCCAATTAGATCCAATATTATTTTTTATTGATAACTGTTAAATTGCTGGAATGAGAATGCCCCTTTAAAAGAATACATTTGAAATATACTATGACAAATAAAATGTCCTGCCAAATATCTATATGTGATGGCGTCCAAATGAATCAAATCAGTTTTTTTGTGATCAGGAAATCACACTCTTTAATTCAGTTGAGCTTCGAAATAGTTAAGTGTTCTTTTCTTACAGATTGTTGATAGCACAGAAATAGATATAGTCAAATTATCAAATCAATTTTTATCACGATTTCTGTTAAAAGTTCACAATCCTCTTCCTGTTGCATAAAACATGACACAATTAAATGGAACACAAGTTACTTGGGTATTTATTGTTGAGGGTTCCCTTGTTGTCATCCTTCAGTTGATACAAATTGAAAGTAGCACCATTGTTTATTTCATTGTTAACCACGTTATCGAATAAAAGGCTTGCACTGAGAAACAACAGATTGAATAACTGTGTAAAAGTTGTTTTGTCCTTTGTTGCCGTTAAAGTCTACATGTGTATGAAGTCTCCCAAAAAAATATAAACACAATCTTGTTTTGTCCATCCATAAGAATTTTCCACATAATTTCACAAAGAACTTCTTCAATGTTTAATCGGAATACCGCGGAAGCACATTTTCACATTCAAAGAATTTCCTGCATCACATGTACATAGGTTATATATTTATGTGTAATCATTTCAAAAAGACACCCAAGTTTTCCCCAGGATTCAAAATCAAGTAATATATAGAACTGAAATAGGGTTTTACATCTCATTTTCTGCTCCATTCGGATATGAAAATAAAAGGGGGTTTAACGTCCTACTTTTCTGCTCCAACTGGGCTAATTAAGACGGGCATACGCTATACAGTTTACAATGATGGAAATTTGGCACTGACCAGCGGCACTGCACCACTCACAAGTCGGAACCATTCGTGATGGAACTTTCTCAGCCAATACATGGATCAAACAAGGGACCTTCAGGGTAGCGAGCCAACTTCTTAGTCACTGAGCCACTGTCTGTGGCTAATGAATGAAAGAAATGGGGTTTAACTTCCTACTTCTCTGCACAGACAGGGCTAATGAAGACAGACATAAGCCATGTGGTATAATATAAATTTCTTTTCTGATTCATATCAAAAAAATTTAAAAATGCATTCCTTTAATCCTGGGAAAAACTACAATGAAAAGAAATCAAACACAATTTAATAGATATCATATTTTTATTTCAATTCACACAAAAATAGAGAAATTAACATTTTAATATTTGAACAGAGTTGTATATATACAGGTATGTGTGTAGTATCAGTCAATATAAATAAAATAATTGACACCTGAATAAATGAATTAATTAACAACATGATAATCAGTCTGATTAAAGCACAGGTGATCTAATTATCAAAATAAAACCGTAACATAAAAGGCACAGTCTGTGAAATGAAATATGGTTTAACGTCCTACTTTGCTGCACTGAGGGGCTAATGAAGACGGGTTTACACCATGCAATGTGTTTTGAAGAAAAAATTTTCCCTCGACAGTAGTGATTCTGGTTACTCTAGGTCAAATTACAAATGCCAGGGGTTGTGTTACGTGCACGTTATCATGTACAAACGATTTTTGTAGTATCTGGGCCTACCTGGACATCCAGATTAGTCTGCCTGCAACTTCCTCACTGACCCCCTGCTGCTTCTGGAAGGGGGGGGGGGGAAAAGCTTCTACATGTTAATTTGTGTCAGTTTAAAAATCTAAATAGAAAACTTGTACTATCCAAAACGAAAGCATTTTCTGTGTCTAGAGAATTACCTAGTTAATTAAACAGTTGCCCAAATACCATTATTATTACTTCAACATTTATTTACTCTATTAAACAATAATTTTCTCATCCAGGATAAACCTTTTTAACTTCAAATTGGACAAAAGTTTTAAAATATACAATAATAGAATTGAAGTTTTCTTCTTCAAAATCCATCAAAAAGAACCCCTTTTAATAGTTTTAACAACTAACATTCATTTACCTTCAATCTCAACTAGGCCAATATCCAATAAATTAATTGTAGCAATAGTTTCTGAATTTCTTGTCAGAATTTAAATAAAGATAAAGCTTGTCATTATCTATAATGCCGAGATCGCTGAAATATTAACCAAACCTTAAAATACTTCTTCCAAATTTATTTGAGTTTTCTTAACCAGAGAAAACAAAAGCTAAATAAAATGCAGACTAGAAGTGAAAAGATATTGAAAAACAAGTTTGAATTCAAATTTAAAGCCGTAGACATCCAAAAAATAAATACAATTGAATGACGGTTAATATTATATACATTATACATTTAAATCTCCATTATACAGGTCGTTTCACCATGTGGTCTCGAACCAGTCATTACACAGAAGAAGCTGGCTTGAATATATTAGAAAATACCCAAAATGAAAGGCTTGATGCATGACTTAGCGCTATGGGAATCCTTTGCAATAATGTGAAATAATGTGAGAGAATATAAGGCCGAAAATGGTTCAATTCCGTTCAGTATTTACAAAGTTATGATAAATCGAAATTTCATTGATCTATGATGGTCAAGTGTCACAAAAACGGCACTATATTTTATTGGCAGCAGAGAAACATGATCGTCCTAGTTTAAATCGTATTGAATCCAAGGAGATTGATTATCTGGTGTTCATATTCTCTTTTCTTAATCAATCTGAATATTAGTGTGTATTAATATTTTTGGAAAAAATGCAAATGACGCAGCAAGCCTTAACCCTTTGAACACTGACTATACATGTGGTGTTGCACGTCCCTCCCTGGATTTACAGGACGTCATATTATTTATGACGTCAACGTAATTGGAGTTTGACACGCCCAAAGCTGCAAAACCGACATTTTGGGTATATGTGATACGTAAAGCCGGTTTTAACCCATATTTTGGTTTGATGGAACTGCTCTGATTAATCCATAAAAGGGAGGATTGAGCATGACAGAGATTAAATCACATCTCTAGATATTAACAGACGAAATTCTGGCCACGTTACATTCAATATTTGTAAATATTTTAAAAGATTTCATTAGTTCTTTGTTAAACTTATATTTAGAACTTATAATTTTGTAAAATTTAAATGTGATTTTTCTGAAAGCAATCTTTCTAAATTTCCCCATGGGCCACAAGAGATTAATAAATTTGGTGTTATTTCTAAAACTAATTTGCTTTTAATTTTAAATTGTCAAAGCATTTTGTACTCTAGCTTACCAAACATCAGTAATTGTTGGTTGGATACCTCTAAGGAAGATTTATTATCTATTATACAGCTTTTTAATGAATATACTTTCTTTTTTTTTTTGCAGTAGAGAAAATAATAAGAAAAGTATAGTACATGTAGACAATTCAATATCATACAAATCTGCAAACTGAAAACATAGTTTACAGTTTTTATTTCAACATAATTCAATAATATGTACATTTAAATACATGTACGTACATGTAAACCCATAAAATATAATTTAAATTTAGGAATAACAACCAGTTTACCATCGTATCATCAGTTTTACATGTATAATATTATATACATAAAAAAATAGATTTCAAATATACAACTGTACCTACTTTATCTACAAGCTAAGCCAAAAATATTACAAATTATAATAATAATAATAAAATCAATCAAGTTGTAAAGATGTCATACTTGTCATCCATTATAAAGAATCGGAATATATATACATTTATAACCCTTACTTATATAAACATCTACCTCACCAGGATATCAAATAACATTATACACATAAAACGTGTTGTTCTTTATTCAATGCACAAATACACATCTTTCTCGGGAATACCAAAGGCTCTCGTTTTTAATACGAAAGCAGCGTATATATAGCAAGCTAAATATCTTTTCTTTAGGGTTGTTCTATTTTTTTATTTTGAGGTAACAAAATTATAATGCTACTAAATGTTAATCATTTTGTCACCAAACTACCCTAGTTCATAAGCTATGTAGAAATCATCCAGGAAACCAATTTTCTATGACACACCCTAATTGATCACTGACAACGATGTTGTCTGTACTATATTTAATCAAAGTTTACTATACATGTATACTGACTGATATGTCATATTACCTATAAATATCAAAATAATTTATCTTACAAAGACATTCAAAATGCTCATTATAATGATGGGTGTGGAATATAGAATAATATAAGAGATAAAATACATTCCTGTCTTTGAAATACTAAATTTGAAAATGCCTCAAGAATGCATAGTATTTCCATTCTCAAAGTATGCCCATTATTGACTCAGAATGTGATGGCACTGACAGACCTTTCTCAAAGTATGCCCATTATTGACTCAGAATGTGATGGCACTGACAGACCATTATCAAAGTATGCCCATTATTGACTAAGAATGTGATGGCACTGACTGACAGAGAATTGAAGTCAGAGTAATCGTAAATTTATAGATATTTCAATCTTGAATCCACACTCGTCAGATTAATTAAACTAATTAACAGCTAAAAAACATCATAAACTTGAATAGTTTATCTATCTCCAACTTTGACCTCTACCACGTGATCCTCCCCCATATCCACCTCGGGGATTACCAGCTGCTCCACCATAACCACCAGAGTAACCTCCCCTTGGTTTTCCCCTTCCACTGCCTCCATATTGGTCAAAATAACTCTGTACCTTTGCTCGTAATGGAACAGGTTCCCCACCACCTTGTTGTTGACTATGGCGTCCACCGTACTTCTTTCCATCACTTGAATCATCAGAAGAATAGCTCTTTTGGGGAGGACCGGGAGCCTTTCTGTCAGGTGGCTGGCTAATGGTGGTTGGTTTGGTAACTGCTGGATAGTCAGAGAACTGTCCACTGTGAGACAATCTTGAATCACTTCCTTCACTATATTGTCTATCCACTGAACGTTGAGTGGCAATACCAGCAGCTCCTGCACTTCCACCTGATAGAAGTTGCATCAAGGCAGCTTTGACACCAGCATTTTTATCAACTGGTGGTGCTGATTGGTCAGTAAAAGCCTTCGTTTGACCAAATCCATTCCCGTTACCAGCACTTGAATAATTTCCATTTGAACTATAATTCCCATATCCTGTACTTTCACTTTGTTTTTTCTGTGGAGCACTACTTGCCAACATTTGATTTTTAAGATTATCCAGTAGTTGAGATGTTGTTGGATCAATATTCACATCCAGTCTTTTTGCTATTTGAGCCACACTTAAAGATGTCTGACCCTCCAATAAAGGCATCAGTTGAGCCAGTTGATTTTTCACAAGAGAAGAGTTCACATCTTGCATTGCCATGTCTGTATTAACATTTCCTAGTTTATTTTTATAATTCACACTTGAGACAGATGACGCTTTTTCATAATGTCCAACTCTGTCGCCGGTTTGTGCTGGAAAAGTCTTATTTTGTTGCCCTGGAGGAGCTGAGCCTCGCAAAGGACTTTTTGAATAACTATCGTCGCCCCTTTTTAATGCTTCTCTCATCAACTTTTTTCTATTTTTACACCAAAGTTCATGGCAATCTTGATCCTTCGGCAAGCTTTAAGAAATAGAAAATAATTGTTTAATACTTTTGAGTGATTAAAGTATGAACTAAAGTAGGAGCTACTCCTCGTAAGGGACTCTTAGTAAAACTGTCATCACCCCGTTTTAATGCTTCTCTCATCAACTTTTTTCGATTTTTACACCAAAGTTCATGACAATCTTGGTCCTTCGGCAAGCTTTAAGAAACAGAAAACCATTGTTTAATACTATTGTGTAAATGTCATTAATGTAAACCCCAGAAAATAACATAACTGAATATCTTTACAAGAAAATATTTGCCAATACCGGCATTAAAAAATAAAGACCAAATACTTTAGTGAATGTGATAAGCTTGACCTAAAGTTGTTCAAAGTTTTGAAGGTCAGTATATAAATTCCATTCATATGCCATAACATCCACATAGCCAGCAGCCATAACTGCACCGTATCACAAGAAAACATAATATTAATAATTTAGTAGTTTTTAACTGCTAGAAAGTTTTTTGGCATTGTAGGGTGTTTTTCATGAAAATCTAAACATTTTGGAATCAATTAGAATGTAATAATAGCAGCCATAGTAAAAACGGACTTTAAGATTAGTTCTATTTATATCTATAAATATATATATGACATCGTTGATGGGTTTTGCATAGAAGAGTGATGTGAGCAAATACTAATATTTTTTGAAATCCATAAAAACGCTGAAATAATAGTAACAAAAGCTAAAACTGGCTTTGAAGTTAAGTTGTATTCAAAAAGAATAGAACAATGTAATAAAGCTTAATCTGACAGTTATATCGAAAAGAATATAACAATGTAGTAAAAGGCAACATTATTAACTATATTACTTACTCTGGGGGTGGGATACGATCAGGGTTAACATCACGTAACCATGGACTAGCCAGTCCCTCTACAGCTGTACATCTTTTTGATGGGTCCAAATCTAACATACGATCCATCAAATCTAATGCTGATTTCGGCATACTGTAATTTCAATAGATTATCAAAAACAAGAACATATATATATTTGTGTGAGAAACGAAAAAAAATAAGAGGAGGGGGGAGTGTTCAAAAAACAAAATCAATCTTAGCACAGGCCACATAGAATTAGAATTTTTCGAACAATGTTCAAGCAAGAAAACATTTTCGTGTATAATATGTTTGTGAGTGTTGTTTTGTTTGAGGTGTCCAAAGTGTTGACTTCCTAAAAATACACAAAAACAAATTGGTTGTGAAAATAAAACAATTGTAAATATCACTATACTTACCTGTTTATAAATATTAAATAATCCAAACAATTGCACTAATACATGTATATAAATATAAACAATATGCTGCAAATCAAAGGCACATAGACAATTTACATGATAAATTCAAGAGGAACGATGTACAATCAATTTGGTATTTAACTGAGACAGGAGTATATATTCTTCCTTTGGTGTCGATATTCATCAAAGGGTAAAAAGTTGTACCTTCCTTACAAATTGATAAGGTACTCCATGAAAATTACAAGAAATTAGAAAAGGCATAAAAAAATATACTGGTACCAAATCAGAAGTGAGTTTTGGAATGAACGATACAGCTAAACAAACATCCAGAAAAAAGTTAGATTTGGGAAGAATATATACCCTCGAACTGGGAGGGAAAGATAGAGTATTAATACAACAAAAGATAGAACAACCAGTATACTTACAACGAGAACTCCTCCCGTAGTCGACGTCGATATTGGCGTTTAGGTTTAAACGTGTGAAACAAAGGTAGTTTAATAACATCCGGCCAGTTAGCTGGACATGGTGAGCCGCATGTTTTACTGATTAATTCCAATTGAGGAAACTCCTGGTTAGCTTGGAAGATGGGTTTTCTCGTAAATAATTCTCCCAAGATGCACCTGTAAATAGAGGTAACACTACTTCAATCAGATCTGTCCGTAATTTCAATGTCTTAACAGCCTAATCTAAGATCCAACTATGTCAGTGAATTTTTATCAATAGTGGTTGTGTAAACAGTGCAAGACATGGACAACAGCAGACTTTTCGAATAAACAACGGATAAAAATGTAGCTAAGATTTGTTTAGGCTTTAATCTATTGGTAAATGGACAGCGAGTAACAACAAATAGAAGTTGAAAAGGACCTTCCATCACTCAAGTCACCTGACAAACAAGGCTGTATCAAATAGACTTTTACGACTTGCAGTATTGAAGACTTTGGGTAGATAAATTATTTTGAATATGTTTTTAGTAGTAAATATAATTATCATCAAATGACAGTTTAAACGTAGGAAGGCATCTTTAATAAACCAACATTATTTACATTTGTTTGCCTTTATATACATTACTTTTGCTTATTGTCTATATTTTCAAAACTATTTCTAGCCTAATAAACAGAAAAGTCCATCCTATTTCTATAATTTAAGCACAGGCAAGCTATTCACGTCTTTAAGCAGTAGTAAGAAGTTTTATTTTAATCTCTTCAAGTTCATTATCACAATCTTTAAGGCCACTGATCATCATTTGCGTGTTTCTGAATCCCCTTAAAACCAAAATAATGTTAAGGGGGGTGGCTCCAATTAAATGAGAAAATATTTGTTTTTTAAATTGCACTGTCAACTATTAAAGCTAATGCTCTGAAATTTTTCAGGACTTTATCGTTATCACACAAGTTTTTGAAAAATTTGCATTTCGGAACTTGGACCAAGCCCATTTCCCATAATCCAGGATGGCCACCCCATGCCGTTGAAGAAAAACGTAAAAAAAAAACTGCTTGATAATATATAGATTGTTATATATCCTAAAGCTAAAACACCAAGGAACATAATTATCTATATTTTAATGTCATAAGCTGTAGAAACAAGTAATTAAAATAAATGTCAAATTTATTTAATATTTTCTCATTTAATTAGAGCCACCCCCCTTAAAGTGGAATCTCAATCCAAGGTTCATTTCCAAAAACAAGATTAAATAAAATATCTTAAATTTATCATCCTTAGCAGACATTATAAACCACACTGGAAAATCCTGATGATCCAAAAGCAGGAAAACTGACGAGGATGGACAGATTGGATATCAAAAGACCCACCCCCCATCCCAACACTAGGTTAGACAGATTTATATGGAATACAAGTTACTTGAAAGATTTATTTCGGGCGACGTTACGATGAGCGTTCTCAGATTTTAATATTAATATTAAAATCTGAAATGTTTTGAGTAAGCTGTGAAATATTAAGATATTGTACACAAACTGACTAGTATCAACTTTAACTGGATAAAGACGAGAGAGGGCTCATCGTAACGTCGCCCGAAATAAATCTTTCAAGTAACTTGTATTCCATATAATTGTGTCATGTGCTATTCTCATCCAGTTACTAAAAACCGATCAAACAATTTCAGGGGGACCCTATAGACGAATCTTTTTTTTTTATTAATGGGTCGATTTTGATGAAACTTTCTATGTTTGATCAAGAGACAATATAAAACAAGTGTCAATTTATATACTTGGTAACCGGTTGCCATGGTAACGGAATCAATTTTGTTTGAAAAATGGTGATCTCAGAAACTAATGACCCCAATAACACCAAATTTTCAGAATAAATTAACATTAAACCATTCTAGGTAATAACAGAGAGATATTTGAGTTTCCATAAAAAAAATCTTTTTTTTAACTTACTGACAAGAACACATATTTCTCAAAAATTAAATTAATATTGAACTAAAGGACTCTGTTATTACCACCTATAATTAGCATATATCATTCATGCCAAAAATGGGAGCAATATCTCTGTAAACTACTGAGATCTAATGTACCAAACATTGGTACCGTTCAAAAAATTCAATTGTGAGAAAAACTTGGCATCATTTTCACGTTAGTTTCTTACCCAATAATGCTAACTTGATTATAATTAAAATGAACCAGATTATTTTTCTTTACATAGGCATATTATTATCTCTGTAATTATTAAACTGCTAAAAGAAATACCAATAAATTCCATAGTTATTTGTAGTAAAATAGCAGACGAATTGGCGTAACAAATAATAGTCACATAATAAATTATAGTCACGGTCATAATACATTATACTTTTAATAATAAAATAGTACTGGTATAATCACGAATATGCCATATATGGAAACTCTCGGCGGAAGTAGAGAAATGGAGATTACCAAAGGCAACCTCGTTTTGAAAACACGAAAAGTATGCATGCGCGAAAAACCTTGACCCTACTTACGTAAATATGGTTATTTCCATCAATTCATTTGTCGGTCTTTTGCGGCATTTGCCGACTGACAGTTTTGTTTACAATGACAATTTTACGACCATCATGCACAGCTAGGCTTCAGCTTCACATCGATACCTCAAACATGGCGGTCGGAAATTTTCTTGAGCTACTAATTGATGTTGAATACGGCTAATTTTCTCAAATTTTTTGACATTGACAATCTGTTTTTTTAACAGGCTTTCGGGGTAAATACATTTTATGAGCAAATACATAAAAATTTAGAAATAATGCATTCAAACATCAAATAATAAATAACTGAGAAAGTGAAAAACAACAAATTCTAAAAACCAAAAATTTTGAGAATTTTTAATGTTTTTCGTCTATAGGTCCCCCTTCAATGGATATTTAATAAAACGGTTGCATCTAAGTTGTTTAAAATTGCTTTCTTCACTAATTTGACAATGATATAAACCAACCCTAGACTCCAGACATCAATAGCAGGACCATATCTTTCCTCTCCTAGTAGAAGTTCTGGTGGTCGGTACCATAATGTTATAACTTTATTAGTATATAGACGATCTTTATCTTCAGCATTATAATACCTAGCTAATCCTAAATCAGCCAATTTAATCTGACCTCTGAAAAAAAATTAAGAGAAAATATTTATTTAAATTTTATTAAGTAATTAGAAAGTACACTATAGTCAATACCGTAGGTCTCAAGATGTGATACAATCTAAAGGAATCAGTATAACGAAAATTTTAATGTTGGAAGAAAAGTCCACAATGATTAAAGTTAGTGATGAGTATACTGCCTAATCATAAATATTGTAAACAAATATCTAGTAATCACAATTTTCTTAACTGCTGATCCGACTCAATGAACTTGGTATGCATTAATTACTTTAAGTAACGGACACAATACTAAGTTTAGGAACAAACAACAACAATTTTATTAACTGACTCAGTAATATATTTAGGAACAAACAATTACAATTTTATTAATTGACTCGGCACTAATTTTAGTAACTGACTCTGCAGTAATTTTAGACACAAACAATAATAATTTTATTAACTGACTCAGTACTAAATTTAGAATTTGACTTAACAATATACACTAAGTTTAGTAATTGACACAACAGCAAGTCTATAAATTATCTAAAATGGGGTTTAATGTCTTACTTTTCTGCACCAAATAGGCTTATGAAGACAGATATTAGTAATTGACTCAACACTAAACGTAGAAACTATCTCAGAACTATGTTCAGTAACCGTCTTGGCACAAGATTAAGTAATTGAGCCACCATTAATTTAAGAAATTGACTCAACACTCAGTGTAGAAATTGACTAACAGTAAGTTTAGAAACTGAATAACACTAACTTAAGCAATCGATTCAACACTCAGTTTAAAAATTGACCCAACACAAAGCTTACTGACCAATGACCAACCCAAATATCATGGTTCAATAATCGACTCATCATACAATGTCTTCTAACAATTAATTGATTCAACATTCAATGTCTTCTAAGAAATAATTGATTCATCAGCTAATGTCTAGTAACAAATAATTGACTCAACGTTACGTTTAGTTATTGATATTGATTCCTAACAATGTCTAGTCACTGATAATTGATAAGTTTAGAAACTTGATTCATCGCATGAGTAATTAATGATCCAATGAGTAATAAATAATCTAATCATTAATAATCAAGTCATCATTAAAGATACATTATGTAAGATTTAGCCATTCTTGATAAATAGATAATATGTAAAATGAATCATTTGAAAATTTCATTCAAAATACTCTATTGTCAGCGAAAATATTAGCCTTTAAAGGTTTGACAAGACGTGTGCAATAATTCAACCACAGTACTGGTTGTTAGAAGCTAAGTCTCGCTCCTCCATTTTTAGCTTAAATCAAAATATGGCTGAACTGTTCTAATCTATTCAATATCAGAGAAATCTGATGCCATCGAGAGTTGATTATGGCATGGATAAGTTAATTAGGTCTAATAATAATTTAGAAAACATTTCAGGCCTAAAGAAAGACCTGCAATAGGCAGATTTAGTTCTTGCATAATGTATGTTTAAGGAGTTATTGCTAAAACTATTATATTACTTAGAAGTGCAAGAAATGATCAATTTTGTAAAGAAAATAATATGATCAAAATATTGGAACTTTTATTTATTTTCATCAATGTATATTGTGTGACTAATGGTCTTGATTCAACAATTTAAAGTAAATCATTAAATGGCTGATAATCCTTTTAAAGCTCTGTCATCTGATGTTCTAGAGATTGGATCATAGACAAATCAAGTGATTAAATGTCTAAATAGTTAATTTAACATTTGAGTCCAA
The DNA here is from genome assembly GCA_917208275.1 of Patella pellucida. Classification (NCBI taxonomy): domain Eukaryota; kingdom Metazoa; phylum Mollusca; class Gastropoda; family Patellidae; genus Patella; species Patella pellucida. The sequence goes on from OU795044.1 coordinate 34,430,837, forward strand.
ATTGAAGACCTAGGCCGATTTAGCTCTCACATAATGCCCATTTAAATCACAGCAAAATCTATTTTGTTTTTATAATGAAAAGGTATTTCTAGGTAAAATGTAAAAGTATGACTCACTTATTGTTGAGCAGAATGTTGGAGCACTTGATGTCTCGATGTAAAAAGTTCATAGAGTGACAGTATTGTAATCCATCCAAAAGCTGTTTCATGAAAGAAGCTATATTCTCTTCTCTAAATGCAACAAATCCTGATTCCAATAATCCCATTAAATCATGATCCATATACTCAAATACTAAATAAAATGCACCTGAAATAAAAGAGAAAAAATAAATTTACCGACAATCTAAAAATTCTTGCAATTATACATCATGGTAACGATTTGTTTTGTTTTGTTGTTTTTTTTTTAAAAAATGGGTTACATTAATGCAAGGTACAGAGAATCCTTTTTTCACTAATTTACATGGTCTTGAAAGAGTGTAAGATAGTAAAAGCACCAATATCATGTGACATACAAAATGACTCCCATTGACAATACTGAATCCAAGGGAGTTTTTATTGAAGGATGTTACATTTATAAAATTATAAGATCTTTGTTAATTTTCCTACATATAATGTACATCATCATTTTGAAATTTCTTTGATTTTCTTTTACCCAATCATGGTGTTATCTGGTTGTGTCTTATAAATGCTTTTTTTTTGAGAGTATGTGGTTACTGTTTCTAATTTACGGATAGTAAACAAGAATTGTCATTTGAATCAGTATGTGTCAGGCTTACATGATTGATTTGACTATCAGGTCATTTATTTACAATCACAATGTAGCAATGACTTCTGAAAGGCTCAACGCTTCCGAGCTGAAACTTAGACAAGCTGGTTAGCCTTTTTAATTACACATTTGCCTTCTTTAAATAGCACCAAAATTGTTGTTGCCCCTGAGCGACGAGATGCCTTATTACGCCACTGTTGTATAAACAATGAGATCGTTTTTACTTACCTTTGTCTTTTTTAAAGTCCATGGCATCTTGTTTATCTGTAACTATTTCTTTAAGATTTACAATATTTGGATGATTCAGTTGACGCAGTATTTTTATTTCTCTGACAGCTGTTATGGGAAAACCTTCTTTCTCATTTTCAAGACGTACTTTCTTCAGGGCAACATAATCATCTGAAAGAATAATGACACAAAATGAATAGCAATTTGATCAACAAGTTTCTTGTAAGCATGGCACTGGCTCATTAATACTGATAAAAAGAACATTCCTCAGGATTATTCAAGTTAGTTTCCCCATTGTCAATGATTCCGTCATTAAAGATCCTGATAGTTGGAAATCAAAAACAGAGTAGATTTAGAGCAGATATCCCAAATAGCACACTGAATTATAATTTCTCATTCATTTTTTCAAAACCAGACTATGTAGACAGGTTTTTCAATGGGACAATTTTAAGTAATATTTGATTTTTTTGATGAGACTGAGTGTTAATACCAACCAGTCAATTTCACCTGCCAGTCAGTCAAGACAGGTAAATACCAGCCAACAAAACACTCTGAACTTAGCACAATTACCTCCCACCGACAACACAACTAATTGTAAAAGAAAATGAACTTACCAGTATATGTGTCTCTAGCTTTATAAACTTGACCATAAGTTCCTTCTCCTATAATCTCTAATATTTTAAAGACGTCCACACTTCTCTCACCCCAATCTCCCTTACCCTTATCATTATATCTTCTTAATAAACACATCCTGTAAACAAATAAACATAAAAAACATACTGTAGGCAAATTAGGCAAATAAATATAAGTAAAAGATGCATTATGTAAGAGCAAAACTAACTATTGGAGGTCGTTTTTCTATGTTCTATAAGTTATTAAGACTATTTGTCAAAAATTTCAAACAATCTTAAGTTTGCTCAGAAAAAATATCTAGAAATGGGGTTTAACGTCCACTTGACACAAACTAGGTCATTTCGGGACTAACATGGTTTAATTTTATTTCAATAGGGGTCTTTAGCAGTGGGAGGGTAACAGAGGACCAAGGAGAAAACCAACGAGGTTGGACAGGCGACCCTACTCTTTGCCACGTACAACCGGGGATTCGCAACCACGCCAGTTGACTCAATGACAGGCTTTATGATACAGCACGCACATGCTAACCATTCGCCCATCCGTCCCCCCCCATTTATAGGAAGTTGAAAATATTGAGAGTGGCAGTTTAGCTCTGCATGTAAGTTCGTCATAGACACTGTATGGCACAAATTTGGGCTTTGTCAGACACAACACATCTGGTGCCAGTTATTTTGTCTAGCACATGCTTGTCTTTTTTCTGTGTTAATTTTTAGTGAGTCTTTTTAGACACAAAGTTCAAAATGTGAAACAAATCCAAGTTAAGAATACCAGATTAAACCATCTTATAGTAATTATAGATAAACACTTTAGATAAATAAAGGAGACATTGATTGACACACATCTCTCAGGAAATTAAACGATTTGTCCGATAATAAACGATTTTTAATGATTATCAAACGATAACTTGAAAGTACACCCTACATGTATGTCAACTTTCTCAGCCCCCAAAGTACACAGTTCCAGGGGCCTGTTTCACGAAATGTTAACCAAGATAAAATCAAAATTGTAGTAATTTGATTGGATAATATTAGATTGGTTTTAGTGCTTAGCCAATCAAAATTGAAGTGGTTTTAGTGCTTAGCCAATCAAAATTGAAGTATCTACTAAAATTAAGATTTTATCTTAGTTAAAATGTCATGAAACAGGCCCAAGATTTACAGTGTATGACATTCACAACATTTTGTCCATTTTAAAATAATACTGAAGTTGTACTCTACCTAGGACGTTTAATTTTTGGTTGATCTTTCTTATCACCATCCAAATCTTGAATATATTCTTGTTCATCGTCAAACTCTGGATCATCAACATTCGGAGGCATTGGTAGATCAGTTATTCTTCGTCGTCGTGGAGATGGTTCTCTCGATCTAGAACGATCACTAAAATTATAAAGCAAAATTAATAGGTTATTTTAAAATATATTTTCTTAGTTCTTTTGTTCACAGAGGATGACTTCAGAAAACAAACAACTGAAGTTTCATCCCCACAAACAAATGATGAGGCCTACAGTAATTTGTATGAAAATGAACAATGTCAATTTAAACCACCGAGGAATAAATTTGCTTAAAAAAAATTGCGATTATACCTCTTTGATACATTGCCCTTTAATTATTATAAATTAGTGTACTTCCATCAGTATACATGTACATGTTTTAGTGTATTGCTATGTCCATTTACTAAATGCCTGTACAGAATTAGGATCATACAAACTCTATGATTCCTTTCTGTTTCGTTCTCACAGTTATGGACTACAAAATGTACACGTAAATAATCAATCTGGGTACATGCACATCATATCAAAGGACTAAGCCACGAAAAATTAGATAGCATTCAAAAAATGAAAATAATACTTTAAATATATGAAAACTGCCATGCGATTTGAATTCCACATCTGCAATTGTCTGCAATGGTCGCCATTACATCCACGCCCCCAATAAATAAAATGATATATCACCTATAAGGACTAGAGCTGCTTTCAGGAGTAACTTGTGGTAAAGGTAGAGGTTTTCTAGCAGGTGGAGGCGACCGTCTTATATCTTCATTATTATCAGGTCTAACATTAACATGGCGTTCTACTTCTCTCTCTTTATATTCATTTCTCCTATCATTACTTCTATCATCATTTCTCCTTTCCTCGTTTCTCCGCTCATCAATTCGTCTTTCCTCAAGGTGTCTTTCTTCAATCCGTCTTTCCTCTAACCGCCTATCCTCTATCCGTCTCTCCTCCAACCGCCTCTCCTCCAACCTTCTCTCCTCTATTCGCCTATCCTCTATCCGCCTATCCTCGACGACACGTTCTTGACTACTATTGTTTTGCACTTGAACACTAATCCTCTCTTTTATAGACTCCTTCACCAGAATGCGTGGTGGAGAAGGGGAGATAACTATTGGATCACGAGATGAATGTTTATCATTACCAGTTTCTTTGTATGGTCGTTTATTATCTTGTAAACGATCATTGCGTAAGGCGCGTGCACGTTTATGTTTGCTGATTTCTGCTGCCAAACTCGATGCATATTTGACAGTTGATTGACTGATTGAAGAGTTTCTATTAGTCGTTGATCTCCGTGCCGGTTCTGGAGAAGGACTGGGCGAGATAGAATAACGACTGGAATGTGCATACTTGTTGCGAGATCTGGAACGACTTCTACGATTGGAATATTTCTCTCTATTTACAGGTGATTCATATCGATTTCTGTTTCTTTTACTGAAGTGAGAAAAAAAGAAAATCCATTATCAGTCAACTTTTCTAGAACAAATCACCTGAACTGGAAAAACCTGGGACCCCATAAAAGATAGTTGACAGGGCATGAAATGTTCGCACAATTACAAGCTAATTTCGTTCAAGCAGTCCACAAGGACGGACACATATATTTGCTTAGCCCCCCTCTCACATTAAAGGAATATATATATATATATATAAAGATACATATTCCTTTAATGTGAGAGGGGGGCTAAGCAAATATATGTGACCGTCATACAGGTCACAATTCTAAGGAATACAATTACTGCACTGAGCGACGTTTCGTCTAGTCTTCTCTAGTCATTATCAAGCTATGATAAAATTTGAAAATATGACAAGTCAATATACATACACAACAATACTTAGATTGTTTGTCACTATTAAAACCTAATAAATCATTGTATATACTTATTAACAATTTATCCATTAATCAATTAATCAGTTTAATTTCCAGGTACATCTGCCTTACTCAGAGTCAATGTTGTTATTTTATTAGCATTAACCTTATAATTCTTAATTAAATTAAATTAGATTCCCTTTATTTACATGTACATGTAATTAAGGGGTATCTCTGGGTGGTCAGCATCAACTAAGTATTGGTGTGTACATGTACATGTATATATTGCCTTGTCATATTTTCAAATTTTACCATTGCTTGATAATCACTAGAGAAGCCTATTGAAACATTGCTCAGTTATAAGCAGTAATTGTATTCCATAGAATTGTGACCTGTATACTCAAGTTCAATTACTAAATGCCATTGAAACAACTTATATAATATTTGTGATCTTAGCGTTGGTAGCTTAGACTACAACATTGTCTGATTTCTGGTGCCATAGCAGAAAGGACTTTAATGTAATGGTTGATGGCCATGATGGGTGAATAGCAATGTTATTAAAATACAGATCTATATCACTTTCCATTTTTTTTATACACTCGATGGCCTCTACCTATCACATAAAGATGAGACCAGTTGTGGTGGAATGTCGTGTCAGAGGTTCATACAAGCAGCTTTTGACCTCATGACGTCAGACATTTGATTAATCAATCAGTGTTTATGTTTCTAGTGGGTTACCCACGGTTCTGTGCAGTGTGCGCCTCACGCCAAAAAACTTGCCGCAACAGACCATTCATTGGCTAATCCCTCACATCAATCATCCAGATCGTGAGTTATATAACAAAAGTTTTAACCATAAAAAACGATATGAAATAAGATGTGTTTTAATCAGGTTGGGTGAGTACACAATATACATGTCCCTTTTTTTTTATCATTTTCTTTCGGCTCATAGCTTTTGGAAAAATTTGCCTGACAGCTTCTAAACTAGCTCATGTCTCAGCCAATCAATGCTTTGAATTTTACGATGGTTTATCATAGTGAAAATGATTAATTTTGGTGCATAACCTACACAATGCATTCCCAAAGCTTGAATCACAAACAGTACGATAATACATGTATGTGCAGCCTTAAAACCCTTTTGATGGATGATTAGGTTATCTATGAAATTTTAAAATACATTCTAATAAAGATGATAAACTACATGTATGTTTAGACTGCGGTTCTAATCTTACCACAAATGTTTCGCTTTCGGCTGATGATTAAATAAAGAAGTTATTAATTTGGGAATGTCTCTGCCGATGCTTGAATTAAATATGGAAATGATCAAAAAAAGGTGACCATTTTGTCATAATTCATAGGGTCCATGTGAAATTGCAACCAGAATAACTTTTCTATTTCGGTGAAACCCATAGAGCAGAAGGACTATGAAAGATGTTTTTTTAATTTTGAAATAAAGTGAAGTGTGCTATAAATTGTAGCTTAGGTAGGTAGATATTGCCTACTGTATGAACCTTTATAAATTACAAATGGATTTCTTTGATAGTGAACAAACTACATGTAATTAAACATACATTATGCAAGAGCTAAATCTGCCAATTGCAGGTCTTTCTTTGCGGCAGAAATCTTATTTAAATTATTAATTAGACATTAATTAACTTATCCAGACCATAATCAACTCTTGATGTCAAGGCTAGCCTTAGATATTGACTGGATAAGAAACCTATGCTGTTGACGCTCATTGATAATTAAATCATAACCATCAATAAAAATTATATATTGTACAAGTACATAAACATGGAAGTATCTTCTTTCTTTCGGCCAATATTTTGACAAAATTATTATCCAAAATAAAATTACGATGTCAAAATGTCCATTCTAATATTTGGTAAAACTGTTCATTCACAAATTGAAATATCAGCAAAAACTACAATGTTGACAAGTGGAAATAATGCCGGTAAATCTGGATTAACTTCCTCGGCCAATGCTGGGATCAAACACCCAACTCCAGACTCGCAAGCCAGTGTCTTTCCCACTCAGCCATCGTGACCCTAAAAATAGCCATCCACTATAAAATATTGTTTCTGACAAAATTTGAGAGAACAATTTGTTCTTCTGTTATTGGTTTGTCCGAGCGTATCCAGTGGCCACATTATCCAGTTCTTCACTAGGTGTCACTATGAAATATTAGGCCCTGTATCCATAGGCTGTGCCCTTGTGGTGTGTTCCCTTGTTCCCTTGTGACGCGTCACAAGGACAATGAACCTTTGTTTTTAACATGCCCGTTCCCATAGGATGTTCCCAGGGAACATATTGCCTCGTGCACGGAACATGTGACTTGTGACCGGGAACACAGACAATGAACATGTCAATTCTTTTGCAGCTGCACTAGAGGGAACACGTCGTTACGAGTGCGATATTGTATGGAAACTTGTGTGAAATTCACCCAGTCCATTGCGAGTTCAAAAAAATGGCCGGACCCAGCGCCATGGGCCTTGTCTGAAGACATGTTATCTGATCAGGGAGGGGGGGGGGGGCATAGTGTGAAAATGTCAAGGGCTCCCCACATATAAGCCTGGGTCATACTAATATTTATCCCGGATTTCAATAACATAAAGTAAATAAAAAACATCATAAGAGAAAGAGTCTGTTTAAAATACTCAATTTGTCAACGAATTCAAAACGTCAATGAAATCGCTGCCCAAAATTATTGTCTCAGATACACTGAAATTAATCCTAATTTGAAAAAAAGAAATTTCGTGAAGGAAAACACCCCATACACTCAAGGGGGGCGGAGTACATACTAGTACGACCCGTGGTCAGTACGAATAATTTGAACAAACGACAATGGGGCCCCCGCACAGTTAGTATGCCCCCCACCCCCACAAGGTTAATCCGACACTGAATACAATAGCGGCATGCTCCTCATCCTTCTGATTTTCAGTAGTTGAGTTCATCGTCGAGCTATCAATAAAAAAAAAACGGTTCGCATAATGATTGTTGTGTCTTGAGTTAATTTGCTTTCTCATCAACGTTCGTATGTAGACTTTTCTTTTACCTATCTTTCATCGTACATTGCACAGTGCACACGCCACAAGGGAACAGCCTATGGATACACGCTGGTACAGGGTCATGGAACAAGGTCACAACGCCACAAGGGAACAGCGTATGGATACAGGGCCTTAAACAGACATTGAAAACCACTTGTTGGAAATAAAAAAAAGTATTTCTCTTCTTTCGATCTGGCTGCAGGATATTTTCACTCAGAAAAGTAGAATGTGAATGTCATACCTCTCTGCAATGTGAATGAGTTAAGACCCTCAAAAATATGTCTTTGAGGCAGCTGTTATAACTAAATAAGGCTTAGTTTATTAAGATGGCCATACGCCATACAGTGTGCTATGACCTATGACTCACTATGATGGAAATTTTGTCTGGATATGTGGCCTACTCTTATATCGAATTCCAACTGTCAAGGAATCTTTTACATGCACACCAATATGTGTACACAGTACGTCTTTTTTTCGTTTGTGGTTACATCCAAACGACTAGAAAACTGTCCTTGTAAGGCCCTGTATCACTGACACGGGGGGAACCACGCAAGAAAATCTGGATGAACTTTCTCGGCCAATGCAGGGTACGAACACTCAACCTCCAGGCTAGCGAGCCACTTTGCCTTATACTTTTATGATAACGGAAAAGACTGATTGTAACGAGACAGACAAAACAAAAAGGCATCTTGTTAAACTGCATTGCATAATTACATAATCATTTTTGTTACCGGTATGGTGTCAAATGTGTTCAACCATATATTAAGAAAACATGTCAACAGTGGCCTTTCTGTTTAGAATGGTTTCAAGATCATAGTAGTGATAATTGTTAACCAGGAGAAAAAGGCTTAAGAAGTTCCAAGAAATGACAGGGAGTCATGATCAGACAGGCTCGGCATCTAAACATTTTTCTGCCAAAAAAAAACAGATACCAAACCTATAAAGTGGGATAGTGGAGTAAGGGGAGGTCACGATAAGACGGGCCTGGCACCTAAAAACTAATCCCACAAAGATGACATCTACCAATCCAGAAGCAGAAGAGACCATCTACCAAACGATATGTTTTTTATTAAATAAAGGGAAGAACTTCCCACTAAACCAAATCCATGGCCTAAGGCCAAAAATGGAAAGATTGCAAAATTATATTCTAAAAAACAGGAAGCAGCTTCGGCTCTCCTATGTCTTGTCTGCGATATCACTTAAGTGGAAGCAGCCGTTAAACACAAAAAAGAAGAAGAAGACAAGAAATGACAAAAAACAGTCTATACATGTACATGGATCAGACTACAACAGAAATGCGACTGGCAAAAAGAAGACTAAAAACTGTGCAAATGAAAAACCATGCTCTACTACTATTTTAAGAAACATGAAATCTAGTTCAGGAAATGTTGCTTATTCCAACCCGGAGTACAGTTTTATCTAGAAGACATTATCATCTAGGAAAAAGAAACAAAACCCCGAAAAAAGGTCAAGATGCAAAAGAGATAACTCACTGACACCTTACAACACTAGTTCAAGAATTACAAATCTCAAAACAGTATAGTCCATAATGTCATACATTTCCATTTGAATCTGTTTTATTGGGTTTCCCACTTAGTGTAAGATGCATGCTAACACTGAAAAACGCAGAAACTCCTGGGTTTTTTTTAAAAACTAATACCAGTAATTTAAACAATATTGTATTCTTATGTTCTGTGTTCAAATACAAACTATAAATGTATGGATTATATGAAAAAGTAGAATGATTAGTCTGTGGCGACCGAGACATATAATTTGGATTATGATGTCTTGTATAATGGCAGACGACTCAAGAGGCTCAAAGTTGGTACGGGACAATTCGTTCCCGGACAACTTGTCCCCTGACAACTCATTCCCGGACAATTCATCCCCAACCCAACTATTCGTCCCCGGACAATTTGACACTGGACTATTAGTCTCCTAGGACTATTTGACTCGGATAATTCGTCCCCGAGAATTTGTCCCCTAGGTCTATTTGTTCTACATGTACATGTTTTTGAAGGCCTGGCAATTCTGAAACCCCTCGGTGGAGGTGTGAGTGGGGCATTCCAATCCTTTCAATTTTTCCTGTGGGTGTTCTCCAGGTCCTCCGGTTTCCTCCCACTGCTAAAGACCCCTAGATGCAAGTGAGTTATTGAAATAAAATTGAACCATGTGTCAGTCCCGAAATGACCTAGTTTCTGTCAAGTTGATGTTAAATATCATTTCTCTCTCACCCTCTTTCTCTCTCCATTAGTACACAAGAATAATACAATAAAACTAGCATTAAAACTGAGATTTGGGATAAAAAATAAAAATTAATTCAGTTTTTGATAATACAACTATATAGTTGCCTAGGGACCAATAGTCTGAGAACAATTTGTCCGGGGATGAATAGTCCTAGGGGACAAACTGTCTGGGTGCGCATTGTCCTTGGGGACAAATTGTCTGGCGACGAATTTTCTAGAGCCGATCAAAGTATGGTACAGACAGCAAATGGCTCCATTGCGGGATAGAGGATAGCAACAAAATCATATTCAACATCTTAGCTTTTGAAATGCAAGAAAGATATGAGTTGGCTGATGCCTCAACATTATCAAATTCAACATCAACATGCTGAGATAAAAGTGATAAAAGAGGCCTTAAAACCAGATGAGTGCATCCTTCAGTGAGAATAAGGCCTACTGCAGCTGTAAAGCGGCATAAATGTACTTTGGTGGCAACAAGGAGTTCTTGAACACAAGTGTTATTGGACAAAGTGTTATTGAACGGTGAGTGAAGATTGTAGACCTTCTCCCACAACAATTTGGGCCCATCTGCATTCAGATATTAAGTTAATTCATTTTGTGTTTGATGGACAAACTACAGTACTCTGTACAGAAATAAGAAGAAATTTCTGCATTTTTCGAAATAGTACCAGACACCGATATAAGTAGTATTACTTAAAGAGTTGGAGAAGCTTTTCTAGAACTTGTTTGAGTCTTCACATGGACAAGGACCAGATAGAACAGTACAATACATGCATTGAGAAATTATATGAATCCCTAAAATAATTATTAGTATTCAAATTTCAAAATATCTCTTCTGAGAGATGATATTGAATGAATGTATCTCGAGTCTATACATGTACCGGTACCTACATGCATGCACTATCATAGTATCAAGGGAATAATAATTCATCAAATTCATCAAATAACATTAACAGTTAATAGAACAGTTGCAGCACTGAAAGCTTACTTGTATCGTGATAAAATATGTTCCTGCCAATTTAAGTTGGAAATTCCATCTGCGGGAACAGCAACAGAAAGTTGTGTGTCCGTCTGATTCCACTAAGGTGATGATATATACCAAAGAAAGATAAATATCATTGGCCAAGATCAGATGATATACATGTATAGAACAGTGGTTCTCATCCTTTTTTTGGTTTTGAACCCATTCCAGAAACCATCATCTGATGGCGACCAGTTGAAAAACAAAGTCACCTTTTACTATGAAATATATTATAAATTTACAGATAAAAATGTTTCAAAGAGAGACTAAGGAAACAAATCATGGACGTTAGGGAGGCAAGACAATGTGTCAAGAGGTGTATAGATCAGAGATTTGAACATTATGCTGTTCAGTGTTCATGAAAAAATGGTAGATTTTCAAAAGTTTCAGACCCCAGAGAAATTGTTCCTCGATCCAGTTAGGATCACGACCCAGAGCTTGGGAACCTGGGATATATATAGAAACCGTGAGCTTTAAGAATCAATAGGACTGGTCGCCAGCCATCCCACAGTCAGGGCATGTGACATTCTTAGCGGGTATGAAAACTGTTATTACGAATAAGTTCAAGAAAATATGGCTTTTGTGTGGGGGGGGGGGGGAAATTTTGAAAGATAGTTTGACAACCATGTGTTGCATTCAAAACAAAGCAATCTAAGGCTATTTTGTTCAACACCAAGGTCATTTTTACAATTATTACTAATGGAATATTTAAAATCTGTTGAAAACTTATATCAACTTAAAATGCAATGAAGCCATACAGTTGAATCAGCTCTTGGTTCAAATCATTAAAAATATGTTGTGAATTATTGTAAACCAGGAGTCAAGAATTATGTGCACATCACTGTATATGGTCTACTTGACAACTTCATACTCTTCCGCCATGTGACAATATCCACAAAGTCAATGCACAATCCATTCACTGTGTGTCAAATGTCAAATACTCTTCTCCCGCTGAAGAAAATCTTATAGGCCTTCTAAACGCTTGACATAAGGATGAAGTGACATGTAAAACACAAATTTACATTTACGTTACACTATATTCCAATTAAAATGTCTGCCGACATTTCTAAATATATTTCAGCTTATGTTTTTCTTTATTTGAAAACACGTAAAATGTAATCATAAACCCTAGAAAATGCCATCAAAATATAATCTATTCTGGGACATTCGTGCCTGTCAAAATTTACACATGGCATCTTGTAATATCTAGCGTCTCGAGAGATCTCTTCTTTGGGTTACCAATCATACAGTTTCTGCTTTGATAATTTGTACTATTTTTAGTAATTTTTATAATAAATTGGTACATGTATGAGTAGAAACAGAACACGAACAGTCATGCTTTCAAAGGCAATTATCGTGCTAGAAATTGAGCTAGCCAAACTTTCCGTAAAAAAATTGATCTCGCACAATAAGTACTTTTTCATTTATTTGGGTACCAGTATTTAACTTATTTCTACAGCCAACGCAGGGTTCAATTTAGTCTAAAATTAATGAGCAGCAAATTTTTGTGACAGGTTCACATTTTGGCTAATCAATTCGAAATTTAAATAGCATTTGCTCAAATTTGAGCAATTCTGATAAATAAACAATGTAATAATCTTTAGTCATTGTTTTATCATTCATTTACATGTAACACTTAACGGTATCTCTCGGTGTTTGAAGACTTGTGTCCTGTTTGCATTATACAGTTCTAAGTGCCTGGATAACATGCGATTATGTGCTGCATGTGCAGCCGTGCACAGAGTGGCATTTCCATGTTACTTTCAGTTTGTTTCTTTCTTGTACAGTGACCAGTCTTAGCCATTCATGACTCTGTGTTGATTACGTTTTATCGGTACCGTACTGTATTCGACATTTTTGTGCTAAATATAGTAAACATAGATATTATAGACCAAACCTTAACTTAAATGGCGTGGAATTATATGAAGTACAGTCAAGCCTTGAAATAAGGCACCTATCACTGACAAGAGTACACCTGACATTTTCAACTTAGTGCCAGACATGTATCACAAAATAGCGATATTGCATACCCTGGCTGGAATGGAAGTACATTATGTACATTTACCACACAAACATACTACGTAATAGCTTTGATACATATTTTAGCATTTACAGCTATTTAAAAGTTGCAACTGACACACCACTTTGCCGTCAGCTAAATTTACATTACAAACAAACACAGAATTTTGACACTTTTTGTTTTCTTGACTGTATATCTTACCTATTGCCTAAACTTGGACTTCTCCCTCGCTCACGTCTTTTAACATGTAACGGACTTCGCGACCGAGAGCGATATCGTTTACTATTACGTGGTGGACTGGGAGGAGATAATGCACGAGGGCCTGAACTGTATGCCTTTGGTAAATCGGCATACGCCCTGGGTGGTTCAGCTGGCATCCTTGAATTAGAGGATGCATATTGTTTTTCTACTTCTGGCGAATACTGTCTTCTTTTACTAGATTTCTGTCTTTTTGAAGTTATATCATTTCTGTATGGACTAGGATCACGTACATTAGGTGAATTACTTAAACTTCTTGCATTCGCATAGCTCCTAATTAAAGTGGCTGGTGAAATGCTGCGCTGCCGATTTTTGTTTTTTCCACCCACACGACTAGGCCCGGTTCGACCAGGCGGCGACCTAAGGGGATCACGACCGTCACGTTGAATAACTTTTTCTGTGATATCAGAATCACTACTGATATCATCATAAGCTTGCACAAGAGATTTTCCAGCGTTGTCCGTGTTCGGTCTCTCTCGTTCTCTTGATCTTGTCTTATGCCCCTTCTGTTTCTTTGATTTTCTCCTTCGACTCGATGAATGTGATCCATCGCGAGAAGTTTCTCTTGGCACTTGAACATCTTGTGGCTGTCCTGATCCAGGAATTAAATGTGCATATGACCTGGCATCAAATTCATCCCCATAAAAAGTGTGTTCTGATTCTCTTTTCCTGCTCGACGAATTCGAGTGGCGATGCTTTGGCATAATTTATGACACAACAAACAGTAAACAAACTTGTCTGCTCAACAAACACTTCTTAGAAGTGATCAATTAATTGATTACCACAGGAGCAAACTCTGCCATGTATTCTTTTTGTTATAAGTAACCGTTGCACTGTCGTTTTAACGAGTTATCGCCGTGTCTAGCCATTAGTTATTGCTGTTTTGCCACATAAACCAGACGAACAAAAATACTTCCCGTTAGCCTAAGTAAGCCAGATTATGACATTAGATCCGATGTTAACATCACAAAAAAATATCCTTTTACAAAATATGAAGTTGTTTCTTTTGGATTGCACAATAAACAACAGATATTAAATGGATTACACCACAATATTGTACTTTCAGATAGCCATTTCCACCGCTATCATTGCTCAGTCAATGGCTTCCGGTAAAATATTTCATGACATAAACCTGTGACGTAGTGCACAAGTGGTTGTTCAGGATAACGGAGATACCAGGTTATTTTTCTATTTCAAGGCGTGAAGGAAATTTTTGTTATTAATTTATCATTACAATCACCCTATAATCTGTTAATAACAAATATATTCATGTCCGCCCTGCCAACTTGGGATATTATAAGAAATAGACTATTTTCAGACGTATCCTTCAGATTGTAATACTTGAATTTGTAGTCTAGGTCATGCAGACATATTTTAATATAAAGGAAATAATACGAATGATGGAACATCCAGTATTTGTCTTCTTTTCTTCGGTAAAACTAAAATAAAATTAATCGTATATAGCCAGCAGCTTATCATCTTCAGAAAATCACTTATTGATCTAGTACAATAAATTAAATTGTAAAAAAAAAACATATTGTCAGTTCATATTAATATTATCTAGCAATTCGGATGGGACCAAAAAACAGGGTATTTTGTCCAACTGTCAAACTCAAAACCTCGGGGTCGGGGATGTTCGATCTGTGCATCAGCTGAGAAAGTTCATCAAGATTTTTCTCCCATGTCAGTGATGCAGGACAGAGGTCTTGACAAGGACGCAGGTACATGTCTAGTTGTTTGGATGGGACGAAAAACCAAGATCCTGTGTAGGCCTACATATTGATGTACAAGTAAAAGATCCATTGACAGTAGGAATTCGAGTTAAGAGTAGGCCATAGTGCTGCTGTCCAGGCAAAATTTCACTCATAGCACACTGAATAGTGTAGGCCTATGCCCGTCTAGTTTAGGGTAGGATGTTAATCTCCAGCTACTGTGGCTCCACATTTCAAAAGTGTAAATTTCTTACACAGTAATAGCAATAGTTGGGGTCTGGGTACATTTCAGAATGCTGTTATGTGATTTAATGTCTGCTGTCCTTTGTTCTGCGAAGAAAGGATCAAATATCGCTACAATCATCCGATCTAATGATGCATTACTACAATTATTGGTTCAGGAAAAGAAAGGAGAGCAAAAGAATGAGAGGTTTCTTCAAGATTTCAAGACACTAGCTGATGTTTTAATACAAGAAATGGTCAGACATGATTTAAGTGAAAAGGTATTAGATGTAGATATATTTATTTTCAATCAGTGACAGTATTCAGTAATTTGTGGAGTGACATGTTGATCGTGATACGATTCAAGTACCGTACCAAAAGACTACACACTAGACCTGGAGTGCTGGCAACCCATATATGTTCCATTAGCTAAATATTCCATAACTCCAAGATTAGATTAAGAAAAAACAGTATTTTATTGTGTTTGAATCAGTCATTACTAATTACTTCCTCGTTGTCTCGTAGGATTTCTCTGCGTTTATACCAAATAATAACACAACTCATGTATTGATTATTAAATGTTTGATATTAGGATCCCATATTTTCACGGCAAGATAACAACATCATTATTGATTGAAATGGACAAATACCGAATTCTTATTTGTGTTTTCAATTTCAAATATTATGGAAAATATTGATTTAGAGGTTTGGCTCCATTACTTTATATAAAAAACAGAGGAAGTTCCTTGGTGATTCCAGTCTGGTTGACCGTGGTGCAGGAATGAAATCCTTGCCTATTTATTGGCATGCCTGTATAAGAACCCTTGACATTTGAATACGATTACAAGTATGCAGAAACACTCGACAAAATATCCCTCATATGCCTGTCTCCATTGGGGGGTGAGGGCTGTTGATGGCCAAATGGTTAGCAAGTTTTATCATAAGGTCTTTCATTGAGTAAACTGGAATAGTTACGAATCCCCGGTTGTACGTAACAAGGAGTAGGGTCGCCTGTCCAACCTTGTGGTTTTTCTACGGGTCCTCTGGTTTCCTCCCACTGCTAAAGACCCCGATACGAAGTGAATTATTGAAATAAAAATTGAACTATATGATAATCCCCAAAAGACCTAGTTTGTGTTTAGTGGACATTTCTCTGTCTCTCTTTCATCGTCATTAGCCTGGTTGGTACTGAAAAGTAGACACAAGACAAGGTATCAATGAATGTGTGTGATGAGTGTTCTTACTTACCTACACAATAATAACAGTAACTCTGACATACTGGTTTGTTTCGTTTATTTCATTATGGTTACTGGTTTTATATAGTTTTCAGGTCTAGAAGATAGCATATATGGGGAAGAAACTAATAAATTCACGAACGCACTGGGAGAGACAATCACAATTAAACTTTGTTCAACTGAGACAGAAACTCAGTCGTTGCTTGGTAAGAGATGGTAGTGTATAATTGAATACCAATCTTTCAATACTATACGACACCGTAGCTAAGTGGGTAAGACACTGGCCTGCTAGTGTGGAGGTAATGTGATCGATCCCTGCATTGGCCAAGCAAGTTAATCAGAATTTTCTGACGTGGCGTCCCCTTGTCAGTGGTGCAGGATATAGGACCTGATGACAAGGACAGCTGTCTAGTCATTTGGATGGGATGAAAAACCAAGGTTCTTTGTATACCTTGGTCTGCACGTAAAACATCCCTTGGTAGTTGGAATTTGATATATGGAATATGAATAGGCCATAATGCTGCTGCCTGGGGAAATGTTTTTTTGTATATTTCATGCACAAAACATAAGTACAAATTTGTCTAAATGCTGTCTGAGTTCTTTTACTAATAGTAAGTGCAGGGGGACTGCACCACATATGATATGATAAATTAACACAAAATTTGAAGGCAACATTAGCGTAATAATAAATCCAAGCACATCGTTTATTATTCCTGGTGCTGTAGATCATAAGGTCTGTCATCTATGCATGTCATGGGTTCATTGTACAACCAAGGACAGGAGTATAAAGTGACAAGGTTGTTGTTTTACATTTGCCCACCAGTTCGCTCTATTAATCCAGACAATGAACGGATGCTTTATCAAAAATGATTTCCCCCAATCTTTGTAGCCTACGAATAAGATATGGCAGATTACCTTACTCCTTGTCACATACAAGCATGGGATTAAAACCACACAATATAACTCCATGACAGACATTATTCAAAGCACACATTATGCAGTGATAGACCAAGTGAACACATTTAACCACCATGTCACCCAACCCTCCTTATTTTGTAAGTTTTTAAATTTTTTATGTGTTTGTTTTTCTGAATGTTTCAGTGAAAGTTTTAGATGGTAATAATAGAGCAGCAGGTTTATTAAGTCAGTGTCTACATAGTACAGTATGTTTACCTATAGATGAAAGAATACAACAACTTACACATACTGTTGATAAAGATGATATAGGTGTGTGGATAGATCCTATAGGTAAATAAATGTTCAAAATGCACTAGAAATGACTGAATCTGATGCAAATATCACTAGAACTGATTGAATCGGCTGCAATAGTCACTTGAACTGACTCAATCGGCTGCAAAAATCACTAGAAATGACTGAATATCATGCAAAAATCACTAGAACTGATTTAATCTTATGCAATAAAGCCTTGTGTTTATTGTAAATAAAAACAGATTGCTAACTCTTGTTAAACATAAATATTTGTTTAATACACAATCTGTAATATATACATAATCATGTAATGCACGTGGTAATCAACTTAATGAATACACATACAATCACTCTCAGTACACATATTATTAGGCCTATATATCTGATTAATACACACTCTGTAATACACATATATCCACACATTTAGTATATGTATATCACACCAACTTAATTAATACACATACTTAATAACAATCACCACACATCTGATTAAAGATGCACTCATATAAGAGTTAACTCTGTCTCTTGCAGGCCTTTTTTCTAGGTTTAAATGTTATATAAATTATTATTTAGACATTTATTCACATTATAATTAAAGGACCAATCTCGATAACTTTTTGGGGAATAAAACTGCTTAATTTTGTGTTAAAATCATTTAAAACCCATTATCTAAGGCCGATCAACTAACCCATTATTTGTAATACGCTTGTAAATAACTTAAACCTGACAGTCTGCATCTGGAAATGGAGACCTTTGTATTATACAGTATCTGAATAAAACCAGACAGTATACATTGATCATCCACTGTATAGACCTCTCAAGAAACGTAAATCGATTATCAATGGCATTTAACAATGAAACTGAAATATACAAATCATAATTCTATAGAATACAGTTACTGCTTATTACTGAGCTTTTACAATTACTTCTTGTGTTTCTTATACTTGTGACCTGTATATCACAGTCAGATAGCATCTAACATAATCAGATTCTACCAATGTCAGATTCTATCGAACACTTTCAGATTCTATCGAACACTTTCAGATTCTATCGAACACTTTCAGATTCTATCGAACACTTTCAGATTCTATCGAACACCTTCAGATTCTAGCAAACACTTTCAGATTCTAGCGAACACTTTCAGATTCTATCGAACACTTTCAGATTTTATCGAACACTTTCAGATTCTATTGAATATTTTTAGATTCTATTTAACACAGCCAGATTATATTTAACACAATCAGCTTCTATTTAACACGATCAGTTTCTATTTGACACAGTCAGATTCTATGTAACACAATAAGCTTCTATTTAACACAACCAGCTTCTATCTGACACAATCCAATTCTGTTTAACACAATCCGATTCTATTTTACACAACCAGCTTCTATCTGACACAATCTGATTCTTTTTAACACAATCCGATTCTGTTTAACACAATCAGATTCTATCTGACACAATCCGATTCTATTTAACACAATCAGATTCTATCTAACCCAATCCGATTCTATCTGACACAATCAGATTCTATCTAACACAATCTGATTCTATTTAACACAATCAGATTATATCTAACACAATCCGATTCTATTTAACACAATCAGATTCTATCTAACCCAATCCGATAATCAGATTCTATCTAACACAATCTGATTCTATTTAACACAATCCAATTCGATTTAACACAACCAGCTTCTATCTGACACAATCCGATTCTATTTTACACAATCTGATTCTGTGTAACAAGTCAAATTTTATAATATTATTTAAGAAAGCTAGTTTATATGTCCCATTGTTTATTTCAGATTCCACGAACCAATATATACAGGGTGATATAGGTGTAGAGAATAATGTAGGTATATTGGATGAAGGTTTACAATGTGTAACTGTATTAGTAGGAGTATTTATAAAGTCAACAGGATTACCTATATTAGGTGTGGTCATACAACCGTTTAATAACTACAATACACAAACTCAACAGTAAGTATTTCATACAACCCTCTAATAACTACAATACACAAATTTAACAAATTGATGTGCACGTAAAAGAACCCATGACAGTTAGAATTCAACATAAGAGTAGGCTGTAGTGACGCTGTCTGGGCACCTCATAGCACACTGTATGGATGAGGCCTGTATGACAGTCAACAGTAGATATTGTACAAGTTGAATCTTCAGTATTTACAAAGATATGAGGGGGGTGGGGATTGGAAGGCCGAATGGTAGCATGTGTGCACTGTATCATAAGGGGTGTCATTGAGTCAATTGGCATTGTTTCGATTCCCCAGTTGTACATAATAAGGAGTAAGGTTGCCTGTGCAACCACGTAGGATTTCTCTGGGTCCTTTGGTTTCCTACTACTGCTAAAGACCCTACGTGCAAGCAAATTATTGAAGTAAAATTAAACCATATGTTAGTCACAAAATGACCTAGTTTGTGAGTGGAGGATGAACATAAAACTTCCCCTCTCTCTCTCTCTCTCTCTCTCTCTCTCTCTCTCTCTCTCTCTCTCTCTCTCTCTCTCTCTCTAAAAATGACCAAAGCACTGTTTTGACCTCTCTCTCTGTTTCTCTCTGGGTTATCGCTGAGGTCCTTTAATTTCCTCCTTCTGTTAAAGACCCCTACACGCAAGCAAATTATTGAAGTAAAATTAAACCATATTATGTTTGTGAGTGGAGGATCTTGATCGATCTCGACATTAATGATTTCATATTTTATTTTGTTGATAGATGGAGTGAGAAGGTAACATGGGGTATATGTTATAAAGATATCAAACTATCATCTCTGACCACGCCCATTACTGCCAACAATAACAGAATTATCCTGAGTACAAGCGAAGACACAGAAGTTAAAGAGAAACTCAGCGATAAATTTCAATTAGATTTTGCGTCAGGGGCTGGTTACAAATTGATCTGTTCAGCATTGGGATGTGTTAGTGCCTACGTGTTGAGTAAGAGTAGTATATATAAATGGGATTGCTGTGGACCGCACGCTATTTTACTGTCACTAGGTGGAGGTATTATCTCATTTAAACAATTAATGGAGGCACAAGAATCTGACGTTAGCCAGTTAAAACAGGTTACTTATAATTATTCACAGAAGGCAAATAGTTTTGACGGCATCATTGCATATAATTCTTCACAGTCCCTATCTCAGATTGTAAATTGTTTAAAGTCCTAAACAAAACTTAGATTATTATGCACTTGGTATAAAGATAAGACTTGGGGACCAAAAGATTTTGTTTGGTTTCAGACCCCAGCCTTTTTTTACACAATTTTATATTTATAAATTATTGAAATTCTTAATGCCAATCTGATCAATCTTGTCAGTCTTGTGTTATATTTTTAACATAAATTTGGTGGCAAATCTCTTTGACTAAGCAAAAAAATATGATTTAAGTAGATCTATGCATTTTTAACTTTATAACACATAATATTTTATAACACATAACATATTTTAAGGGGGGGGGGGTGGCCTAGTGGTCTAAAGTGCCGCGCTTCGACCTCTGGCTTGCTGCTGTGGTTTCGAGCCCTTGTGTGAGCGTATGTGACATGGAGATTGGAGTGCTTGATCAACCTCATGGGTTTCCTCCGGGCACTCCGGTTTTCTCCCACTGCTAAAGACCCCTACGTGCAAGCGAATTATTGAAATAAAGATTGAAAACCATACGTTAGTCCCAAAATGACGTAGTTTGTGTCAAGTGGACCTTTCAACTCCATACCTCTCTCCCTCTCTTAATTTTTAAAATTTCCACATTCAATATAATTATTCATGTATCTTGTCATGAAACCTATCCTTTAAATTGTATGTTTTAGTGTATCTGTAGTGTGACATACCTAAATCAGTCAATTTTAAAAGAAAACTATAACTTACTCTTGGAGCCAAAGTGATTCAGTGAGTGAGGCGCTTGCCAAACAACAAGAAGGTCACAGGTTCGATTCCAGTATTGGCTGAAGAAGTTCCTCATGGTTTTCAGGCATGGTTTCCCCTTGTCAGTGGTGCATTCGAATGTAACAAAAGATACAAAACAAGTTCTTGTGTAAGCTTAAATGTTGGCCTGCAAGTAAAAGAATTTTTAAATAAGAGAAGGTTGTACAGTCATTGTCCCTGCAAAATTGCCCTCATCTTCATGAGCTTGGATGGAGCAGAAAAGTGGGATATTCCAACCCAGAAAATTGTTCTCTAGCAACTCTGAACAATAAACATGATGACAAGACAGGGGTCCATGTAGATATCAGAGCATAACCAATCATAATATGTAATGTATAAAAACTCTCAAAATAAATACTCGACATGATGATCTCTAACTTCTGTCTATTACAAACAGTAGGTATATATAAGACATATGTTCAGCATTTGAGGGGGGGGGGCACTCACTCCCCCACCCCTTGCTTCCTGTTGAAAAGCTATAGAATACTGTTTTATGAGTAATATTGTGATTGTTATTAGATCTGTTCACACATTATTGTCTATATATGCACATTTCTTTTTCGTGACCACGAAGGAAAGCTTTTTAAGTTGTTTGATTGTTTTTTTTACACTGGAAATCTTAAAACTTGATAATATTTATTGTATAGAAATTTTTCAAAAAGATGCATTATGTAAGAGATAAATCTACCTATTGCTGAACTTTTGTAGTAAGCCCAAAATGAGCTCTCTTTGCCATCGGATGACACTGATTTTAAGTAGATTATCAATTTTTAACTATTATAACAAGAGCGGACAGCTCTTTATCTAATTCTTACATGATGCATCTTTAAAATACCTAATTTAAGTATATTTATAATTGTATAGCAATTCTTTAAAAGACCTTATTTAAGTATATTTATATTTGTATAGCAATTCTTTAAAAGACCTTATTTAAGTATATTTATAATTGTATAGCAATTCTTTAAAATACCTAATTTAATTGACAGATAAGGTAAATTATCAGACCACTGATTTCGTGTTTTGAATTTGTTGTTTATTTATTTAAATATTTTCTACTTATATGTTATTGTATATAGTTTAACTACCAAGTACCAAGTCTACTCGCCACACCAGTGAGTCAATCATAGGGGCCTACATATGACTGATATAAAAAGCCCAGGGGACCTTAGTGAGTTTTTAAGAATACATACTTTTCATTGTTTTAAGTTTAGAATAAGACAATTGTTAACATTAATTTTTATGCATGAGGCCCTTTATTTATAGATAATTTATATATTAAGTTAATACATGCATTTATTACTTATATATTATATAGTATATAATAAAAGTAATGCATGTAGATAATAACTTTATAAATAAATAATTTAAGTAATACATGTAAATAATATATATTATATACATGTATTATTAGACATGTATTACTTATATATAATATATAAGTAATACATATAGATAATAACTTGATAAATAAATAGTTATAGACAAGTATAACTTATATATTATATACAAGTATTACTTATATATTATATACATGTATTACTTATATATTATATTCAATTATTACTTATATATTATATACATGTATAATTATATAGTATAAACATGTATTACTTATATATTATATACAAGTATTACTTAAATTTATCATTTTAATATTGATCTAGCGATTTCAAATGCATTTATATCTGACATATTTTTATATTGTGGTGACTGAAATTGCTGCCTTTGTTATTTAACTTATGGAAAAGGGCAGTTGCGCTAAAACTGAACCTGGGCCGCATCCTACTATTTATATTACATTTATATACTTACACGTCTTGTTTGTGTAGAGTCAACGTTAACCCCATTTTTCTTTCTCTCTCTGTCTCATTTCCATTTTGTGAACATTATGTAACTTTTCATCAAAATGTCAAGAAATTGATTATTTAACATTTAATTATAAGAAATGTCAACATTAGATAATCATACGGATTCATACAGATGTAAAAGGGGCCCATCAATTTTTTTTTACCCAATACCTGTGCAAACATATATTGTCTACAGAGGGTATTGAATGTAATTGTAAATATTGAACAAAATTGGACTATTTTTTGACTGATATACCTTAAAGATTCCATTTTAACAAAATACTTCTTTGCTAGGGGCAGAACTGTAGGACTTTAATACCCATTTCATTTCTTTCAAGATTCAAAATTCTTCAAATGATAATCCATAGGTTTAAGAAACAAATATTCAATGATTCCGTAAATAGATAAGCATAATAATAACCATGGTAACTTATTATCAGGATTAGCTATTATCGTCCTTTTGCATCTTGTATGCCATGAGCGCAATCATAAATGTACATTATTATTATTATTATTGTTGTGTCCTCTAAAAAAACAACACATCTTTATCTTCTCTATTACTATTATATATTTAATGTTATTTCAAAGGAGGCCATCCATTGCATAGTTTGAGGGAGAGTTCTCCTTGATCGCAGCTATTTAAAGTAACTGCAGATCTACCATTAAAGATGCATTATGTAAGATTTATATAAAGAGTTGTCTGTTCTTGCTATAATATCTAAGCCATCTGATGGTTTAAAGATTTGATTATGGACGTCATGTGAATAAATGTTTGAAATGATAATTTATATAACATTGAAGCCAGATCTTACATAATGCATGTTTAATAATAATAACAACTATAAATTTAATTGTTTTTATTGTGTTTTAAGGTAAAATTTTCTTTGAAATTTTTATTTGATGACATGTAAATTCTGCAGACTGTCAATTTCCCAGTCAGTGATCAGTCATTCAAAACTGGCCATTATGACTGTAAGGATAACCACACCCTACTGGCTCTAAATTAATTTGAAATAAACCACAAAATGGCAGAAATGGAAAATGATTCTTGAATGAAAACTACGGCAAATTGTCAACCTAAGAAATGGCTGAATCAAAGATCACCCTTAATGTTTTTCACATTTACAGCTACTATTTATCATGAATTATATATATTCTATTTTTACACTATATATTGCAATATTTATATATATACCTATGTGTTTTTATTTGTTATTTAGTTATTAGGTGCCAATGGAACCATGATACGATATGAAAGTAATGACTAGTCTTCACCCGGTTTAGAATATTGGTTTCGGGGAAAGTCTATTGTCAGGCTGGTTGAAAGGGGTGGTGGTGCCGTTTTCTTACGGAATACTCACGTGATATATAACCCTAACCGACCTGGCCCCGAGTTCATAAAGCATTCTCACGATTTAACTTTCAATCACTGTTCATGAGATAAATATTTGATCATGAAACACCAGACTACAAAAATTATAAAAGGTTATATTTTAGTTAAAATAAGGCGAACAATTTTCAGTAAATTCAGCCTGTGAATGCTTTTGTGAATTAGGGGCAGGCTATCCACGTGTTATGAACATTGCACACGTATACGTAGTAAAATGGATAAGAAGCGTTCGGGACTTTCTGACCTCATGAACTGGGCTGACAATAGACTCTACCACTATTTTCATGTACTTTAAAGCAGGAATTATATTAATACTGATATGTTAACTGAAATGTAACATTTTATTTATTTCAAAAGCAGACATTATCCTCGACAGGTTATTTAAATATTTTTACTGACGCGCTAGTTGGAAGGCCCCGGTACTTTTCCGAGCCGTTTTGTGGCTAATGTAATGGTTGTTGGGAACCACGACCTCTACGGCATGATTTTGTCTCGACCTGAATTGTTCGGGACCCATCGGTAAATATTTCAACATTGTCTTCCCGTGTCTGTGGGTGGAGCAAGAGGCTAGGTCTATCAAGCAGAACCCCTCTCGGACGTTCGCCTTCGGGGGAGCGTACTTGTGTGGACCTTGGTCAATGACCTGACAGGTAGGGCTTCGGCCCACCAATCAATCCGGTATTGCTATCAAGAAACAGTGTTAGTCGTCTGGATGGATATACCCGCACTACTGGTCAGATCCCAGTACAACTCTTCAGATCTTCATGTAGTGTTTGCTAAACCAAAGTATAAAAAAACGAAACGAAATATAGATCTGTATTTTAATCAGATTGCGTAGTGACATTTATTTCATTTATTTATAAAAAAATATATACGATATTAGATATTGTTGTTTATATGTTGTTTGTTTTTGTAAACATTTTACTCCTTGTTATAGAATTGAATATGATCGTATAACATGTCATATATATAGTTACTAAATAATATTCTTACAAATACACACGTCTCTATTTTATCATTTTACACTTCAATATTGAAACATTCATAAGTTCCTAGTCGTTCTGATGAGACAAACACACGAGGTCCAGTGTACACATTGGCGTGTACGTAATAGATCCCTTGTCATTTGGAATTCGATGTAAGATTAGTCCGTAGCGTCGCTGACCCGACAAGGTGTCCTTCACGGCACACTGTATGACGTAGCCCAGCCGGAGGCTCGGAGCAGAACAGTAGGAAGTTCATTCATTCATAAGTTCTACCCAATGGTTGTATCACATCAGTCTATCCAATGGAAGTATCACATCAGTATTGTCCAGTGACTGTATAACACCAGAATATCAAATAGTTGTATCACATCGGTCCTATCAAATAGGTGTATCACATAAGTCCTATCGAATGGTTGTCACATCAGTCCTGTCCTATGCAATGGTTGTATCACATCAAGCCTGTCCAGTAGCTGTATTACACCAGAATATCTAATAGTTGTATTGCTTCACATCAAAATATCAAATGGTTGTATTACATCAGTCTATCCGGGTTTTTATCGCATCGGTTCTATAAAATAGTAGTATCACATTAGCCCTATGAAATGGTTGCATCACGTGCCAAATGAGCCTATCCAAAGGTTATATCACATCGGGCCTAACACATGGTGTATTACATTATCCCTATAAAATTGTATCACATTAATCATATGAAATGGTTGCATAACACTAGTCCTATCAAATGGTTGTACCAGTCCAATGCAAATGGTTGTGTCACACCAGTCCTCCTATCAAGTGGTTGTATATCATCCGTCCTATCCAAAGGCTGTATTACACCAGCCTATCGAATAGTTGTGTTGCATCACATGGTAGTTGTATCAGTCCTATTCAGAATTGTATCAAATCGGTCCTACCCAATGTCTGTTATTTCGTACAACGAGTCCTAGCGAACGATAATATCTTATAGCTGTATCACATTGGAAATATGTTATGATTGTATCACATCAGTCCTATACAATGGTTCAACCAAATCCGTCTTGTCAAAATTGTTTCACATTAATCTGTTCTATGGTAGCATTACATAACTTATCAAATGACTGTTCAACATCAAGTTGTATCAAAAGTTTGTCAGAGATATTGGCCATTCTAAATATCACAAATTACACAAACACTTAAGTCAAATTTGGTTCCGTAGAGAAACCGAAATTGTTCAACTTGGAACATGAAAGTAAGCAAATTCACTCCATATCTTCTTCTGATGATTGACTGCTTTCTTCCCTATCAGTTGCGGCACAGTTTCTGATCCGGTATCGTAGATATAAGACTCTGTCGGCCTTTAGACGCGCGTACTCGTAGTAAGCGTTTCTAACACCTTCTGCGCCGGACATCCTCAGGCGGATGTTGTAGCGAAATGAGCGCATCTGGTCCCTCCTGGCTCGATCGTAACGGACTTGCAGTTCTTTGAGTTTGTTGTTCAGTAAAACCACTTGTTGACATGCTCGGCGGAAACGATGCTCTGTCTCTGACAAATCAACGTAAAGCTGCGAAATAGTTTCCATTTTACAGATCGAAGTCTTGGTGGACGTTTTAAAAGAATGATAAATAAAGCTTCAATTCTGAATGATGCTTCCATTTTCACCTCAACTATATAGGCCGACGGCCTACCTATCTCGATTGACGTCACTTTCTCCGTCTGGCATTCCTTGACACTTTGTGTATTGATTAGTCTTAGCTGACAAGGTTTGGGATTGTTTTGATTAGCATATTGTCTCCTCGTTATACACCAATCAACATCGTTTGTCGCCATGACAGCTTTATAATCAATTCATGATTGCTATGATTGATTTAATTAGCCTATTTATTTTTACTGCAGGTATTCAGTGTGCTGACAAACCAACATGATTTGTATTTAGCTAAAAATAGAATAGTGAATTATGCCAGGTCAGGAGTCATTGAAAAATAAATAAATTTCATTTTAAATTATACAGCTGATATTTAAATCATTTGAGAACAAAATATATCTCTAAAGTTTCTTCCCTTTAACCAACTGCTTATATATAAATTTAATGAATTAATATTATTATTATTATTTATTTATTATATAGCGCTCCTTTCATGATAAACATGTGCAGCTGTTCAGATGCGCTTTATAATAAAAATAACATAACACAATGGATAAAAACACAATTAAAGAATATAGATAGGGTTTTAAAAATATGTAGTTCGTGTAAAAATTGAAATACAGAAATCAACATATAAATAAAAACAGTAATCTTTAATGGTGTACATAGAGTTCTAACGTGTAAAATAATCATGTAAATAAAGAAATAAAAATATAAATAAAATCAAAGATATTTATAATGTAGCTATAAAGTGTAAAAGAATTACGTAAAAGCAAAGAGTGAATAGGTGGGTTTTGAGTTTCGTTTTAAAAACAGGGAGTGAATTACAACTGCGTATACTGTGTGGGAGCTTATTCCATAATTTGGTGCACAAGTGGAAAAAGCACGATTGCCACAAGTGGCAAGGTTCGATTTTTGCTCATTTTAACGAAAATGATTTTGAGAAGAACGTTAAGTTCGGGATAGTGAATATAAAGTTAAAAGATTGGATGAGTAAGATGGCGCAAGGCCATTTAGACATTTAAAATTTAACAATACAATTTTATAGGTTATTCTAGATTAAAACTACTAATAAATGAGATCTTCAAGTTGAATGGTGTAAATATTAATAATATATATGTGGATTATTCAAACTTCGATCAGTTTCACTTGCTATTTTAGCTGTTTCTTCTTTATATTTTGTGTTTATGAATTTGTGTGCTACCATTGTTGTACACGATTTAACCAGAAGCATATTACTTATATATATGAAAACAACAAACTTGAAATTGTTTGTTTCAAATGAATATGCACATATATTACATTACAATGTATAAATATTACTATATAAGGGAGAATATCATGTACCAGGGCTGTATGTAGGATTTTAAAAGTGGGAGTGAAATGGGGTTTAACGTCCTACTATTAATATTATGCACCTTACCAGGGAAATTTTGCCCGGGCAGTAGCGCTATGGCCTAGTCTTATATCGAATTTCAACTGCCAAGGGATCTATTACGTGTACTCCAATGTGTACACGGGACCTCGGTTTTTCGTACAATCCGAACGACTAGGCAGCTGTCATTGTCAGGCCCTCTTTCTGCATCACTGACAAGGGGAAATCACGCCGGAAAATCGAGATAAACTTTCTCGGCCAATGCAGGGATCGAACACCCGACCTCCAGACTAGCGAACCAGCGTCTTATCCACTTAGCCACCGTGATCCCCCGGATTGCAACATAGTGGTGAGTGAGGCGCCAATATAATGCCAAAGTTTCTGACATTGACCATAATCAAGTGTATCATTTTATAATTGAAAGTGAAAGACTGTCAATTTTATTGTGATGGGGGCGGGGGCATTTCTTGGGGCGCCTTATTTTTCCGGGGGTGCAATGTACCCCATGTACCCCCGCTAGATACGGCCCTGTCATGTACAGGACATTTTATAATGGTCACACATACACATATTATTATATAATATTAGTATATCAGTCAGGGTTATGAGACGTGTATCATAAGTAATTTTTTATTAAAGTGGCACCAACAGCATACAATAAACTTATCCATTTATAAAATACATGTATACATAAAATACTAGCAGCGTCCAGCCCACATCGATTTACGGGGACATAATTATTCATCACAGCTCACGAAAAATCCATTCCTTAAAATAATAATTAATTGATAATATACATTCCAGATACCTCGTCATAACACGTTTACTGGCAGAGTACTGTTAATAGCTAAAGCTTTCTTTTCAAGAAATTATTTTCATACATGTATGTACATTTATCTTTACAGTAAAGTTTTACTCGGAAATCTTAGTATACCAATGTCAATAAAAGACTTGATTTTATTTTCCACACATGATTTAAAAACAATTTTGTCGACATTTAGTCTGATCTGAAATAAAAAAAATATATATATTTGCATTCGTATTAGTTTAACCGCTGTAAAATAATTTGGAAAATTATCAGCAGCGGACCGTGTCTAATGGGGTCCATACACGATCAATAATTCCGTCAATATTATTGACTCAATATATTGACTTAATATATTGAGTCAATAATATTGACAGGAATTGCCCACACACGATTCAATATTTCCATCAATAATTTTTATCATTTTTGGGTCATTTTTCAAAATGGATGCCATGTTTAATTTTCCAAGGTTGGCGATGGAATGAAAATATTGACGCAATTATTGATTGATTCTCCACACACGATCAATATTGTCATTCAAAAAATTGACAGTCCGTCAATATTGATGAACCATCAATAAAAATCAAAATGATTTTGATCCGTCAATATATTGACGCAATGATGGTCATTGACAATATTTTATATCAATATAGTCCACACACGTTCAATATTATTGAATCAATATGTTGGGTCAATATATTGAGTCAATAATATTGACGGAATTATTGATCGTGTATGGACCCCATTAAAACCGGCCCAATATTCATTGTCCAAGTGCCCGCATGGCCAGTCCGCTATTACGATTTAAGTATCTATTATAATAATTTTTGTTAATGGGCAATTTGTTACTATAGCATGAGGTTTCTTTTTTTTAGCCAGATATAAATAATACTAATATATATTAATGTAATGCTGTTTTGTTGAGCTTGATATGGGTAGATTGAAGTCACAACCGGCGAAAAGTCCGTAGATGAATCTCTCACCTACGACAACATTGCGAGCGTAATTATTTGTTTATGCCGACCGGACGACGGACAGAATTGGTGACATAATTTTTTTTATACAAAACGTGGTTGTTGAATTTCTTTTCGGTTTGCTAAATAAGATATGGTTTTAATATAACCATATATTAGAATGAGATTCAAGGGAGTATGGTATTTTTTCGGTGAAAAAAGAGTTGCTTCCCTTATACTATGATGGAATGATAATAAGCCAAAACCGAATGTATGTTTGTATAATAAACGCTGTTTTGATACAGACGAAAGGAATTGCCACGTTAAAAAAAAGTTATTTTTGCGCCTAATTTATTGAAAATCCAAAATCAATGGCGTGTCGCGCAGAATCACTAGTCAGTATTCCTATAGTTGCCCCCCTCCCCCATTCGATGAATTGTATTTCCATTTTTCGGGGACAAACATCAGAGAATGAGATCATGATATTATAGATATATCCACTGTATAATTGTAAAATGAAATAGCTCGCGGTTTACGTTTTGAATACTGTAATACCGTAGTTAATGATTGATTATGTATAGAGCAGACAGTTGGTACATCGGAATTGCTGGCTGAGAAAATTTTCTCTAATAGCACACATCATTCCCGGTTGTTATAGGTAAAGGCCTGTTTCATTTAAACATCATTTCCCAAAAAGAAAAAGTATTTTACAAGAGCGACCACTGATCTACCCGCATGGAAACCAGTACATACATTTTAAGACTTGTAAATAGTTTCACAAAGGGAGATAGGATAAAATGGGGTTTAACATCCTACTTCTCATCACTAACCGGGGTAATATACCACCGGGCATGCACCATGTTGTCTGGTAGGACAGACATTTGCTCAGGTGAACTTAAGCCCCCAACCCCAGGCAACCGTTCCAATATTATTTAAGTCTAAAATGGAATAATAAAAACGACATAAATTATCCTATAAGGAGGATATAAACATAATATAATTGTGTTAGTTCTGAGGATATATACGGCAACCCGTTTTACCGTTCGGTTCGATAAATTTATGACCTCTATCATATGGAAATAAAATGAAATGAAATGGGGTTTAACGCCGTACAGTTCAGCTCCGACTGGGCTAATGAAGACAGGCATGAGGGACTACGACCTACTCTTATATCGAATTATAACTGCCACGGGATCTCTTACGTGCACACCAAATGTGTACCAAGGAACTCGGTTTTTCGTCCCATCCGAACGACTAGGCAACTGTCCTTGTCACGTATGGAAATAAAGACCCACTTTCCAGAATATACGCATCTTATATTTAAGGCTTGTTCGGTTATCCTTTATATCTTGAAATGTTTGGTTTTCTTTTTATGGAGTTATCTTGGCTGTCCCTGGATTTTATGCTTCTGTGTGCGGGGTGGACCTATTTTTCGGTAGGGTTAGGGCATTGCGTATGCCCGTCTTCATCAGATCGGTTAGTGTAGAAACGTAGGTCGTTAAACCCCATTCACTTTTATTCGTCTTTACTACGTAAACTTCAAATACACGCAATAACTTTAAGGAGCTAAATCGCTAAAATTTGGGACCTTGAAATTGACAGAAGTAGGTGGCAACACATATAACACTGTAATAGGATATAAACTGATTCAATGGTTCCGTTTTTACTCAAATTTCAAATCAGTTATGTTCCACGAAATTAGCCAGCAGTATCAACCGAATTCAAATTTCTAGCGTCTGGTTATTGCAGTCTACATAAGCCGTTTGATTTGGTGCTATGTGTCTAGCCTCGTTCCCCGAGTCTCTTGCTAGAACTGGGGCTGAAACGCATTATGGTACGCAATTCGTGTACCAATGGTAAAATGTTTATTTTGTCTTAAATATTGGATATCAGAAGCCCATCTGTTTCTAGTAAGATCACAGCATCAATGTTGATTTAAATTGACAAATAATTCGTGTTTTCAAAGTGTTTTTAGTGTACTTTGTCCTATTTCACTAAATTTCGGCCTAAAATGCCCTGTGGATAAAATATACCTTTGACTGCATGTTCTACAACTCTTTATTTAACCCTTATTATGGCATATATTTATATTTTATTTATGCATTTCTAGGGCTTTACCAGGACAAGACCTGGTCGTGTGCAACGCTTTTGTTTTGTGGATCTTAATTATTTTTGAATTCTGCCCAGCATTACTCCCAGAGCATCATAAAGCATCTCTGTACTGAAAATCGGGATTTGGTGTTATCTTTTAGTTGACCGTTTTAATTTCTATCCTCTTTTATATTTAAACTAAAAATTATGTTTAACCTGTAATTTATTTCATGGTTACGAGATAATCCCAGTTCAACAGGTGAGGTAGAAATCTTATGGTCTTTTCTCAATATTAACTTGTCATTTTACTACTACTTGATTTATTGTACCGGCCTCTAATTTACAATGACAAAACGAGCACCTGCCTGGCGACAACAGATCAGCATCCTAAAGACCTTTCTTTTCACCCATTTCTTGACGCTCTCCTGTCGACACGCAAGAGCGACTTTACCGCCCAAGGAGGGAGATAACTCCATCAGCGCTAAGCTCCTTGAATGCCGCGGAGCCCTTGAACAGCTAGACAAAACTGCTTGTCTAAAATGGATTGCATTTAGAAATGAAAATACATTTTTGAAGGAATATTATTTTCTGATAGGTTATGATGGATTCTAATGCAAAGTTGATAGAATATGTAAGCCATATAGGAAATATCATAACATCAGCATTGTTTAATATAGCGTGACACAGCTAACGCGGCTATTCCATACACCCCCTCCGCGTGCTTTGCATGCCCCGTTCTATGTCAACAAACGGGATTTGTTATGTGTGTAAGGGATTTACAGTTAGCTATTATTATGACATGACACTACTGTATCCAGTGTATAACGGGTTCTTTATACGTCCGAGTCGCCGCAAGCAGATCAAAATGATACAGTAACACTAGATTTTACATTGATGGGGCTTTTTTTCAAGCTCTAATTTGAAATTGTTGTCACTCAATTTACACGGCTTATAGCCTATATTATGCAGGGTTAGCTATCTGATTTACGTACCCGCTCCCATTTTTTTTATTTTCACTCAAGCGTTAACTGAACGAACAAAAGAAAAATTACATACACGAGGGGGTAATGACGGATATCTCTATTACTATTTGCCTACAAAAGAACATTCGATTTGACTAATACTAATAAATACTAAACTCTTCTTTTCTGAACAACGACCAGAGAATTAGTCGTTTACACACCATGCCTAATGTAGCGTCAGTAATGCGCCAACCTTTATTTCTGCGACCAGTACAGTCACGACCTCGACTAATAAAACCATCAAAATTATGGGTTTTTACTTGATTTATAGGGGATTTTTTTCCCTGCTACATATCGATAAAAGAATAACTTTGAACTCATATATTTGCTCAGATGTGTCAAACGATCTTTAGAAATAACGCGGGTACATTTTGCAGTCCAAAAGGTACTGAAAATGAAGAATATCCGTGGATAAATAGTGGTTTAGTTTTTACCTTCCCCACAAAGAACTCGACCAAATGTAATGAATTTCTTCTAATTAGGAATATATTTTTTGTATTGAATTTTAAAATAATTAATAAAATCTTTGTTCGGCCAATCGAAGCTATCATAAATCAAACCTTATTTGAAAAGAAAAATGCGGCCGAAAAACCGCAATGTGAAACAAAATCTTGACTAAAAAAAATAGCCGTATTTCCGTGATAAAACTAATTGTAATTTAAAATTAGGTTCAAATATTGTGAAATTATTTCCACTAGTCGTTGAAGGTTTCCAATTGTTGCATTGAGGCGAAAAAATAGAAAAGTTCCAAGCGTATTGTTAAGGGTTTTCTTAATAGGGAAATGGCTCTGAGTTAAAAGATATAAGAGAGCTATTTAACCTATTTCCCCACAAAACTAACAATAAAACAATGATAAGATCGTTCTAAATTCATTTTTTTGTTAAATACATCTTAAATCTGTATAAGAACATTCTTGGATGCAGATTAGCATAAAAGTGTGATTTGTTTTCGTGTAAAACTATAGTTAGATTAGACGCTTTATACCGTGTGTTTTGTGTAATGCATCGGTGAACGAGTCTGTTTCAATGCTAGGCAATGAATAGAAGCCACGCATGCGCGCCATCTGACAGAGTAGCGCTGAGGAGGGAAATTTAAAACTTTCCAAAACTTTGTAGTGGCTGAGAAAAGGTGACGGGAGGCTCTCGTTTTTTCGTGTTTAAACAATTTTTATGATATTATCTTCAAAAGAAATATGTTTTTTACCTAATATAAAGCAAGATGTTGTTAATCATAACACTGGCAACAGCTGAATTTTGTTACCAGTCATATATACAAGAACCGATTCTAACGGGCTAGTTTGTGTCTATTACCAGCACCAGGCAGCTGTCCGAGCTCTTTCCAAGCCGATATCATCTACATTTTTGAAAGTATTTTTTTATATGAAAATGAAGACAGACCCATAGTAGCACCTTTTCTTAAAAAATAAAACTTTTACAAAAGGAAATTGAAAAACACGCGCAACAGCGCTCCAATCAGTTCTGCCTGCCCATTCTGTCCCAATCTTACACAAATACGTTTCCATGCCATTATTGCTTCTTTATGTAGTATAAATGCCTCTCCAAGCTGTTCATAATTTCCCTTGTTTATCGTCGTTTCAACTGCCAAGTAACGGTTGACGCACGCACATCTGCTTTATGCTTTTTATTCAACCCAACACACTACCCTATACTGATGACGACTTCATTTTAATGTAAAAAGCAGAATAATTAGAAAATAACAAGTAGAAGCACCGTAATTTCAGGGTGCGATTGTAGTGTGTTTGATTAATTAGGGGAGAGTTTTAAGAGCGATGTATAACGGAGTTAGAAGCAGGTAATCGGGGACAGGTGAAGTAGAGACATTGGACGGCAGACGTTTAAAAACCAGAGAAAATAACCCCCAAAACTTTCATCCTACAAAGGAAACGATGGGGAGAAAGGGGGTACCTTATGCACTCGCATGTAAAAGCAATCAAAGACGGCAGATAGGATAAAAACCAATGGCTTCCACCCTACTCGTCTCCCATTTAAACTTGCAATTTGCTCTACAGAATACAATTGCTTGAAGCCTTCCATATTTTCACTTAATGACAAAAAAAGGAACTTCCTATGTCTACACCATCGCTCACATGCAAGACACCTGATGCTCGGGTTCCATCCACTTTCTATCTGATTATTCATATTACCATTTCAAGGTGCTAAATCAAAGAGGCAGAAGGTTTGGCAGAAACAGTGGATATTTGATAACTTTTGTGGCTAGACCGATCGTGTTTATTCTGTGCAACATCTGTATCAAGAGGTCTAAGAGGGGAGACCGCACATTGTCCATTAATTGACATGGCACCATTGGTAACCATGCAAAGCATCCGACCTCCCGATTAAGATATAATGTCCCCCACTTGACTTAAAGGTCGTCAATCTTAATTAAAGTCGTTATAACCCGTAATGGCGCTACTGCCAGAAAGGAAACCTTTCAGTGTTTATTACCCGAGTTAAGCAGCTAGGTACGAAAGCAAATTGGTAAATAGTACTTTCACCTGCCTGGGTTACACGCCCTTGGACTGGTGACATCAACCATGAATGTTACGATAGGTGTCGTGCTGATATATACAATAGTACCAATAAAGTTGGCACGAGGAGTATCAACCAACCATTCAAATCTGGAATGTCAACACCTGAGTGACTATACTTAACAGATACTGTCTTAAGCTAAGTCAAAGAAGCTTTCGAGTCAAACATTATAGGCTATGAGGGTAGTTGATTTCGATCCGTCAAAGTTAAGAATTGTACAGGCCAAACTGGGTTCAAGCCTTGCGTTAAAAAGTTTATAAGGTTCCAAACAAGAGAACGAGTATTGCGTGTTCATAGTTTCCGCCATTGTCATTAATATAGAATGTAAAAATAAGCCACCGGTTCGTATTTGAAAATAACTAATGAAATTGTTTAATACAGAACAAAGGGGTTGAATTAAGTTTTCAAAGATTGCACCTTTGAAATATCAATCTTAGAAGTTTCATATCTTCAACTATTCTGGCTAATTACCCCGGAATGTCTGCCAGCTAGCAAGCACATTCCATTCTCATTGAATTACTTCGGTATCCTACATTATTGTCTACCCGAAATTCAATAAATTATCGACCTTTTTGGTATTGAAATGTTTTATACTTGTACATTCCTGTAGTTAAACGACGGGCAAGTTGCTTAATTCATTTCTTGTCTTATTTTACAAACAAAGCTGCATCCGTGTGCTAGCAGACTTTGAAAACAACCATTTAACCGCGAACAAAGGCGCCATATTTTTTTAATTGTTCTATTGGTGTATTCGTTTTCTTCTTTTGGGGAGTTCACATGGCTAATTAACTTTAGTTGTACGCCAGTATTTAACGGGCTGTGTGCGCAGCTTGCTCCATGGTGGCCTTTAGGCCCAGAAGTTCAGTAACTAAGACTTCTGACATCCAGTAATGCAATTAGCTATATAGTCCAGACGCCAGGGCTGAGGACCCACTTTTGTTTGATAATATAATGTTTCTCAATGGATTATTGTTGGGTAGGGTCTCCTTGATTTTTCCAGGGTGGGTGTGGTCGTGTCACCCTTGGGGAAAATTAAATATTCAAGATGGCGGCCAAATACAAAAAAAAAATCATTTTTCACCGTCCTAGTTCGTGTAATATATCGTTTTATATTTGTCTTCGGGGTCGCTGCATACTAAACCGGGCATATTTTTAACATCAGGCCAATATAAATAAAATTGCCGCCCAAAATGGTGGATGAGGTACAAGAATTTCATATTTTGCCCTACTAACTCGAATTCGGACATGTTTTCAACACAATACCCACCATGAAGGCGGAAAATAGAGAAAAAAGTGATCACGCAGCTGGATTTATGATAAAGCATTCTAGAAATTTCAATTTTAGCTAAAACTATAAGTCACATTTTAGTAGCCATTGGTGTCCTCTTTTAGAATGGCTACTAAAATCAGTTATACAAAATCTTTTTATACAATTTATTTTCTGGTTCAGCCATAGTTCTGCTGGATATTGTGCACAGCGCAGTTGCAATACTA
The DNA here is from genome assembly GCA_917208275.1 of Patella pellucida. Lineage (NCBI taxonomy): Eukaryota > Metazoa > Mollusca > Gastropoda > Patellidae > Patella > Patella pellucida. The sequence continues at coordinate 34,468,572 of OU795044.1, forward strand.
AACTCAATACAGGATTAAATATCATTTGCTAATGTTTTTATTTTCTCATGCGTGGATCAGTACCGTAACCCCTCTGTTATTTGTATGAATTTGAACAGGAACAAAAAATCGCTAGTGCTCAGATTGGTACCGGATGTTCAGATAAAAGTTATAAAATGTGGGTTTCAATCCGAGCCGCTATGTCAAAGCGGCCGTTGTGGCTGTAAAAAGTCAGAATTATCATGTTTTGATTTTTGTTCCTGTTCCAATTCATACAAAGGCTTCAATTCCGTCTCAGTTGAGATTAGAACAGAGGACAGTGACGATGAAGACGGAGAAGATGATGAAGATGACACTGTGTGATTCATTAATATTAAAATTGCTTTAATCAATCATATGATTTACATATCGTATCTTGTTGTTACTAATAGTTTAAGCTGAAATTGCAATTTCTGGAATGATTTATCATAAATCCAGCTGTGTGAACTTTTTTTTTTCTATTTTCCGCCGTCATGATGGGTCTTATGTTGAAAATATGTCCGAATTCGAATTAGTGGGGCGAAATATGAAATTATTGTACCCCCGTCGCCTTTTTTGGCCGCCATTTTAATTATATTGGTCGGATGTTAAAAATATGTCCGATTTAGTGTTGAGCGACCCCGAAAACATTTAAAACGATATATTACACAACCTAGGATGGTGAACAATGATTTTTTTTCCCACTACTTTTGGTCGCCATCTTGAATATTTAATTTTCCCCAAGAGTGACACGACCCCACCCACCTGGGAAAAATCAAGGGGACCCTACCCAACAGTAATCCACCGAGAAACATTCTATATCAGGCAAAAGTGGGTTCAGTAAAAATTAGGCATTTGACGTCCGGACTAAAAAGTATATTGTTGAGTGTCATGTACGAGGCATATAGTGTTAACTCTTTCCAGAACATCAAATCCTGTTTTGAATTTAAAGACTTCAGATAGAAAATAAACTTTTTTTTTATATTTTGGTACTTATCCTAAATGTGCGTTGAGGTGTAACCGGAAGTGAATTTTATCTGTTAACCATATGTCAAATGATACGTTTTGATGAATTTGGTCAACCTCACGAAGGATTATGTCGAGTTTTCCCCGGACAGTAGCGTGAGTAGGACTCTGGTTCGCTAACATGGATATCCTGTGTTCGATCTCTGTATTGGCCGAGAAAGCTGGCCGAGATTTTCCGGCTTGGTTCACTGGAACAGGACGAAAAACCGAGGTCCCGTGAATACATTGACGTGCACGTAAAACAACCATTGGCGGTTGGAATGCGAAATATCACACTATATGGCATATGTCCGTCTTTATTAGCCCAACAGGAACAGAACAGTAGGATGTTAAACCCGATTTTATTACATTTCATCGAATTCCAACTGCCAGGGGTTCTTTTAAACGTTAGCCGGGTCCTCCGTCCTACACTACTGGCACTCTTAGGAACTATATCGCCAAACCTCATCTTGTCGCTGTTGATCTCTGGGACGACGCTCTTCGAAAAAGGCACGAGGCTCTACCAATTAAAGATATACATGCAACTTGGCATGCTTGTTTCTTGGACAACTGCGCATTGATTGACGGACTTTATTTTGGTATGCCTCAATTCCAAGACGGTGATGACGTAATGTCCGGTTCCTGTTCCATTGTACGCTAAATGTAACTTTTTGCAAATTATAATTTAGTGAAAGTTATCTATGTGATTTCGGAATCGCCTGTTTTATATATTGTTCCGTATCGTATTATGAATTATATTGCCTTTGGCTTTACAGGTATTAAATCTAATACATTGTATATAAGACAATGAAGTGATGTTTAATGATACCCTCGACATTGCAATTATATTATTTTGAGTAAGTTTTATTTCTAGTGCGAGATGAACACTTCTGCCAGGACAGCGACGTTTGGCCTACTCGTCATCGAATTGTAATTTGCATTATAAAGGAGTTTCGTGTTTTCGTCCTAACCTCCCTTGGACAATTGGAGTACAGTATATTTCTATGGTGACGAAAAGAATTATCCAAGGACAGTGGCGATTCGTCTTCGAATTCTAATTCGTGCAACGGTGATCGGGTTTTCTTCCTACTGAAACGAATTGGGACAGTTCCCGTGTCAGTTCTATCATAGCCGCAGTCACTGACCAGTGCGGAGGTGGTTTCGAAAAATCTAGTCTCTATCATTCAGACACATATTCTAAGATTCCCCCGTAGTACGTAGAAGACTAGGGTGTTCTGGGTGACCGAGACTGGGAAACATCCCGATGGTACTACTAGACCCACACTGAGATACCAACCCAGTGAAATTCTGGTTGTGGGTCCCACGTTCTAATCTTATATCTCCTAAAGCTTTGATTTTAAATTATGAAAATTAAGAAAATAATCTTTCAGTCAGTTTCAAGATGGGTTATGTAAGATTTAGAGCTGACCGTTCTTGCTATAATAGTTCGAAAATAGACGATGAAAAACGAATATTTAAAAAAAAATCATTCAAATTACTTTATTCTGAACAAAGTTCGATCACTATTTTTAGTTTTAATAAGATGTGTGCATTGGTTGTTTATTATCGTATACAACGTCGTTCTAATCTACTTAAAATTGGATGGCTTTGAGGGTTGATTATAGGCTTATGTTAATAAATGTTTAAATAATAGTATTTAGAACATTCGAAGTCTGGTTTACCCTTTGCCAGTGGTACATAACAAAGCTGTGAATTCCGCTGTTAGGGCAAAATAACTCTCACATGAGATTTAATTGTGTGTGCTTGTTTTCAGTACCTTGGCTGGTGCAGAAGAGTAGGACGTTAAACCCAATTTCATTTCATTTCATAGGAATGTTGATGAAATGGTATTTAGTTTCTCATAAAACCAGTCTTTCGGTCCTTTTCGCTATCTAAATTGATGTGGGGTAACTATAAAAATTAGGAATCTGATATACATCTAATAGTCTATTTAAAACTGACAGCGAAATAAAAGGCGTGACTATGTCTATTTGTAAAGGCAATGAGGTGTATCAAATGTAAATAAATTAAGGGACGCCTCTGACGCGTGTTCCACCCTCCCTCTATTATACCCGGTCATTTGAATTTAGTTCTTTGATAATCCCACTAGGTGGTCAGTTGGCCCACGACAATAAAAGTATTATGGGTCATAATTCATCATTGTCACCCAAAGACTTTCAAATATTGCTCGTTCCCACTAACATATGGGATTCTTATGAAACAAAACAATACACTACAACTCGACCTCATCTTGCGATAGAGACGACGTCATAACAATGTATACCCGTGCCATAAAGAATACGAACTTATAAAAAGATTTCGGTCAGCATTTACTTGGAGAAAAAACCCAATTGTTCAACTATGGTCATCTGTCCTAACACCTTTACCATTAAAAAGGACCCTTGTTTACTCAGCGGTCAGTCATAAAAAGTAGCCATAATGGCGACCATACAGCTAATTGTTACGCGTAAAGGGCTAGCGAGACACACCATAGTAGGATGTTTACTCGTTTATGACGACGTTGAGAGTTGTGTACCTTTGAGGTGCCCCGAGCGGACAGCACTCAAGACGAAAACAACAGAAGTCCTGTTTGCTCTCTGTCTTATGAATAAATTTGACCAGAAAAGCACACGTCATACGTCTGGGTTATTTATCGCTGTGAAAATAATTATAGGCTTAATGTTATTACTCGACCGTTGTCCAAGATTCTGTCATGACAGGTAGCTTACCTCCCGTCGCCATCTTTAAAAACAATTGGTCATCTCGACACGTGGACGGCACGCGCATGTTAGGTCAAATTATACTCTTTAATGTTTTGAAAATGCAACTAAAAACATGTCAGTCATAGCTATTGTCTATTTTGACAGATTTGATGTACTATTAAACTAAACCTAATTCCTCCTGGGCAATAAACACATCGATTTTTAAGAAGGCGGTGGTTTGCGTTTACTATAAAACAATCTTTGTTTCTAGCATGTACGATTGCTTTATCAAATGGACATGTGACTACATGCAAGCACAATCATGTTATCTGATGGTAAAATAAATTTGAAGGAACTTCTGAAGCACAAGGAAGTGAGATAGTATGGAATATGAAGAGATAAATGGCCGTACGTCCAGTAGTTCATCTACCTAATACATTCTCGCTATATAATCAGTGCCGGACTGGGCCCACTTACCCACTTGCCAATGACAAAAAAAATATGGGCCTAAGCCTCAAAGAAAAAAAAGAAAAAAGAAAAAAGTAAAAAAAAGAAAAAGAAAATGTAGTAAAAGAGGGGAGGAGAGGAAACAGGGAAAGGAAAGGAAAGAAAAGCAGAAAGATAGATTTCGTTGGAAGAAACAAATTCTACCACCTGGTGAAATTATGCATAAATTCATGAGTTTAAAGTGCTCGCAGGTCACCATATATCTCCATCCGCTGCTCTGGCCTGAGGTGCTTGGAAAATGGGTTTGTGGCCGTCTATTTTTCAAACAAATTTTGGGGGAGACCCCCCAAGACCCCCCTCAAGCGCCTAAGGCGCTCGTAGGCGGGCTTCGCCCGCCATTTGTTCGTGGGCCTTGTCACAGGTATGGCATGTGGGCCTTCGGCCCACCAGTCCGGCACTGAATATAATAAATATAATAAAAAATCTGTGATTAAATCTCACCCCACGAAATCCATATCTAACCCCCGTTTACAAAATCCCTGATCAGAGCCAAGTCTCCAAATATCAAGTTACATATTCCGTGATGTAATTCCAACCCCAAATAATACAAGTCCGAACTTTTCCTAGAATAAATCATGTAATAAATTTATAACTGATGCTAACAGATCAGATTAACCACAAGTAGCAGCATTTAACCTTTTTTTTAGGTTGTTGCCATAATTATCTCGTACAGTCGGTCCTACCAATAATATTATCTCGTACAGTCGGTCCTACCAATAATTGTATCTGGTGCAGTGGGTCCTACCAATAATATTTTCGGTACGGGCTAAAATATTGACGGCGAACTTCGGTATAAATCTTAAGTATGACGAACTATACAAGGCAACCAGGCCTAAGTTCAAAATACAGATCTGTGCTGACTGTTTACGAACATGGACAATAACTAAGCGACAAACGCAACTATGAGATTAAAAATTGCATTTAGAGATCAGTCATACGATCAGCAAGTATTGCTTTAAAAATCTAAACAAAAAGCTCTGACCTCTAAACAGTTTACAAGGTTTCGGAAATTCGGAGTCAAGACAGTGTTCGTTCAAGCAAAATAATCAGTTCACAGAAACCGATAGCTGTTTCACATGTACTGCTGTGGGCAACCCGATGAGTAGATTCTATATTAAACACCCTGAATTCGCTGATATATTTTTTTCTTTTCTGACGCTGGCGAATATTGAATTATTGACTAGGTTTGAGATCCGATTGCCACGCCCACCTCTCAATAGATTTCCGTTCGTTAACAACGTAAAGAATTCAAGATGTTATCTCACTTTTAATTCAATTGACAGTGCCAATATAAAATTAGTACCTAAATCCTTGAGATTATTATATATCAATTAAAATCGAAACGAAACTTGTTGTATTCCCCTCGACAAGGATAATAGGTTTCGTGATCCGCAGTGTTGGAAAAACTATGGAAATAAATCAGCCAATAGAGGATGTTGTAACTATTAAATGCGCAGAACCTTCCTTCAATCTGAAATCGATATTTAATTTATTTCGAGCAAATCCTAAAGCAGCAATGAAAATAAACGACATTTCATTGACCTGCTCCAACTGACACTCCAACCTCGAAAATTGCTTGGTGTTTGCTCCCAAGTTGTACTACTTCCTTGGTTAAACCATCCGGGCGGATGATGTACCGGAATGTATCGAGGAATGCCGATATGAACAATAAAAGCTACTCCAATGGAGAAGAAAATATGATATGAATAGTGTGGACATAAAAAACTAGTAAGTTCAATACAAAATATTTCAATACTGATGCGCTTAAAGATGCTTTAGATTACGTATAATGCCCCAGCATTTGACAATAGTCCCAACAACACACTGTGTCTACAATATCAGACCCTTTATTAGAGTTTAGCCCACGATATCAGATCCTTTACCAAAGTTCAACTATAAATACCAGACCCTTTTCCAGCATTGAACCCAAAATACCAGACCCTTTACCAGAATTTAACCTACAAAACCCAATCCCTTTACCAAAGTTCAACCTACAAATACCAGACCCTTTACCAACATTGAACTAAAATACCAGACCAGAATTTAACCTACAATACCAGACCCTTTACCATAATTTAACCTACAATACCAGACCCTTTACCAGAATTTAACCTACATTATCACACCCTTTACCAGAAATGAACCCACAATACCAGACCCTTTACCAGAATGTAACCTACAATATCACACCCTTTACCAGAATTTAACCCATAATACCAGACTATTTGGCGACATTGAACATACAAATACCAGATCCTTTACCAAAGTTCAACCTACAAAACCTAAAAAAACATGTACGAACATACTTTGCTTATTCTTTCCAAACACCTGCTAGAACTGCTCATTTGAGGAGTTCCCATAACTAACAACGTTTTGTTATTCTTTTATGTGAAACCATTTGAGATTATGATTTCCAATTAAACAAAAACCGCTATTTATAACAAACATTTTGTTTTACTCTGAGCTGTTAACATTGTATGTAATTTGTAATTCTGTACAGTCGTGTATTTGAATTAGAGTGACGCTTTAGAGTCGTCTTTAATGAACGATTTCCTTCTTCTGTTATAAATATCAATATACGACATGTAGTGCAGACGCCTTGTTGATAGTTCAAAATCAACAAACACCGCCATTACTACACAATACCTCGTTCCTGATAGTATCGATTACCTTAGTTCCACCACTACGTTTCAAGATAAGCACAAATTGATTAACGAGTTCTTACTGTGTGCTTAGGAAGAAATAATCGGTAATTTTATTGACAAATGTTTTGTATTTCAGTGAGCTGCATTGAATGTCATTGTTTTTAGCTAAGGATGTCGTGGAAATTAGCTTTTGTCTTATATCGTGTATGGAAACAAGCCGTGGTTTTCAACAATAAATATTAATCGGTAGATTACACTTCTACAAAGGGTGTCCTAGAGTCCTAGATTCAGAACACATATATGCTTGTTGGGGGGCCTCACAGTGCCCGCAGCCCACTCTACCATTCAACATTTTGTTTTGGCTGTTGGGAAATAAATTTGTTCGTCTAGTGTTCCTGTGCATGATGCGAGGGGTAGGGTGGGTGGGGATCCAGGTCTTAAATTCTATCATTGAGTCATGTGGCAAAGTTTCGATTCCCAGCTTGTCGCCTGTCTAACGCCGTGGGTTTTCTCTTGGTCCCGTACGATAGCTGCGTCGGCCGAGACAGTTCATCTGCATTTTTCGGCATGGGTCTCCCCTGTCGGTGGAAAGGGACAACGTATAGTCGTTCAGATGGGATAAAAAAAAACGAGGTCCCGTGTACACATTGGCAGTTGGGTTTTGAAATGAGAGTAAGCGGTAGCGCTGCTGTTCGGGCAACAGCTCCTACATAGACAACTGTATGGCGTATCCTCATCTTCATTAGCCCGATCGGAGCAGAACAGTTGGGCTTTTAAAACCATTTCATTTCATTTTTGAATTCCTTGCAAACTATAAATTGTGAACGTTGAATTTCTAAAATTGTTTCCGGTTGTACGTAAATAGGAGTAGGGTTGCCTGTCCAAACTCGTGGTTTTCTCCCGATGCTCCGGCCCCCCCCCCCTACTGCTATAAATACATTGTACACTACCAAGAAACGAAATCTGCGCAAAAATCCCCCCCCCCAACAAAAAACAAACAATAAAAACCTCAAAACTCGTTGAATACTGGACTCTGGTAATAAATGCATTTAAGCTTCCAAACTCTATATGACGAGACACTAACACAATGGATTGCCTTCAAATATGGGCGTATACCAGGGGCGTGATTTTACACCCCCTCTTTTCAACATTTAAATTAATGATTCACAAAACACCGATGCACCGATTATTTGTGATATCTAAATTTATTCTATACTAAAGATATCACAATACCGTAACTTTATTTCTAGTTACCCGGAACTCTCTAAAGGAATTCTGCAAATACGTGAAACATTTTCCAAAATTTCGAGTAAGATTTGCCGGTACCTTAGAAAAGTACTTACTGTAAAAGAAGGGACTTAAGTTGCGAATTTACTCAAATTTGTTCACCTTTTTCTAACTGAAATATAGCCCTTTATAAAACCTTTGTTGTTTTAATGTATAAAATACATCAATAAAAACTATGTGCAAAGTTTTGTGTGTGTGCATCAAAGATATTTCTCATAAACAGTGATTGAAAGTTGAGAAAATTCTCAACTTAAGTCTGAGAATGCTTTGTGAACTCGGAGCCAGGTTTACTTAAAGCATTGAAGACCCATCATTTCATTCACATTCCGCACTGAAAATAGAAAACAAAAATTATGACTAGATATCGCTTATACTAATAACCAACTAAAATCGGCAAGAGCGTTTATAATTTTTTGTCAATACCTATATGCATGATCTATATTGGCACATCGATTGTTCTCCTTGTTGGATTTGAATGGTTTAGTGGTCTAAAATGTCGCGCGTCGAGCTTTTGTTGGTCGATAACCTTGTGATCATGGTTTCGTTTCCTTAAATGTTTACTCAGGATACTCCAGTTTTCTCCCACTCTAACGACCCATTCGCATTTGCTAAATATACTACAATAAAACCCTTCTTCGATATGACTTTCGGTGGAAGCATACGTTAAATCCAAATTTAATCGTCAGTGTGCACGGCCACACCTGTATTGTCTGAGAGAGTTTCATGTAAGCGTGCGGGTATGAACATTAAGATTAAATATTCTGATAATTTTTAATCTTATGGTTCTTCAGAGCAAATTTACATATTTTATTTTTTTAATAAACATCAGAGAATATAGCCAGCTCCCAAATAATCCTATCAATGCATTAAATGAATGGCATAATTGAATACATTTTCTTTGAAGATACAATCGTTACCAACAGCAACGTCATAATTTCAAAATGTCCAATAGATGGTTATCTTCTATTCAAGGAACTAATTGTCAGTTTTCTAACATCTCTGGTAATATCGTATTCTTGAATCTACAAACGATGACAAAAATAACACCTACGGTCAAGAAATGTTAGTTGTATTCAAGAAATAACAAAAAACTCCAGGTCAATTTTAGTGTAATTTTGAATTGAAAAGCTATTATCATTATAATACCTAATGTAAAATAAGACATGCTGGCTGTATCAAAGGAATAAGTCCACTTTTAGTTTAATTTGAATCTAAAAGACATGATAAAAATAACACCTAATACCAAGCAAGACATGTTACCTGTATTCAAGATTTAAACGATTTTGGGACCATTTAGGGTGTCGCTGTACAGCATTATAACTTGTTTGACAACCGTCTGTTAAATTTCATACAAATTTACAAAATTACTTTCTATACGTCGCAGGTGGTCATTTATTGTCTCCTTTCTTAAGTTTTCAAGTCTTCGTGTCGTATTGTTATACTTATATCTACGACAATCCGAGAAAATTAGTTTTATCTCAAGAGAGTGATTTCATCGCGAGCCCGGCACGTGACTGAGTTCATGGTCCGACTTGGGAAGAACGCGTCCCGTTTCCTGATGATATATCCATATTGTATATATAATGCGTAATATTACTACATTGTATAATAATATGTAACCTTGGTTATATTGTAGTATTGTTTAATATATAACATTGGTAACATCGGGGTATTATATAATACGTAACGGTGGTAACATTGTCATATTGTGTAATATGTAACATTGGTAATTACAGTCAAATTACATAATATGTAACCTTGGTAACATTGTGATATTATATAACATGTATCCTTGGTAACATTGTAATATTGTTGAAAATATATAACATTGGTAACATTGGGATATTATATAATATGTAACCGTGGTAATATTGTCGTATTCTGTAATATGTAACCTTGGTAATTACAGTCATATTTCATAATATGTAACCCCGGTAACATTGCGATATTATATAACAAGTAACCTTGGTAACGTAGTCATATTGTGTAATATATAACTTTGGCAATATAATCATGTTATATTATATGTAACCCTGGTAGTATTATTATATACATTGCATAATAATACGTAACTCTTGCAATATAGTTATTACATGTAACCCTGATAAGATTGTCATATTGTATAATATGTAACCCTGGTAATATAGTTATATTGTAACTTTGCTCAATGTCCTTCCCAGAAGGTCTCATGCCACTTCTCGGTTGACATATTATGCACCTTTGTAGTACTTTTGGACTGGAACGTCAGACCATAAGACATGTCTTCTTTGTGCAGTAAATGCGACATTATTTCCCGTGTCTTATAGTTTGGCGACTTCTGGCCCGGAAAAAGGATAGGGAATCCTCCATATATTGCAAAATTTACTGCAGAATCCGGGATACGATATCCAAGTCGGCCAGAATGCACGATTGTCGGAACTTTTAATTAAAGTTTTATAACATAATTTTGAAGCCAGTATTCGGTGTAACAGTTTTTCGTCTTCACTGTCTATATTTTGATCCAATCAGTCATATATTCACGTGGTTGTTGATATTCGTGCCTGTGTTTTCCGGCTATACAGTAGTCGTCACTGATGTTTGTGTCCATATATTATGGTTACACAGCGGTTGGCTGTCTATATTTTCAGAAGCAGTTTCTGTTGTTGTTTATTACAAATTATACATGATATTATGGACAAAGCGGTTGTTAATGTCTGTACCTTTATATCAAACGACCCAGATGCCAAGGATCCGTTCAAGTATACCTCGTTGTTTCGTCCCATACGAACGACTAGACATTTCTTTATTATCAGGCACCACTGTCCATGAAAAGCTACACTGGAAAATTCCGAGGAACTTTCAAATAATATTGAAATATGTAAGTTAACATGCAGTTTTTATCCAGTTATTGTGGTAATGAAAACATGTCATTTTAAATCGCTTCTTTGGATTTTCTTTTTAATAATATTGTCTGAAACACACGAGAAGACCATGTTGCTTGATTCAAAGGAAATGTAAAATGGAAATCACTGAAGCGATGCCACTAATGTTCAGACGGGATACTTCGAATTGAAAGCCACTGAACCATTTAGATGGAAATACTAGAGTAGGTATGATTGAATACAAATTATTAACTGAACAAGTCGCAAACCACACAAGATAACTTTCAATACACCTGCTTCCAGCAAGAGTTGCTGGACATCCATCATAGCCAACGACGTCCACACAAACTTCTATTGTGTTGTACGTCATCAAGTGATGTAAGGTGACGTTTTACACAAGGCGATATGACTAATAATTCAATGATTGGCTTGATACTTGTGTCCACTGTCACGTGTGTAACTGATTACCAACGTACTTAAAAAACTAAACCCACGTGCTGTTTACCTTACCCACGGGCAGGACGTCCTGGCACAGCGGTCAATTCGACCAAATTATTCTCGTGGCAGTTCTTGAACTTGTCAAATTTATTTTTGAAGAAAACGGTTATCGGACATTTTGTATTGAAACACAGTAGTCAAGATGACACAAGTTTGATAATTGGTTAATAACCGGTTTAGTGGGGGGGGAATAAACCTCTTTAAAGGGGCACTATGGGAGACTAGATATAAGAGCTGACAGTTATCTCTCTAATAGGTAAAAACTATATAATATAAAGGGAATTTGCTGAAAATGTCAGTCACATTGATCCATTCTGAACTGAGAATTTAACGATTGATTTTCGGCCTAGCCCCGATCATCATTATTAAAGTCGATACTATAAAAAAAAACTATTCTCGATCATCCATTTCATGATTAAATCACGAATGAAAGGTGAGCAGCAACTCGGATCCTAATTCAGTAAATATCGGAGTTGATTATGGTCTGGGTAAGTTAAATAATGATAAATTAATAATTTAGATAACATTTCAAGCCTAAAGAAAGACCTGCAATCGGCAGATTAAGTAATATGGGATGGAGGGGGGTTGCTAGTGGTAGTGGTGTGTGGGGTGATTTGGGAGGAGGGGAAAATTAATTGATAAGTGAGTGGGGATGTAGGGTCTATCAATTTAACTTCAGAGAGATATATTGAAAATGGAAGTGTTTCGGACAAACGTTCTTCTAAAAGTACAGGGGAGCTGCGGTGACCAAGTAAATACTGGCGCTGGCTCCCTAACTAAGGTGTTCCGGGTTCGATTTTAGTGTTGGCCGAGAAGCGTACTCTATATATTCCGGCTTGGGTTTCCATTATCAGTGGTGCAAGACTGAGGACTCGTGCACAAGTCGGTGTGTACGTATAATAACCCTTGGCAGTTGGAGTTTGACGAAGTGTGGGCGGAAACGCCGCTGTGGGTCAGAATTGTTCCCATAGAACATGTCGTAGGTCCGTTGTTCCCATAGAACATGTCGTAGGTCCGTCTTCATCAGCACCGTTTATGTAGAAAAGTAGGACGTTAATGATGCATTATTCAAGACCTAAATTTGCCTAATGCAGACCTATTTATGGCCTCAAATGTTATATAAATCATTAATTAGACATTTATTTACATACCAGGCACATAATCAACGCTCAAGAACATCGAATGGTTTAATTTTCTATTGCAGTTAATGATTTTTAATTTAAAATGGATTGAACTTACTCTGTTTATTATCGTAACAACATTAGCAATGACAATCGAGACTACATTGTCCTGTAAACGATAATAACTCGCTCATCATGAAGTAATTTGACTGAAATTTTCAACATATTCCCTTTTCATTCTCTATTTTTTTAAAGTCTATTCTAGTGAGAATTATCAGCTCTAAATCGTACATAATGCATCTTTAAGTGCAGTTCATCTCACAGCACATTGCAAGGCGTATGTCAGTCGACCGGTGCAAAAAAAGTAGGATGTTAAAGTCTATTTAATTTCGTGTTTTGTTAAGCGGTGTTTCACTTTTTTCAGTGTCAATATTATTGTTCCGTGACGGCACCTAATGTTGAAACATACGTCTAGTTCCATTTTTTACAGTGGTACTCTGATGGCGCTGTTCTATCTGCGATCTGAAAACACAGTTTGTAAATTTGACAAAACCTGCCGAAAAACCTCGATATTGGACAACTTAAAGTACGTACGTCACGAAAAATAAAACCGTAGAAAAGACAATAGGACAAATCGATATCAGTATCTAAGATCTGTTATACCAATAGAGGCAATTATGGCACGTATCCATGCGCTCATATTTGCTTTCATGGAAATGAACACATTTTTGTCGAATGCGCATAGTTTTGATTAAAAGTTTGATATTTCATATAATATGACTTTTCTGAACTATGAAAGCATCGATACGGATTGTTTTGTTTTTTTGGTTTTGTTTATATTTTTTCCTCAAAAAATTCTATTGTTTGTTTATTTACGCAATTATCCAAAAGAAATTGTTTCATTATCTTCCCGTTTTTCGTTTTTAAAATCCTCCTCGCATTGTTTACAAAATTTCAGAAATGTCCCACGTGGTGGTTTTCGGTTTTTATGTATAATTTATAGCTTTATTGAAATTATTGAAATGAAACTATTTCAATATCTTCCCATTTTTACAATCCTTCTTGCATTGTTTACGAGATATCAGAAATGTCCCACATGGGGATTTTCAGTTAGATTTTTTGATAGGTTTAACGCTTTGTTAATTTTATAAAATCTTCAATGAAGTTGATAAAATATGTAACGATTTTCCTTCTGTGTTGAAAACTGAACTCATCTTCTTCAATCAAAACTCGGGACTAAATAATGTTTACATAGGAAAATGAATCTGCCAATAATTCAATACGGCGAATCCGAAAACCCTAGTCGACGGGAGAATCCATAAACGTCTTAGTTAAGCTGGCGAAGATATAGTTGAGAAAATGTTGGGTAACCGTCATATGTTTCAGTTTGTGTTTAGGTCTTGATCGATGCTGAGAATAACGACAGCCGTTAACGGGTCTATACATAACGGCCATGTTGAACGACAAGACGCTTCTTCAAGTATTGGTCATGAATAATTTAACGATTGATGCCAGGTTCGCCTTTAGTGGTTCCAACTTTGTATTAATTAGTCTCCGTCTAGTGGAACTTGTGTTTCAATTGTTTCCTTAACTGAAGGAACCGCTCCGTGTTAATAGGACGCACGTGAGATAGACAGACCTATACAATATGTGTCAATGACTTCGAGTTTTTTTTATCGGAATCGGAAATCAAGGACCAACATATGAAAGTTACCAACCCACTTTCTGATTTATTCCTGAAAAAAAATGTTGGTCTATTTATCACATCTCAATCGACGCTAATATGTAGGCTACCCAAATTGATTATTTAACATTTAATTAGGAACACAGAATCCAAATACCAACGCTAGATAATCTGCCGACTTAAATTCAAATGTATTTGAAACAGACTCATCAATTATGTTCGAGATATTATTACATACGAGCATCATAGATCTATAAAGTTTCTTTGTAAATACTAAACAGAATTGGACTCTCTTTTTTTGAGTTTTGGCTGTTTTTCCAATTAGAATGAATGAATGAAATGGGGTTTAACGTCCTACGCTTAATTTTCCAATTAGAGATTGATCTTTCACAATGTTGTAGTTTTTAAGCAAGTTATTCATATTATGTTAAAATGGCGCAATTAGACTATTCTGCGTGAGGGTAACCACGCAGCCGTTAAACTACAGCATTCCTTCTTTGTAATAGATGATACATTTTTAGGTGATGCCATGGGGGGGGGGGGCATAGTGTAAAATTAATATGTAAAATATGTTACCTTTTCGGTCGTCCTTATTATAATTTTAAACGTTATATATCATCATGAAATTTCAGTAACATTATTGACATGTTCAAACTTAGGGTTGGTGGGGCGTTGTATCATGAGGTCTGCCATTGCGTGATTTCCTCCCACTGCCAACGACCCCTACAAGCGAATTATTGAAATGAAATTAAACCACATGTTAGTCACGAAATGACCTAGTTTGTATCGAGTAAAACACCATTTCTCTCTCCCTTATTGTAGCTGAACTCCATTTTTTAAGACGTCCCCGCCCCCTCCTCTCCTCCCTTTACAAAAAAAGTAGGGAAAATTGGGCGGTTTTGTTTTATGTCAGAAATGTATTTTCAAAATTCGTGACTGGCCGTGACTGTTGCAATTAAGTTCAGGGATATAATACCATCGAGATAAGCTCCTCTTATATCCGTCTGTAGACAATCAAGGTTTTCACAGCATTGATCCAACCTATTTATTCAACGTATCCAGGCGCCATCAATCGTCTAAGATTATCTTCCACTCTTGTGGGTTTTCTCCCGGTCCTCCGGTTTCCTCCCACTGCTTAAAACTCCTAAGCGAAAGCGAATTATTGAAATAAAATTAATCATATGATAGTCCCGAAATGACCTAGTTTGAGTCGAGTTGACGTTATACCATAATTTTTCTCTCTCTCTCTTCGATTATCTACAGTAAAATCATGGATAGGGCATACCGTGGAAATCAAATACTTTCATCCATTTCGTTAAACATACATTATGGGAGATTAGATAAAGAGCTGACAGTTCGCACTATAATAGTTAAAAACTGGATAATGTAAATGGAAGTTGCTGAAAATTTCAAACAATTGGATCCACTCTTAACCGAGATTTTAGCGATTGAATTTTCGGCCTACCCTCGATCATCAATACTAAAGTCGGTATGATTAAAAACATATTCTCGATTATTCATTTCATGATTAAATTTTAATCATGAATGGAAGTGGAGCAGCAATTAGAATTCTAATCCAGTAAACATCACAGGCTATTGTTGGTATCGAGGGTTGATTAAGGTCTGGATAATTCAACTCATGTCTAATTCAGATGCAGATAACATTCAAGCCTAAAGAAAGAATTGCAATAGGCAGATTTAGCGCTTGCACAATTTATGATTAACATATTAAAAATTCCTATTCCGAAATATTTGAATTGTGAACCATCTGTTTTCAATCTCAAAATGAGTCGCATTTAAGTCCAAATATTTAGCAAATTGAATGCCTTTTTAATTTTAATTTATCCCGAATTTCCATTTTTTTTTCCCCGGAATATGTGAAATTGATTATATTTTTACGAAACAGTCGTAAATATATCAAAAGTCCCCTTAGGAAACAATTACTGTATTTAAATTGGAGCTGCGTTTCTACAATGATCCTCTTGTCGTTGTTTTAAGCACAATAGAAAGTTATAGAAACGTTACTCCGATTAGAAATACAGTAATTGTTTTGTAATTGTTTTTCATAGAACTCGTGTGTTTAATTTAATGTGTTCAATTTATAATGCCGTTTAAACAGTGTATCAAAATTATAACTTTTGTAATTTTTTGGGGAACCAGGAATCTGATTACAATACTGATCTAATTCGTTTCGTTTATTTATACTTTCGATGACCTCCACTACACGAAGAACTGGCCAGATGTACTGAGAGGTCGCGTCAGGTGTCAGACCACACTTATCCGCAGTGGTAAGGGTGACATCGACGCAAGTATTAACTTTTTTCCTCCGACAAATTAAATTCCAAAACATTTTTTTGAAGTATGTATTAGAAAAGTAAATAAAGGTGTTTGAGCTGGATAGAAAATATTCCATATTTAGCGTAAATAGTTACAGAAAATAGTACCAGTTCATATTACTACGTTCAATGTAAAAACGCACGTGTGACCATCAATTTGACGTTTTATGCTTTTGAAATATTTGGATTATTTTCCTGTTGTACTGAACACCGTTTATTATTGATTAGGGATTCTTCATATTGTGTTTTAAAACTTAATTGGACGATTTTTCAACCATCTTGATTTGTTGGTAAACATTATGATGCCACGCGTAGTACTAAAGCGGTCTGACCTTTAAAAGGTCAGTCATCTTGGACAGAGATAAAAGACGGATGTCACACGAACTCTGTAAAACAGATTGGGGTCATACGCCAGACATTGATTAGACGTTTCTCGTGGTTTACCCTCAGTTATGTCCATAGCACGCCAATAACTCGATGTAACAGACCGTTTCATTGGCTAATCCCCCACTTCGACCAAAACGCGGGTAATATAACACAACTTTTCCAAATCCTAGTGTAGTAAAGACAAATTAAACGAAATTTTGAACTATAAAAAACGAAACGAAATGTTTAATCAGATTGGTTGATTTGTAATTGGTTAAACTGTCTTGTGTAATTAAGCTGGTATATGTATTGTGTATAGTGCAATTCCGGGTCGATCTGGACGTTTCTTGGTAGATAAATTTGACAATTTTAGGGCAAATCTTTTTAAAAAGTGTTCTCGCTTGGTATCGACGTGTCTCATTCCCAGTCAAAACTGGAACTGTTGGATATTGGCTGTACAATGTACATCATTTGGACAATTAAAAATGCTCGTGCTGTCCGGGATTATTGTCGAATACTAATACCAATCATCTCATATAATGGTGTAAATCAGTGTTATTTCTCGACAGCCTCATGGTCACAGCGCCATTGTCGTTACATCTTGTATTTCCGGTTCACAGCCTCTAATAATGAATGAATGAAATGGGGTTTAACGTCCTACGCTTAAGCACCGTACCTGGGCTAATTGAAGACGGGCATACGCCACAGTGTGCAATGAGGGAAATTTTGCCCGGGCAGCGGCGCTACGGCCTACTCTTATATCGAATTCCAACTGCCAAGGGATCTTTTACGTGCACTCCAATTTGTACACGGGACCTCGGTTTTTCGTCCCATCCGAACGACTAGGCAGCTGTCCTTGTCAGGCCCCCCTTCTGCATCACTGACAAGGGGAAATCACGCCGGAAAATCGAGATGAACTTTCTCGGCCAATGCAGGGATCGAACACTCAACCTCCAGGCTAGCGAACCAGCGCCTTATCCACTTAGCCACCGTGATCCCCCACAGCCTCTAATAAATGATCTGTATAAATACGTTGTGTTTCCAGGAAGATTACCGGAAATGGAACCATTTCGCTTCGGACCGGTCTCGTGAAAACGTAATAATCGGGCAACTCGGGCTACATTAAAACATGTGCTGAGGAAGTGCTTTTGCCCCATTTCGGCCAACTCTTCATCGAATTCAAGGGTTCTTAATACAACAAGACGTATTTTGCTTGCCGGACCCTCCGACCTGCTCTTCTGACAATGGAAAAGCATACTGGCAAATCACCGAGGAATCGACTCGGCCAACTCCGGGATCTTCCTATATTCACTAAACCCCCATGGCTCTTATAAAAGGTAATAACAAAGTCACTAGTGTTTGAAAAAACTATATTATCAACTTATTTAATTAATATCTTTGACAAACTGAACATAATAATATATATTTTATAATAGATAATAAACTATGTACTATATATATACAAATATTGCACATAACAAATAAATAACACATATATTATACAGGTATTATTGCTCTGCATACACTCCATGTATTTCATTAAACACACTGTTAAAACTAAGTTTGCAAAAAATAACGTTTTGCCAGTATCTGGACTTCAAATGTTTCTTTGCGTGGCAATACTAAAATCGAAACACCATGTATTCTTTTGCGTGGCATTACTAAAAATGGGAACACCGTGTATTGCCCGCAGTGTAGAAATTGGATAAAGCATACATTCAGATTATTCAAAATCATATCAATAGTGTAGTAAGAAAGAATATTTGTAAACCAGTATTCTTCTTTTTCATGCAATAAAAAGTAAAGTAAAAACAACAATTTGTTATAGTTGTGATGATGAAATGTATCTAGTGAATTTCGTTTCGGGATTGTCGTTCTTATAATTTTGATCACGAAATATATGTATTTAAATTTCGTTTCGGGTTGTTGTTAAAATTTTGATGACCCGAACTAATAACGAAGTTTGACAATTAAATCAGAAACGGCGAAACGTTAAGTTCAACGGTTTAATTTTTACAATGTATTTAAAACACTTTAATAAATATTCGTAATATCTATGAAAGTAATGGAAGCTCGTAATAAAATTAAATTTCGGGGATGTGGGAGGGGGGATATGTACGGAGTCCTATAGGGGTCGCGGAAAATTTTGTAGAAGATCCCGAGAACAGTAACTCGAACCCTCCACATCGTTAACACAGTATGGGAGAATCGCGAGAAAATTATCAGGGGATGTCGAGAACATAAAATTGGGATCTCGACAAAAATTACCAAGTGATCGTGGGATTTGGAGAAAGTACCACAGGATCGAAGGATCTCGAGATCTGCAAATTTTTGCATGATCTCTATGCGCTTCCGTAGTTCTGTATGACGTTGACATTCCGAAACCTCAATATCATTCTTTATAACCCGAATTCACAGAAACTTTACAGTTAACATATAATATCTGTTTGATTTTCCGAATTATATAAATAAACATAAATAATCAATAGATTCGGCTAAGATTTGGATAGCATAAAGTAGTTTCAACTGTCGAAAGTGATGAAACTAAAAATGGGATTTGATTTAGAAGAGGCTATTCGTAACCATAGAATAAGGGTTAGAGCATTCTTTTATTAAAGTGCACATAAGATCATAATTTTCTATTACATATTATAATAAACAATGATTACTAAATCCATATTACGGAAAGTTCAAATCAATCTGATTAAAATTAACTGAGCTATTTACGTTTTAGTATGGGACAGCCAAAAACGGTTTTCAAATTTTCAAGAACGACCTTAATCCGGTTGATTGGCTGATGACGTCACAGGCACTACACATACTATACACATTATCTATCCAATATATCACTGCCTGTATAATATATCACTGTATCAACATACCAACAGTTAACAAGTGTGTATTGTCGGTAATCATTAGCTCGTAATTATGTAAGCTACACATCACTATATAATTCAAAGCATTTTCAAACGCAGACCTTTCTCGTCTTGAATTGTAATAGATTTTATTTGTTACTATAATATTTCCGAGTGTATTTCACGATGCCGAATTATCGTTGTATTATTGAGAGTTGTGGAAATTCCAGCAGAGAAAAGGGGAATAATGTACCGACGTTTCATAAATTTCCCAAAGACGAAATATTACGGAAAGAGTGGATTGCGTTTGTCAACAATTTAATTACGGATTGGCGGATGCGGGTCGTTTTATCCCACGACTGGTTCACCCCGGGCTGTTTCATCCCACACCTGATTTGCTATCGGGCTGTTTCATCCCACTTGTTATTATAGAAGCAGTTAATTAACCGAGTTGTACTTATTGTCGAATAAACTTCATTGTTTATTATGAAATAAACACACCATTAATTGTTATGGAGTAGTAAAAAAAACATGACGCGAGAGTTGATATCTGTCGTTTGGGTCTCGGATATACGAAGTTTGGGACTCTGGTATACGACGTTTGGGAAATATATATATATTCAAAACACGAAAGAAAAAATCAAGAACCACGTGGTTAGTAAAAGGCTCAACCAAACGATAAAACATTAGTTGCACTTACGGTTCTTTGATAATCATCGTTTCTCATGAAATTATATAATATTTATTTAAAACGAATAATATGCTGATGACCTACACAAAAACAAAATAAATATTTACACGACATGCAATCTTTTTTTTTTTACAAGCCCCTACAAATTGTTAATAATCAGTGAGCTATACCTTGACGACATGCTTGTCGTAGATGCTAATACCAATCGATAAATTGGTGCGAACAAGCCACTGGTAAGTGGAAGGTCAATCAAGTTCGTTAACTATTTGATAAAAGAAAAACAACAAAGTATTACTAAATATGCACAAATTTTCAACAATACATTTTGGCAAGTTTTATACTCGCAGATAAAACAAAACAAAGGAGAACTAGCAGTGTTAATCGCGGTCTCAACAACCGCCAATCACCCAATTAAATAAATGCGAATTAAATTCCCAATTGAAATAATAAACGATAACCTGCCTTTTTTTAAATCTGGTGTTGATTATCGAACCCATTCTGCTCAGCGAGTTAAGATTATTGACGACAATTGATTGGTGAATCTGATTGTTAAAGCGCTTAAAAACATTGAATTAATTTAGAATTGCAAAATGCAAAACGTAATTTATTATTCGTTACATATAAAAAAAATCGTTAGTCATTTATTATTATTCGTGCACATTTTCTGATATGGTCTGGTTATTTGAGCCTACAAATAGAACACATCCCAATTGGTGCATGCACGCTTCCCTTTGATGACAGTTATATCATGGCATCTCGTGGGTCGTATATACGAATATTTCACCGTGCAAGGTGCAAATGCATGCTTTCTGATATGGTCGGATTATTTGAACCTAAAAATAGAACACAGCAAGTCTTCTTTGAGGTGTTGTATCATGGACATACACGATTATATCACGAGGTAATTCTGTTATTGAAACCCAAACTGAACGAAAACGGCTCTCGATTATAACGGATGTAAATTTTGTGGAATGCTGAAGCAATTTTAGTTTAAATATCCTTTGTGTGTAAATTACTACTATAGGGCAGGCTGTGTACATGTAATATCAATTCTTTTATTTATAAAAGCTGTAAATAGATAATTTAATGAAATCAATTTATTTACAGCTAAAAAGATAATTTAATGAAATCAATTTATTTATAAAAGCTGTAAATAGATAATTTAATGAAATCAATGAATCTAGTCTCGCAACAATCGGATGGTTTTCATTATTAGATCCGGTATCATCTACATCGCCATCCTCTATGGAGCCACAGTCAGATAGATACGGCTCAAACATAATATATGGCGCTATAGTTAGCATTTCTCGCGACGTATCTGTATCCGATACATTGCCAGAGCTAAAAGAACTACTGCTATAGGATAACTCTAAATATTCTGCTTCCATTCTCTCGGTGTATGATAGAATGACCAATAACACGTGTTAATGATTTATTTATATGATTACTACTTAAAACCATTTCGTTTCTTAAATGCCGACAATTAATTATTTCAATTGGCTTCATAGATGTCCGTAGCGCCGGCTACACCAATTCTACACCAATCGTGTTTCAATCAGAAGCCAATTGTTAGTTTACGGTCGGCTTATTCTGATTAAAAAGACAATGCTACAGCAATCGGCTTTATAAAACAAATTCTAAATTAAAAAAACCGATTATTCCGTAGTCAGTTGTTTTATTTAATTAGGGGATTAAGGAACCAGTCAGGCGTTAATGAATACACACGCCGGCTGTATATAGGTAATTAAGGAATAAACATTCCGAATATGCATTTGTACACTGTGACGTCACTAGGGACCGAGGGGATTAAGAGTGTTTTCGATAATTGGCCAAGTCGTTTTTACGGGAGGTCTATATTTGCGACTTTGAGTGAAGATAGCTGATTTATTTTTAATCAGATTGATGTTAACTTTCCGTAATGTGCATATAATAACCACTGTCCATCACTACGCCGAGTTTCAGTTTGTCGTCTTATGAGCACTTTAAATAATAAACCAGCACAATGGGTGCTTGGTAGACTCAATGAGTTAGGGCTAGGTGGTTTATAATAACAAAAACCCACAAGGAGTGCTAATAGGTAGGGTTATAGGTCGTCAATCCTCCACAATATTTACGGGGAGTCGCGTTTAAAAAAGTCCCCAAAACTCTGTATGTACGAGTTAATATTCGTAATTCGTTATGAACAACGTCGTACATTAATGAAACCATGGATATTTTGAGTTGACATTGTTTTACAAGTTGATCTTTTTCGCAGTTCGTTATGAATAACGTCATCCCAAGGTTGTTTAGAGAAGACGTCGTTTTACGGGTTGATCTTATTCGTAATTCGTTATGAATAACGTCATCCCAAGGGTGTTTAGAGTAGACATTGTTTTACGAGTTGATCTTATTCGTAATTCGTTATGAATAACGTCTTCCAAGTGTGTTTAGAGGAGACATCGTGTTTACTACTAGCATTAGTATACTGAAGAAGTCATGGCTTGTAAGAACGAGATCATTGGAATATTTGTCTCGTGTTAATATTATCAATTTGTTCTCCAAATTATAAACACGGAACTTACAAATAATTCATCAATAATAATTATAACAATAGCCTTATTCTTGTGTCCTTCATAACTTATATTATTCACAGCGATATAAAGTATCTTACTGAAACCAAAACCAAAAACGAAACTAGTTCAGGTCCGTTTACGATCACTAATTCTTTCTTTAACTGTCTTGTTCCTCTAACCCATCGCTGCGTAATTCAATTTCTTCTAGATGTCTGGACTATCTAATATATAAACAATTTCGCAATTTGATCATATTTCTCCCGAAGAATCTAGTAGTCCCGAACAATCTGCTTCTTGTGTTTTCAAATGACGGGGGTCTTCGGGGATCCAGATTTTAGCACTAAGAGTTTTATTTGGTCCATACGCGGGTTTCTTTGCATCCGTCCACGATAAGGAATGGCCAGCTAGGGGAGGTAAACCATATTGTTCCATATTTTCTGAACCTGAAATTAGAAGAAAATAGAACATGTAGATCAAAATTTAACCAAGTTTTCAAATCAGCTTGAATGACCAACGAAATTAACATTTACCAAGATGGCATACAAAAAGAAAATCGGTCTTTTACAATAATGAATTTTATTGGCTGTAATCGAGACATTTTCAGGGGGTCACTTGTACTGGAGTTGACGAGTCGTTGTATAGCGGATGTCGCTCTGGTTTGTCATCAGTAAATGAAATTGGGTTTAACGTCCCACTTTTTTCACTGACTGGGCTAATAAACTCAATATTTCCCTGATATTGGAAATTAAAAACACGGTCCATTTCGATCACTATTGGTGTTGTTTACATGTCGTGAAAATGTGTGATTCTAATATCCAATATTAAAGACGCGCTGGATATTTTAAAATCAGTACAGGATTAGCGCGGATAAAGTAGAAAATTAGGACGCTAAACCCCATTTCATTTCATTCCATTTCCTTGTTGGTTCTTTAATGAACATGATTCCTAAACGTCCACTTACGCATGCGCTGTTATCATTTACGTAAAATGAAATGTCTAGTTTGGGAGTCGCTTTAAACGTTGACTCCCACATAAAAAAAACTCTACCACAAACTTAATACAAAAATTATTTTGTACGAAGAATTAAAAAAAACACGAGTATAAGTTATCAAAACAGAAAAAATATACATATGAAAAAACATCGATTTATTGTTCTGTTTAAAATTAATGATATATCTCTCATAGCTGACGATATTATTTTAGTGATAGTTAAACGTCGAGAACAATAGAGACTGTTTGATTGTGACTATTGAAATATTGACTCGGTCATGTTTTATAAGGCATAATTATAACATAAGCCTTTGTAATCGGCTCGGTATAGATCCCGAAGCGTGATCAATGAATGAAACTTCGAAATCCCGCGAAAACTGAAACCTGGACAGACGTGAAAACCGAGCTGTTTTGGCCGGTGAGAAAAAAGAAAAAAATACTTCTCTCGAATGAAATAAAATAAAGAGATCTTGACTTTGAAAATAAATCATTTATACCTTCTTTTGTTCTCTGTGTTTCGATTATTTGAAATACAAAGTCAAATTGTGAAGAACAACAAGCAAGAACAATTGAATGCTGTTCGGACTGATAAACTTTGCTTTACATACAAAATATTGGGGAAACATATCCGCAGCCTGCGTGTAAATTGATAACGCTGTGATATACCAATTCTGAAAACTTAGATGGTCCATTCATTAGAAAAACGTTCAAAAGTTTAATCAATTGCAGATGGTTTATTCGAATTCTATTAAAAGCACGTTCAATAATTATTTTTTAATTTAATATTTTTCCTGGAGTCGATTCTTTGTTCCATATCATGAAAAAAACATAGATGGCAATGTTTGATAGGCTTTGTGTCAAGTGTATTTGTGGTAGATTTTACGTTCATGCATTCAGATTCTGAAATTATATTTATTGCTTTAAGTCATGTGTTATAATTTAATTAAAATTTAATTTCGAACGACGGATTATGTGTTGTAACCTTCCCGGTTCCGTTCCTCTACTGAAGTCCCAGATTCTTTAGCCTCTCTTGCGATTCACTAGATGAAGGATGTATCTCAAAACCTTCTTGCCCACCCGTTTAAAAAACGGTCTAATCAACAATTTCTTCTGGCTAGATCGTTTTTCTAGTGGCTAGGACTATCTTCTTTCGTTGATTCGTTTCTGGCTTCACAGGATAAATCAGTTTATAATTAAGTTAGACCCATACAGTTAGTTATACAAAGGTGTGGTACAGATTCACACTTCTGGCAGATTTCTATAATAATTTTGTATATAACACTTAGTCTACATGTACGTACGTTTTTTACAGTAGTAAAATTCACGTCCGATAAATTCTTAATTAAGAATTATCGCACTAGTTACAGTGTTATTATTATTATTAATCAAATGTAATATTTTCCTACATGAATACAGCTGTCTAGTCGATCGGATGGAACGGAAAACCGATCTCCCGTGTATACATTGGCGTGCACGTAAAATATCCGTTGTCAGTTGGAATTCGATACAAGAGTATGTCATAGTGCCTCATAGCACGCTGTAGTCCAGTCGTAGCGGAACAGTGAGAGGTTAAACCCCGTTTCATTTCTACCAGAATACTGAATGAATGAAATGGGGTTTAACGTCCTACTGTTATGCACTTAACCTGAGCTGATTTAAGACGGGCATACGCCATACAGTGTGCTATGAGGGAAATTTTGCCCAGGCAGCGGCGCTACGGCCTACTCTTATATCGAATTCCAACTGCCAAGGGCTCTTTTACGTGCACTCCAATGTGTACACGGGACCTCGGTTTTTCGTCCTTGTCAGGCCCTCCTTCTGTATCACTGACAAGGGGAAATCACGTCGGAAATTCGAGATGAACTTTCTCGGCCAATGCAGGGATCGAACACTTGACCTCCAGGCTAGCGAACCAGCGCCTTATCCACTTAGCCACCGTGATCCCCTACCAGAATACAATTACTGCTTATAATTACTACGCGACGTTTCGACTGGGCTTCTCTAGACTTGATCAAACAATGATAAAGTATTCGACAAGTTTAACTGCTAGATATCCATACTGTTGTCTGATAAATACGTCACTCTATAATAAACAGTAATTGTATTCCATATCCATAGAATTCTGACCTGTATATTTCAAATTCAATTAACTAATGGCATTGAAACAGTTTAATCTATGAAATTTAGAGAGTTGAAATGTAATGGAATGGGGTTTAACGTTCTACTGTTCCGCTCTGAAAGGGCTAAGAAGACGGATATAAGTCATATAGTATGCTATGAGGGAACATAAAGAGATAATGAAATGAACCTGGATAATGAAATGAAATGAAATGGGGTTTAACGTCCTACTGTGTGCTGTAAGGAAACATAAAGAGAAGACGTTGGGTGACGAACATTTTGGGAGTATAAAATCCTAAAATCTTAAAAAAACTTGTGAAATATGACAATTCCAAACATATTGGAAATAAAATAAAATAAGAAAATGTTACTTTTATAAAGTCCAGGTATTAACCTTCCAACCCTACCTGTCAACAATGAATGAATGAATGAAATGGGGTTTAACGTCCTACGCTTAAGCACCTAACCTGGGCTAATTGAAGACGAGCATACGCCATAAAGTGTGCTATGAGGAAAATTTTTTTGCCCGGGCAGCGGCGCTACTGCCTACTCTTATATCGAATTCCAACTGCCAAGGTGTCTTTTACGTGCACTCCAATGTGTACACGGGACCTCGGTTTTTCGTCCCATCTGAGCGACTAGGCAGCTGTCCTTGTCAGGCCCTCCTGCTGCATCACTGACAAGGGAAAATCACGCCGGTAAATCGAGATGAACTTTCTCGGCCTATGCAGGGATCGAACACTCTACCTCCAGACTAGCGAACCAGCGCCTTATCCACTTAGCCACCGTGATCCCCACCTGTCAACAAATTCAAAAATCCGCATGTACGACAGTAGCTATAAATAGGGACAAGTATTGTGTATTAGGTAGGGTATTCTTGTTACTGTTATTATATTCCTATTATGAAAAATATCATAGATCGATGTTAAAGTGATTCCATCAAATATATATTTAATTACGGTGGGTCATGACAATCCCATTTCAGGAAAAGAGTTTTACATAGAATTTTAAAACTTGAAATGAAAATGTTGAATTAAAGCTTTTGAAGAGCAACCAAGTAATTTTGGTTTTTAAATTAAGACTTAAGAAACACAATTCGATTGGTTGTGCCGGAAAAAAAAAAGTAGTTACTCATCACAAGGTACAATTAATATGGATACACCATTACTGAGTTAAATATTAAACGCCATTTGGACGAGGCTCGTCGGTATCAAAAAATTATCCAGATTTGTGAATAGGAGACAAATATATACAAAATATACAATATGCATATCGATATTTGTGTTGCATATTCTTAAATATTTGCCTAGCATTCACAATTTTGTACCATTTGCTTGATAAGGACGAGAATATCCACGTCGAAACCTCGCTTTTTGAAAAAGTAAAAAAAAAACATAAAAAAAAAGAATTAAAAAAAACGAAACAAACAAAAAATATTTTGCTGGTGTTTGTTTTGGGGTATTTTTTTCTGGGAATTATGCGTGTAAGACATTATTTAACAAGGAGCCCCCCCCCCCCCCTCACAATAATAAAACGTGCTAATATGTTACCAAATATATTGTTCTATGGCTTTCTTTTACGGAATTAAGAATGTCTTTATACATGAAGAAAGGTTAATTTAGTTTGTTTTATATGTTAGTCTTAACATTCTACGTTAAACCCCATTTCATTTCATTCCTGTTTCTAGAATATTACATTAAAATAATAATTATTTATAATGTTAGAAACGTTTCTTATGCATAATAAGAGAATGTGTATAATATAAATGAAGAACATTTAAAATAATGATAAATTTAGTGTTTTGTATTGTTCATGTATAGTTCTCAAAGATCAAATTCACATTTTGTATCAGTAAAAATTATTATATAATTTATTAACTTTAAACAACACATGCTCAAGTTAAGTCCAAATTGTATATAATACATATAAATATTATTTTTTCTTACATGCGAAATGTCTCGTAATCTTTTATACAGTTCAAAATAAGAAATATTAAATTTTAAAAATGTCTGCTCTTAAAATTACCTTTGATTAAATATTTAAATATAATTGCTTACAATTATTTCATACATATTTAACGAAGAAAAAATTAGCGATTGCGTTCTTTGAGTTTAAAATGAAGACGTAATAATTATGTACACTTACCCCTGTGACAATGAATGATGACTTTTTTCGGCTGCTCTCCTAACTGACTAGTAACATTTTCTTTAGCTTGAACATCCGACTCCACTAATTCAGCGAGAAAACCAATATATCCGATTGCAAGTCTTAATGTATCAACTTTAGAAAGTCGTTTTTCGTACGGTAACGTTGGGATGTGTGTGCGTAAACCTTCAAATGCGTCGTTGATGGACTGCATTCGCTTGCGTTCCCTCATATTCGCCGCATGCCGCTGTTGATATTGTTGAACTGCTCCGCGTTTTTTCTTACGCCTCTGCTTTCCGATATTTTCTTGGTTGGAATTCGGAGACCCAAATCCCGATCTCGGTTCAAAAAGGGATAACTGACTAGAAAAACTTTCGTAACTACTAAAAGAGTTCAAGAAATGTTCGTGAGTAAAATTAATGTCATTCATGACTGTTAAGTCAGCGCGAGCACAAATCACAAAATTAAATTCAAATCATTAAAAAGGAAATTTACAACTTGTGTAAAGCCTCTTGAGTTCTATGGTAAACGGTTCCTGTCTGGAAATCAACTATTTGTCGGCTGATTTCCGATCCTTGTTTTATACGGAAGCAAAAGAATTACTTCTCGTCAGAATAAACACTCGGCACGTGCTCAATATTCGATCCAACCAATGGTAAGAGCGATAGGAGAAATGTAGGAGGCGCGTGCCAATAACATTGATTACTTGTGGTGAGCTTGTGGGAACGGCCACGAGACACGGTAACGGTAATCGAGTGGAAGTTTGCCTGACAATTTCTTCCGCCGCTCTTTAATTCTTTGTAATTTTTAAGTACGACAAGAGAAATTAGTAGTGTATATAGCATCTCACTATGTTTAAAAATCCACTAGAATTATTTTTATTATACAATAGATATTTATAAGTCCAAGGTTTTTTTTTTATATTTTATCGAATATATTAATAAAATAATAAATGATTTATTTCAATATCTATGTTGTTATTTTATAAACACGCGTCTTTTATTTGATATTGTAACATGCTAAGAGTAAACCTCGCATTTTGATTGGTCAATTAGACCCCATCTATTGGACAATAACACCCCTCTGTTTTAGTATTTTCTTTTAAAATCGAAAATAGCGTGTTACAATGTCGATAAACACTTCATGTTTTGCATTTAGAGGGGTGTTATTGTCCAATAGACATGTCCTGAGATTTTACATTAGAACCCGCGACGCTACGCGTCTTGGGTCCTAATGATCTCAGGACATGTCTATTGGACAATAACACCCCTCTAAATGCAAAACATGAAGTGTTTATCTCCTAAACATCTACCAAGAAAATACCAGTTAATTTCGATTATTATTTCCACGCGTTAGGGTTTATTGTATACGGCCCGTCTTCAATTAGCCCAGGTTAGGTGCTTAAGCGTAGGACGTTAAACCCCATTTCATTCATTCATTATTGTATACGGAATTAAATAACCAAATCTTGTTTGATTGAATGACAGTCACAAACGAACATACAGTCACCGTCTTCATTAATCCAGTCGGAGCAGAACAGTTGGACATTAAACCCCTGTTTATTTCGTACTACATCTGTAGCATGTATAAAGGAAGCACCCTCACCCCGAAAAAACAAAGAAAACCCAACGGTGAACCATACTAGTTGTTTCTAACCCGTCTTAAATTTTAAGACTCGCATGGCCCTGGTAATGTGTAGTATGTAATTATGTTATTTATTATTTGTGTATATACGTGTGTTATTTATTATTCCTGAATTTGTTGAAAAATAAAATGATAAAAGGACAGACTTGACAAAATTCTGCATATTTAAAAATAAAACTTTGTATACGTTCGAAAGTTCGGACCTAATACATGTATATTAATATACCGATTTGTTAAAGTGATAATATTGGTTGGTTCGTTTATTTGTGATTTCTGCGAATGGTGTCTTGTCCATATTTTATTTTTGTGTGAATTATGTGTGGTGCAGTCCCTATGAACTTACTATATTATTATATAAAATATCAAATATAACATAACAATTTTAAAGATGCATAAACAAACAAAAAGCATTAGAATTCATGTACGGGAATGAATAACATTGCGCGATATCTTTCATATTATGCATATGGAATATTAATTCATTAGAATATCATTGGGTATATGAATCCCAATCGCATTTTTATATTTTTTTCTTTCAGCTGGTTGAGTATAACGTTGGCTAATGGACCAAGAAAAAGGCACCTAGTCGTTCGGATTGGAAGAAAACCCCAAGGTTTTGCGTATACATTGTATCATTAAAAGCATGTCAAAGATTCCCCGACAATTTGAAATCAAAACAAAAGTAGGCTGTAGCGTCGCTGACAGGTCCAAATCTCGGTTGGTGTAGGAAAGTAGGACGTTAATCCCCATTTCATTTCATTTCTAAATAATATTTTTTTCTTATGTTTAACATTATGTGTAGACAAAGTGAATTGACCAAGAAGTACAGCTGGTATATTTATAATTGTGTATACATGTATATAGGTATTACATCGATACAGTATAGATATTATGAGATGATGGGTGAAACAGATACAATTTATGTATACAATACGAATAAATGCATAAACATGAATAAATATATTAAGTTTTAGTCTATGTATATTGCAATTGTGTATGGATTAATCGTAATTAAATTGACAAATATTGATTATAAATATATGCGAATTATTAAAAGCGATTTGATTGATTCTGTTCAGTCTATGTATATTGCGATTGTATATCGATTAATTGTAATTATATGAGAATTGATTCTCTGTTTGAGCAGTCTATGTATATTGCGATTCATCGTAATCAAACAGACAAATTAATACTGATTATAAATATGCGAATTATTAATTAATGTGAATTGGTTATGTCCAGTCTATGTAGATTGCGATTAAACATAATTAAATAGACAAATAATGATTATAAATATGTGAATTATTAATTAATGTGAATATATTATGTCCAGTCTATGTATATTGCAATTGTATATTTCCCAATCATAAGTAAACATGTCAATACCGATTATAACTATATATACATGTATTTGAGATATTTACGATCGAGTATAAATCGCGAAAAGAACTGATTAAATTCGGTACATTACTGTATATTGATTAATCGTATTTTAAAAGGATAATATCGTTACAACATGGTGTAAAAGTACAGAAACCCAACGTAATTTAGTTGAAGGATCATGTTCCCATAACAATGTATTATGTTTTATATGATACGAAATAAAACAGAACACGTGGTTAATTCTCTGACCTTGCTGCACCATCCAGTCTAATGGTGCGCTCGCTTTATCTTTCAAAATAAAAAAATATTTAACACAAGGTTTCGACGAGGATACTCGCGTCTTTATCAAGCAAATGATAACTAAAAATATGGATAGTGGACAGATATAAATATAATATGCAATATGTATATATCGTTATATTTGTTGCATATATCGTACGTAACTAACGTACGAAAATAAAATGTTAGCTAGCTTCTCTGTGGGTAGGGTGAGTCTGTCGTTCAGATTCTGTATATATTTGTCTACTATTCAAATATCTGGATCATTCGCTTGATAAAGACGAGGGTATCCTCGACGAAACGTCACTGTGTATTAAACTCAGTAATTGTGTATCCATAAAATTGTACATTGTGTTATTATATTCAATTACTAAATGCCTATGAAGGAAAAAATATTTGTATAGACCTTGGTCCACCATTAACCTCGGTTATACCAGAGGACTCAGAGAAAACCCACGAGGTTTGGCAGGTGATTCTACTCAAACAGGTTTAAAGCCTTGAATATTAATTAAATTACTTTAACGAAACTGTATACAGACATCTCTATTTTATAA
Source organism: Patella pellucida (assembly GCA_917208275.1). NCBI lineage: Eukaryota > Metazoa > Mollusca > Gastropoda > Patellidae > Patella > Patella pellucida. The sequence continues at coordinate 34,500,792 of OU795044.1, forward strand.
TTATAACAGAAAGAGTTTAACATGGTATACAAAGAAATAAATACATAAAATCAATATCTCATTCTTTTAACGTTGTTCTTTTGTGTTTGTTTACATCACAGAATCTTACAATACTATAAACCTATAACGGTAAATCTCTTTGATCTTTGGGGTATATTCTATACCCGGAATAACTTGCGGTCGGAAAGTCGGTGGTGCATTTGGATATATACAGCGGGATTTATGGGTTCTTCCTCTGAAAGTTTTTCTTTGTACCTGTAACTTGTTATTCTTCGAAGGTAGAGATTTTTATTTTTATTTTCCGTACATGGTGTATGTTTTTCTTACTGGAATTCTGGGATATTCTGTTTCTCTCAGGTTATTTTCTTCGGGATTTCTTTCCCCACCATAATCTTAATCTCGTGCTTTATCCTACACGGATTATATAACGAGTAGACTTATGTCGATATAGCTTACCCCGTGCACTACACCTTTCACTATGTCGAGCTAAACGATGCAATTCTTTTAGATCTGGGTTCACCAAAACAGGGGTTAGTCACAAATTTGAGCATCGGAGGGTTCAAAATAGAGGCAACGCTTGGTGCGAGATCGGGATGGTTACCCGGGACAATTTTTCTGCTCATATGTGCATAATATATGTAATAGTCGTTCGAATGGGACGAAAAACCGAGATACTGTGTACACATTGTCATGTTAAACACTTGGTAACGACAATTATTATATTTTTGTATTATTTTATACTATTTGTAAATATGTAAGCTATATTTTTAAATTTTGTACATATTAGTACACATATAATTATATTGAAAGGTATTAATTACTTGGAGATGAATCTATATAAGTTTTGATATAAAATAAAGTTTATGGCATAGCAAATGTTAATAACATAGCTGTCCCATCTTGGTGACTTTTATGGTAAATTAGTCCCAAAATGACCTAGTTTGTATTGAAAGGTATAACTTACTTGGAGATGAATCTATATAAAATCTTTTGAAAAAAATATAGTTTACAGCATAGCAAATCTTGGTAACATAGCTGTCCCATCTTGGTAACATAGCTGTCCCATATCTTTGTGACTTTTATGGTAAATCTAGTGATGTAAATGGTTAATAATGGTACTGTAGATGGAACTTTGGTAACGTGGGTGGCATATCTTAGTAATGTTGGTGGTAAATCTGGATGGTAAATCTTGATGACGTACATGAACATGGTACATATTGGTGATCTTGATGGTACACGTAAATGAGGCTGACCTTGATGGTAAATATGGGAAATTTTGATGGTAACTGTTGATAATGTAGACGGGAAGTCTTGGTAATGTAGATTGTACATCTCGGTAATCTTGATGGTTAATCTTGGTGGTGGTGTAGGTGGTAACTCTTGGTAATGGAGATGGTCAATCTTACGCTTGTTAGTGGAGATGGTAAATCTTATTCTTGGTAATGTTGATAGTCATTTATGGTAATGTAAACGATAAATGGCAATGTTGATGGCAAATCTTTAATGATGATGATTTTTTGGGGGGACACATGATATCTTATAGTTGTGATACGGCTACTGTTCTTCGCTTTGCATTTTATGATTATCACGGCATTTAGTTTTTATATCCATTGTTGACAATTTCGGGTAATATCTCAAAATTCTGCTTTCATCTTGCATTATAAACAATGGCACCAGTTAGATTACATTTATATTTGAAGATAATGTTGTAGACGGGAGGTTGAGAATGTATTGATTGTTGTAATGACTAGTATGAGAGAATCAAGTGCTGGTCCTAATCGATGCAATCTGAGAATTCTCGCAGAAAGGAACACATGCTAATTCTCGAGCTCTTAAAATAACATAAAATAACACGAAATGGTTATTTTTATTTTCATATTCGGTTTGTTTATACTGTATCCATTTCATGTTGTTGCTTTTGTTATAAAACGAGGACCGAAGCTATAGTTTATCAAACTAAATACAGTTAAATACGAATAAAACAACTATACCCCCCCCCCCCCCTCTTCTCATGCCACACCCTAATCGAAATATAAATAGCTGTGTCATAGGTTTTATTTAGAATGTTACCTTATAAATAATCCCTAAAGCGAAATGCCAAACAAACAGATCTTATGCCCTACCAACCTCGTGGATTTTCTGCGTATCCTCCAGTTTCCTCCCACTGCTAAAGACCCCTACGCACAAATCAAAATATTGAAATAAAATTGAACCATGCTTTAGTCCCTAAATGACTGAGTTTGTGTCGATTGGACGTCAGACGACATTCACCCTCTCTCTCTCACTCTATCTCTCTCCCTCTCTCTCTGTCTTTCCCTCTCTCTCTCTCCATCTCCTCCCTCTCACCCTCACCCTCAGCATTTCTTATGACAGGAAATCTACGTCTAAACATGCCAGTTATACCTGTGACCAGAACTAAATTATACTGACCACATGTCAGGTCTCCTCTACCACAATAAGTTGTGCCAATTTCTTATATTTATTCACTCTTAATAAGAGCATGTTACTTTATCTAAACTGTTGAACTAAACACACCTTATTGAGGCACCATTCACTCGATAATATGCCTCTCTTTTCTAAGCTACTAAAGCAAACAATTTTTCTTATGACACGGAATTATTTATTACAGAAAATTGGGTTTGAATATTTTACGATGTTTAAATCAAGAAAGTTAGAATGGCCCCCAGCATTTTATATCTTTGTCATGTTAAATAAAAACGAACATCCTGCGTTTTAAAACCTGATAAAAAAAGGGGGCCTGGATTTTAAATTACATTTTGAGAAATGATTGGCCTTATTGATATCGATATTTTGACGAGTTGATGAGTGGTCGGCACATTTCTTTTATAATACAGATAATAATTTAACACGTGAAAGAAACACGTCTTCACTCGTTCCACATGGGTGATTACACCGAATAAAACATATTGCCCTCGAGTTCCGCACACAATCGAACCATAAAACCCGGTCGAAGGTGAGTGGCGGAGTTGTTGCTTGCTTGCATCTCCAACTTTCTCTCCATCTATTAAGGGTTGAGATTTAAAAAGGATTTTCTCCTTGATGTTTAAGGGATTTTTCTCGGTGACTAAGGTGGATTAAGGTGCCATGAGTAAAATCTAAATGTCAGTACACCGAGCCATGGGAACAATACCACAACCGTACTTTCTCTTGTAATTATGAAGAACGAGTTTTTAATTGTCAACTCGTTGAATAATGCCTTTAATACTTGACTCAAATTCTTCAGATTACACTCACGTCAAAGCCGTTAAAGGGAAACCATGCTCTTAAGTCTCCCTCTAATTTAATTTGTCAATTTAAATATTCTTTAAGCCAATCTTGGATTTAAAATATGGTGAATTAGTTTTCAATGAAGAACGTCAAAACATGTGGATTTTTTTTTATGAAAAGAGAATTTATTTTGTTTAGGTTGAAAATAAATGGAATATTAATAATAGATATTCGGATTTTCATCCATTCATTCATTCATTCATTCATTCATTCATTTTGCGAGGACAACTGATCACTCTCAAATGCCGCCAATAATAAATCAGCGAAGGCGATCGTCGAATATTGGTATAAAAAATTGTTATTGCATCATAATGTCTAGATATTTTGAAACGTACATAAATTTGTTACTTCTTTGCTTACAAATGCAGAGCTGGAAAATCTTACCCAGGAAGCTGCAAACTATTCAATCAACTGTTAGGTCTTTATCGTGCACATCATTGTGTACACTAGTGTACCAAGGTTTTTGACCTAGTCGTACGACAAAACATACTTGCCTTGTTAGCTCCTGCAGACACGCGAAAGTTGTACTTCAAAATCGCAATAAATACAAAATCGAATGGAATGCTTCGTTTTCATTTCGCAGAAAATTTATAATTATCCAAAACTTAATTTATAATCAAATTGATTTTTTAAAACATTTAAAGAAAACAATATATAAAAATGGAAAACGGCAGTCGGATTAAAAAAAAAACATTAACGGATTTTAGCTAAGATGGCATTTTGCGTCTGCTGGGCTGCTGAGTGTTGACAAATTTTTAATTCATTATATTTTTGTAAATTGAATCATTTCCCCTTAGAGACCAGACATTCACCATAGTGTAGCTATAGCAAGGAATTCGACAATCTCTAAATTGACGTCGAGGTACTATTAGGTAGGAGTTAGGATAAAATAAAAATATTAGGACTATTTGGAATATTTGATGGTTCTGTGATGTTGGTACAAGTAGTAATTTTACCATGACTACATGGCCTGTAATTACATCAGTATTTAATGCTGCTATATTAACTGCTGTGTGCACCCTCTTTGTGCGACCAATACCGTCAGTTTTTCACCACAAAGCCGGATTAAAATGTACGGATCGCATTTCAACATGGATACAATTTGCAGAAGAAAGAATAACCTTTTTATCATTGTTAAGATGTCAAAGTCCAGCCCAAATCTCTGAATAAAAAGCAGGCATTTAAAACAAACCGGGTGTGACGGAGATCTGGTCGTGACTGGGGTTACTCGTAACGGGCTTAACTTAATGCTTAAGGAAAATGTAGTCACGCGGCCCGATACAGCGGACATCACCTCGCCACAAAGCAGTCTAATTTTTGCCTCTCGTGCCGGACACGTGTGAAGGGATAACTCTGGTCGCCTGTAATTCAAGAAATGATTATTTCCAAACAGGACTTAGCGAGATCTGTTAATAATATTATTAGCCGCAAACCACCGATACAACCAATAAACGTATCAATTTTAATACGCTTACCACAGCGAGCCGACGTGCAACCACGAATACGTGCTATTTTGTGGAATGAGATGGGTTAAACCGAAGTAAGGACTCATTCTGTTGGCACCAGCGAGTTCCTAAAATGGAAATGGAATGAAACGAAATTATGTTTTAACGTCAAACGTTTCAGCACTAATTGTGCTGATGACGACAGTGAGCTTCGAAAATTGTTTAAAATAATACTCATATATAATTATACATTATACAGAGTATGTAATGTGGTTTTCATCTCATCTTGTTGATACATAGACTATTATGAGACTAACGCGTGGTTGTTTTATTTAGAGGGGGGGGGGTAAAGAAAGCGCACGACATGAACCGAATTGGGTCTGATGGTTGATATGAGAAGTTTGCGTGGGTGGACATTGGCGATGGCTCGAACCTATTTTTCGATTTCTCGAAATCAAGGGTTCTTAATACCTGGACGCCATCCAAGAGACGAGACGGGACAATAATTTTGCTATAAACCTCGAAGACGAAGCTTATTAGGAAATCACTTATATTACCCCCCCCCCCCAGCGAAGACTTCCAACCGATGGACATATAAATATCAATGATTAATGTATAAACTGTTCACCAATCATCAGATTGATTCAGGGAAATCCGCGTCCTTTAAAACGACCATATTTTTCAAAGATTGATGTTTAAATATGATGAAAGCTCATTATTAATATGGAGATTAAATATTCAAAAAAATCACATTCCTTTTAACTACTTACCTTAAATTTGTTTTTAATTTTGATTTTCCGAAAATTCTGGAAAATTTTAAGGGGCAGGCGTACTAGACCTACCACAATTTCCTCGTCCACCCTTTCGTCTTACCTCACTTCCCTTAGAAATCATAGCGCAGCAAATATGAATTAATTACATACATTTTTATCTGTGATATTAAATTCAGGGAAATTTATAATAGTTTCCAACTATCTTACATTACTTACAATCCCATATAAATCTTATCAGGTGTTATTAGGTGTTCAAAGCAGGGCATGCATACTCTTCCATGCGAATTACATACTTCATTGGAATTTACGTCTGCAATTCTGTTTTAAAAAAGAGGACAATAAAAGAGTACTCACGATTGAAAAAAAATAATTTAATGTTTATTAAGCGAAACACTATTATGACGTATATGGCTGATCATGTCACCGAGAAAAGCGGGGTGCGACATGTAAAGCGGACAATATAAACAGATTTTCGTTAAAGAAATTCAATAGTCCTTTACAGCATGTTGGTGACTAAAGCGATATGCCTAGATAGTCAAACTGACTATATTCACGTCCTTAAAGATTCCTAAGTTAAATTCAACGGGCGAATAACCTTTTGTGTATTATCTGTCTGTACAGAAACACTTTTGTTGCAATGAAAATTGATATTACCATCTCGACTCCTATAACTAACTTCTTAACTTGTTAACAAGACTCGAGTATGGTACTTTTAGTATATAGGATATCGCTTCGTATTGTTACTAGTAACCATTTCAGGCGAGCGAGGGACACTCGAGAGTCTGAGATATCCCCACCTATATACCTCACACCGTCTAACGAGCCGCTTAATCCCCTTTGATGTCCAGGTTTTCAGTCGGGATGAGAAACGGGCAGGAACAATGTAAGATATCTGTCCTTTGACTTGGTGAAACAACATCAAATAAAACGACCATATTTGTAGTGTACCTCGTCAATAGCGGGTCAGGCGTTGGTCTGCCCCAGTCGCCATTGTTCTATCAACGTGTACTAACTTAGTCATACCGAGTTGACGGCACGTGTTAGTAAAAAAATCACGACCTATTGAGACCAGGATACTATTAAAACTTGGACAATTGTAGTCTTTAAAATTTGACAAACTCATCCCTTCGGGGGCGACAAGAGGTAGAGTTCGAGGGGGGACAGAAACGGTATCAAGCATGAACCATATGTTTTTAGGCGTATTACATTGAATGGTGGCCTTTATTTTGTCTTGTGTCCAATTTTAAATGGCTGTAGGATATGTACCGAGTTACGACAAGCGAGTAGAAATCGTGTTTAGTATTAAAATAATCATAAAGATGTCGTCTTTCTTTGCCAGATTGTTTTCAGTCGATGGTTTACTTTCTCTCGCGGTTTTAGTTTCGTACAATAATACAACCTATCCCACCTCTGACACAAGTCATATAATACGTCATTGATGTACAATAAATTACATCCATGATACCTTTTTAAAAATCTCTCCACCAAAGAACTTTCGACAGCGTGAGGTTACAGATTAAACAAATATAAACTGAAATGGGGTTGAACTTTCTACTGTTCTGTCCCAACCGGGATAATGATGACGGACATTAAACTTGAGGAAAATTTTGTCCTTGCAGCGCCACTATCACCTATTCTTTAAGGTACTCATCAATGTTTTCACCCGGCAAGCTTTCCCTTCAAACCCGAACGACCAGACGCTGTTCCTTGCCTCAAATTTAGAATTAATCGACATCTCCTTATGACGTAATCGGTAACTCTAATCTTGCCCTAAAGAAAGACATGCGTGTAGAAGCATCGATTTTATATTAAAAAATAAATTTGTAACTTAAGGAATCACTGATAATCACGTCTTATAACACACTGGGGGATCACGGTGGCTAAGTGGATAAGGCGCTGGTTCGCTAGCCTGGAGGTTGAGTGTTCGATCCCTGCATTGGCCGAGAAAGTTCATCTCGATTTTTCGGCGTGATTTCCCCTTGTCAGTGATGCAGAAGGAGGGCCTGACAAGGACAGCTGCCTAGTCGTTCGGATGGGACGAAAAACCGAGGTCCCGTGTACAAATTGGAGTGCACGTAAAAAATCCCTTGGCAGTTGGAATTCGATATAAGAGTAGGCCGTAGCGCCGCTGCCCGGGCAAAATTTCCCTCATAGCACACTGTTGGCGTATGCCCGTCTTCAATTGGCCCAGGTTAGGTGCTTAAGCGTAGGACGTTAAACCCCATTTCATTTCATTTCATTTCATATAACACACTGTTCAACTACTCGTTTTTTTTATCTCGATTTAAATTACGTTTTGTGTTTGTTATACTTTCCATAATAAAAAAATACAGAATTCTAAAAAATAATACGGAGCGAAATAGGGTATGTGTTTTAATCGAATTGCTTTTATCGGCGTCTGTCTGCACGGTATTTTTTATCAAACAAATATTTAGTAAAGATGAAATTAAATTTTACGAACAATTGATAGAAGTTCAATGTTTTTTCAATGAAGTTGTTATGTAGTTCAATCAATTATTCTTGCTCCTTCTTTCCATGAAAAGTATACCCCCTTGAATTTATTGAAAGTAGCCAATGTTGTTGTCGAATTGTTTTTAAAGATACATTATGTAAGATTTAGATACAGAGCTGACCAATCATGCTTTTATAGATCACAAATAGATAATGTAAAATGAAAATTTGAAAATTTCATTCAAATTTCTTCATCATGAGCCAAGTTATCACTGTTTGTAGTTTTGACAATATGGTAACCAGGGCACTGGTATATTCGCGATTTACATTAGCCTCACTTTCCTATTTTTAAATTAAAGTTTAAAATGGCGAACCGTTCTAATCTAGTTAAAATCGCGATTTTCCGATATCATCGAGAATTGAGTTTGGTCTAGTTTTGTTAATAATGTCTAATTAATAGTTTATATAACGTTCCAGGACTAAAGAAAGACCTGAAATAAGAAGATTTCGCTCTTGCATAATGTATGTTCAAATATCCGTCTTCCATTAGCCCAGGTTAGGTGCATAACAGTAGGACGTTAAACCCCATTTCAATCCAATGTTTAAATTATGGATTTTTGAAGTGGGATATTTTATACAGTAGTAAGTAAAAGTGTAATTTGTTATACCGTGCAAAGTTAAAGTGTCCATTTCACGGGGAACACATACCAATAAAAATGGCAGCTGGAATTAATCACACAAAATGTGAAGAGACTGAAAGTTTTATAATGTAACCCGAGATAATCAGGTCTTCCTATTTAGAATGCGTTTCAATCAAAGGGAGACTACCCTCGTTTTCGTACAGATGGGCTCAATCCAGTAATTTTTCCACATTGATTTCATAGATTTCAAGATGCATACTTCTTTTTGAACAGTTACCATTCTACACAATATTGTGTCACCTCAACGTATTTGACAGTTTTGCGAATTTTACAGGCCGGGTTGCCTTTATAAAAAAAATACACCTTACATTGCCATATTAATACATTTGTTTAGTGCTTGATAACGACAAGAAGATACTTGTCGAAACGTTGTGCTATATGTATATAAACAGTGATTGTTATTTCCATAAAAATTGTGTTGTGTTTTATTGTTTAGTGTCTATAAAAGTGGTGACGTCACATTAATAGCGCTTGTTAATCTCGTTATTATATATGGGTAACGTCCACTTACCTCAACTGGGTCATTTCGGGACCAACCTATGGTTTTAATTTTATTTCAATAATTCGCTTGCGCGTAGAAATCTTTAGCAGTGGGAGGAAACCGGAGTGCCCGGAGGAAACCCACGAGGTTGAGAAGGCCCCCCCCCCATCTCCATGCCACATACGCTCACATC